>VXBT01002050.1:581735-673806 GCA_013400235.1 Oriolus oriolus | reverse complement strand
GCCGCGGGACAGCTGAAGCCTGAGGCCCCGCACAAGCTGGGAACGGGGCAGGAGGGGGCTCAGTCTCTCCGTAACGCGGGCCCCTCTGTAGGGTCTCACGTTCAAATCGCCGAGGGCTTTGGGCCGCCCCCTACTTAAGTGTAGTGCCCGAGACGCCACGTCTCGATGTAAAGAAGCAGCGCGATCTGCCCTCATCCGTCCCCCCCAGAGCCTCTCGCTCCCTCCTTCTCCCCCGCCTTTGGCATCTCTCCCCCGGCTGGGGGTGAGGAGGGGCGCGCTGCAAGGCTCGGGTTTGTTTTGGAGCTGGCTGGAGGGGAGGAGCGATGCCAGCAGGAGCCAGATGTCGAGCTCTTTTGTTTTCAGAAACTGCCTAATAAGCTGTTCGGCCTCCCCCCCTCCCCAGGTGGAAAGATGCCTTTGTATATGCAGTGGATTGGCTGTAAAAACCAAAGAAGGGAAGGTTGGAAGGAGTCGGCCATATGGGACAGTGAGGGCTGGGATGGGCAGGCACTGCACGCCAGGCCTGCTTTTGTTGGACCTGAAAAATGGGGCTGGCTGCCTGTAGCCTTCGTCAATGTAAATACAGCAACTTTAAGCTTCCAGATCTCCTATTAGGTTGTTTACTCTGCTTCAAACAGAGAAGCCATCTCTTTGGTATGCTTTAAGCATATAATCTTTCAACTGTGAGAGTTCCAAAGGCTTTTTATGGTTGTGATTATAATAGTAGGAGTTACAAATCCTGTCTGAGAACTCTTGTCACTAATGAGTACTACACTGTGGAATGTTCTCCACTATTCTTTTTGTGTGTGTGTGTGTGTGTTTATGGACTAAGGTTTCTTTTAGGACTGTGGTATACGCTGTGAGTGATGATGTCACAGCCTCTAAGCAAAAGATGTACCTAGACATACCTGTTGCAGCATTTTTTATAGGTGTACTTCATTAAATTTCGTATAGGTGTAGCTGCCAATGCATTGGGGTTTTTTTTTCCAAGCTAATTAAAAAAAAAAAAAGTTTTCATTGCTCTGTGCTGTTCAAAGAGTAGGCCTATAGTAGGCTATATTGCTGAACTAGCTGTTTAGTTAATAGAGGTGTGTGAGAAGTTCTGTACTTACTTTTAAATTACTCTGTTTCCAGCCTATAATCTTATGTAGTCCAGAAACCCGAGTTTCCTAAATAAATCCTGGCAGTGCTGCATTGGAGTAACATTTACTTGAAACTTTGTACTCTTGGAAAAATCTATAAGCTATGGGAGCCCCGTGGCTTTTTAAAGTTTCTTTTGTACTTCAGTCCTACATGTTCTTTGAACAGTTTCTTGCTCAGGATGGTTGTTGCCTGTTTGTTTCCTCATTATTTTGTCATTGCAATACATTGAAAAGTTGGTTTTATGAGGATAAATTGGTTGACTTCTGTTCTTGTTTTTTTCTTTTTTTCCAGCATTGTCACTGATGTTGCAGTTGGTGTGAAGGTAGGATGTACACTTAAATAAGGGGGCAGAGTGCTGATACAAAATGAACTACTTTGAGCATCAGTAATTGCATGTTGGAAGATTTTTAACTGGTCATTGTGAGCTGGTATCTAGTCAGCCGTATATGCTTTATTAAACAAAAATCCCTAGAGGTAAAGTGGAGCCTCTACACAAAAGACTTTTCTAGGCACTGAACTGTAAACAGTAGTTCTGGATTAATGTAGTGGTGTCAGCTTCTTATTTTAAAACTTGATTTTGCATATTTTTTTCGAAACAACACTCTTGCCTTGTTGCATGGGGACTGTAAAAGTCATGCTTTCTTCTGTCCCTCCCCCTCCTTTTTTCAAAACAGTTCCCACAGAAGTTAAAAAAGAAGTGTCTGTCTGTAATAGGACAGGAAAAATGGGAGCTAGAGTTTGTTATGTAGACATAAGTCAGTGTTTGCTTTGCTGTACTTTTTATTTCTCAAGTTCAGTTATGAATTTGTCATATTTTTATAACAAGGAAAGGGCTTCCAAATAGCTGCTAATTTACTATTTATTTTACATTTTTATTCAAATATGTCACAGGAATTAAATCAGAACTACATAGTAGTAGACTGAGAAATAATCTTAATGCAAAGATGTATGGGACAAGAGAACTTCAATGAATACATAAGAGCAATTCTATTTCAGCAGTAGAAACAGAAGTTTTGTAGCGCATACAGTTAACTCTTCACATTTGTTCAGGGATGTTGTAGCTTGTACTATGTACCTGCCTTTTCACCTGAAGCTGATCTGTGTTAACTGCTTGCTAAGCCCAGCTTTGTCTAGTAAGGCCCAGTTAGTACTCAGTACTGGTCCTGCTGGATTTGGACTAGTTCTTGTATAATACAGCCAGCCTGTAGATACAGCAGCTGCTGTGTCAGATATACCTGTATAATGTTTCTGGGTAAGCTCTCTTCTAGGAAGAGCTATAAGAAGTCAGTTACATAGATTCTGGACCCATCTGGCCCCATATGTTTGTGCATATTGGAGACAAACTTAAAATCATTCTCTTGAATCGTGAGTAAAGTGTAGTTATTAAAGTACTTCCATGGGAGCTAATCACAATAGAAATATGAACTGACATGATTATTTCTCTGTTGCCTGGGAGGACAAAGTGTTAACTCATTAAAACTTAGCAATGTATTTAGTAGTTTGGAGGAATACCTAAGGAATACCAAGTCTTTCAGCAGCAAACTGCTCCACGTACACAGCTTTGGGGCAAAAAAAATTGAAATCGTAAATTGCCCGTAGTCATGTCTAGCAAAGTAGTTTCAGGTAGACCATGTATTACTTGGATCTTAAATTCTGACATTTCTCACTTCAGGAGAAGTAAATGGATTCAGTGTCCCTCTCAGTCTTTACTGAGCAACTTCAGTCTAGGGGAATGTCAGTGTTACGAAATATGTCCTAAGTGGGTAGTGCAGTTTTGGAACCAAATTTCAAGATACTAGCCAGACAATGAAATAAAGATGCTTCAGATGACATAACTGCTTCTTTCTGTTGATTGTAGAAGTTATATTATGAATATAAGAAAGAAGGCAAGAGAAGTGTTTTGGAGGCAGTGATTAAACTAAATACAAGGAAAGGCTCAGAAGTACCAAAAAGTTTTGCTCTTTGCCTTGTAAAAATGGGCTTGCTGTCTGGTTTTTAAAAGAAAGCAATCTGTGCACGGAAGTAGTGCAAATAAATAAGGATGATGGTATCCTGAAGAAAGCTGTTAAATATGGGAGGAATAAACTGGATTGTGTTCTGGAGCTTCTGTAATTATCTCAAGATACTAGTAAGAATGGAAAATGGGATTTCTGTCTAATTAAGGTATACAGTGTACGTAGTGATGTAAAGCTAGCTTCACTTGTGTTTTGTGGAAGGACATGTGAAATATTTGTCCTTATATTCTCCGGTGACTACTCAATGTTCTTGAGGGACTGATGTTTTAAAGTTGAGGAATGCTTTGCCTATCAAGTGTATATAAACAACTGGGATGATTCATCTGTCCTTCCCTTGGCTGTTATCTTTTTCATGGGGTGCTGTGGGAATGTGTAGGGAGTAAGTTTTGAATCCAAGGAGTTGTATTAGCAGTTTTAATGCTCTTCCAACACTGCTTTTATTGTGACTGGATAGTCATTGGATGTGGGTAGGGATTTACACGTGATAAATCACATTATGGAGGATATTTTTTTTGCTTGATTCTTTCTGAGATTTTTCACTTACAGTGTATATGCTGATCACCTGCCAGACATGTTTGTGATATATTCAGTTATACTTGGAGAAATGGATTGTGACATATGACTCTTCTGTTGGGAAAATTAGCTTTATTTTATCATCATCAGTCATGTCAGTACATATTTAAAGGTTATATTAACTGTTGTCTGTCTGGTTGTTCTCTTAAACAGAAAAGCGAACATGTTAGTTATATTTTTAAACCCAGTCATAAAAGAGTAAGAGAAGTTAACTACTGTAGTCTGGGTGTTGTCTTTCAATTAAAGGAGGGCTTTTTAGCTTTGAGGACTGCATGTGGTCAAAGCAAGTATAAAGTAAAAGGAATGCTTCCTTATAATGCTTTATTAAGAGTTTTATAATCTGAGTTATCTACAAATGAGGGATAAATTTGAAACTGTTACCATTTATTTATACTGTACACTTCATTTGATTTAAAACATTTTTATTCATTGGATGTTCAGTCGTCATTTTATTTACATGTTGAGTCACCAGAAACTGACACCAGAAACCGATACAAAACATAAAACTTAAAATGGAGGTGGAAAAAATGACAAATAAAACTTGAAAATTTAGATTACGTAGAGTAAATGTGGGGATTTGTGCAGCTCAAAATATGCAGTGGGAACACACTTCCTAGCTCAAATCTGTCAGAGGAGCAGTGTGCTTTAATTTCTGAAAGCATTAGAACATGTCACAACCCAGTCATCTTGTAAGTACATATGAAATAACTCATACTTGATTTGGTCTGTAATGTCTTGTTTTGCTTACCTAGAATTGATGGAGGCCAGGAAATGTCACTGCACCCAATTCACCCCTTACATTACATTCTGCAAAATGCAAAAGAGAATGAGCTTTAGGTCTCTGTCTGATGCTAATTTGTGAACTTACATTGTATATAAGCAGTTTATGTGAAGTATACTTGAATAGAACAGAGTTAAGGATTCCAGTAATGGTAGTATTTACATAGTTCATCAATTTTTAAAAAAAATTTCAGTTCCTTGAAGGAATTCTATACATTTTATAATTTCTTTATGCATAGTTTCAAAAAATTATCAAATTACATAAAGTGTTTGCTTTTTCTTCTTAAAGAAGTACAATACAGTTATTCTGTTCTTATTACATCAGGTCCTTAGTTACTCTCTGGTTATATAGTTTTGAGCGTCAGCATCTATTAACTGTGCTTTCAATTGCTCTCTTGTGTTCTCTTTACAGTTACAATGCTTTAATCTTGACAACTGATTTGGCACTTGGTGTGATAGAACCTTTTTCAGCCGTTGCATGTATGAAGAATATAATGTATCTTTCCTCTGGAGTAATTAAAAGAATCTTTGGAGGGATTTAAAACATGATATAAGGAATATGTCACACAGGTGTAGGGAATAACTTAGGTGAAGTTTGATTGCATATTGAGGATGGTCTCTCCTACTGTACTTCAGTGTGTGCCACTTCAGTCTGATGGATGATCTTTCTCCTGGAAGGGATGGGTAGCTGTGCAGTCAATGGGGCCTGAACAATTGAGTGACTCATTTTGTGTATGTGCATTGCATGTTTCACAATGGCTGAGGTGTTCTTCTGTCTGACAGGAGAAAAGAGCCAGTCATTTCTTCTTGGATGCATTATTTGGTACACAGCATTTGGGACATTTTTGACCTTCTTGATAGTGTTTTGGACACTGGCCAAAAAACAAGCTTCAGCTGCTGAATGTGGACAGCCCCAGTTTTAGCTATGAGGGAAAACTCATTCCTGTAAACACAGTTTTGTAATGTTTAAAGATGTGGAGATGGCCTTCTTCCCCTCCCAAAGTCAGGGCTTCAGCCTTTGCAGTGCACTTAAGAGGGAATTGGTGGTGTGTATTTAGTTGGTTATGTTTGGGATGGGTAGAAGCGGCTAAGAAACACTGCCCCAGTACTTTCTAAGTTCTCCAAACAGTATCACCAAGTCCCCCTTTTTCCTGGTTGCTAAAACCTAAAATGGAGGAATATAGTAGTATGGGGGAAGGGCGGTAGCTAAAACTGACAGAGGTAGGAACTCATGGAGAAGAGGGAGAGAGCACAAAGTAGCAGTCTGTAAGTACTCTTGAAGCACTTTGGTTTTTTAACTCAAGTTCTGAGGAATAGTCTTCTCATACAAAATTACAGAACTCTGAACTTCTTTTGCTAGTAATAACTTGAGAACTTCTTCATGGTAGAAGCAAGTAGATACTGTAGGTATGCTGTGACTTTTTATTTCAACTGTACACTGTATAATGAAAATAGTATTGAAAAGTCAGATTCTAGCAAGTTGTCAGAAAATTAATATTCCCACTTCTAAAATTTAGCCTAAACTTATTTCAGAAGCCTGTTCCTTTCAGTTTTTTTCTCTGAAATTTTTCGCCTTCACTGTTGTAATTTTGTCAACTTAAAAAGAAGGGAGTGGTAAGGTAAAAAATTTATTTATTCATACAGACAAATGCCATGTGATGGTCTGCTGTATTTAAAATGTTAGAATTAGAGTTTTGAGCTAACTTTGCATGTCTAATAAAATTACTAGTAGATTGCTAGTAGATTAGACAAAGATATGAGAAAAATGGGTTGTTTCTGAATTGGAGGTGTTTTAATCTTGTGTTTGCTATAATGTTTTTAGACAACCTTTGTATTCAGTAATACTTAGTTGTAATAGTAGCAGTAAACAGCAAAAAAAAAAAGTGTGGACCGTTACAGCAGTCAAGTAAGACTGAAGTCTGACTGCGTTCAGAAGTTTAGAACTGGCATCTGGATTTGTCTTTTCAGCAGTGGTATGGGGAACGTGTCCACAGTAACAAAAAATAACTTCTTACAATGAGAGATATCTGTTAAGAGTAAAGATATCTGATAACAGTAACTTCTATAAATTGACTCTGTTTGAAATGGCTTTCGTATTTATTCTCAGAACAGCTGACTCCGGTTCTTTTTCTTTGTAGCTTTGGGGTTTTTTTTGTAATGCTCATTCTGCCACTGTAATATATGTGAAAAAGTAAGGAAAGCTGAAAATGGAAAGAAAGGAAGCATGTTGAAAATTTTGTTGTCTGTAGTAAGTATGCAACAATGTAAGGAAGCTTTAGTATGCATATTTGATATGTTTTGGTATCTTTTACTAATTGGAGATCACCTAGTTTTCATTTGTAACAGAACACTTAAATTTGCATCATAATTGAGGGGTTGTACAAAGAGAAATGCAATCACCTGTACCACCTCTGAAAACGTGCACTAATACCAGCATGGAATTACCTTTCCCATTTCCTAGAGCTTTGGGCCATGTGTTCACAAACAAAAGCTGCATTCCATTTTTCTGTCACTGTAATACTTGTGCAACAGATGTTTAGGTAGCTGATTCACAGACCTCTCTTGGGAACTTAACCAGGATGAAGCTAAGCTGACACAACAGTGAGCTACATCTTTTTACTCAGGTTTCTACCAAAGCTTGTGGTTGCATAAGTGCTTGTAACTATATACAATTAGGAAGGACACAATAAGAACAAGTTGCTGGGGTCAGGGAGAAGGTAGGATTCTTGATTTTGGTGATAGTTCATTCAAATGATGTTGTGGTTTCACAAGCTGTTAATGGGACTGTGATGTTGGATTTAGGGGTTTGGGTATTTTTTATAGCTGCAGGTACATGTAGCTGTGTTTAGCTTCTCATAAAATCAGTTTTTCTGTGAATGTGTAACACGAGTATTGAGTTATAGACAAACTAGCATTAGCACCTTTAATTTATTAGTGAAAAATAGGAGATAATGTAGTAGAAAATACCTTCCATGTAGATCACATTTCAAGGTGTAGAACTGCTTCTGAAGGACCAGATCTGTACATTCAGGTGCCATGGTTCTCTGTCTGGAAGACAAAGGACACATCCAGGTGGTAACTCTAGTGAGTTGTTCTCACCTGTTCTAATTTACTACCAGTAATGTACAGCTGTTTGAGAGTAGTACTTTCTTTCCTGGTAAAAGTGGAATCTAAAGTCTGAAATGCTGAAATAAATTATCTTGTTAGTGTACTTCTCTTGGATGTTTGAAGCATTGACTTACATTAGAAGAGATTCTTACCTGCAGTCTTTCATTACAATTGAAAGTCTGGAAGTTTCCAGATGAGGCTGTGTGACGTGGTGTAAATTGAAATTTGATTCTTTACTCTTTGGCTTTTTGGTTGAATAGTCCATCTTGATCTTCTGGTGCTTTGAGAAATTTGTTGCTTTTCAACATTGTGTTTTGGGAACCTGGAGATTTTTCAGGGAAACTGAGTTTTGTCTCCTGTCAGTCTTGAAGACTTTTCAAATTCCCTTGATTGCTCTCTCTCAATTTCTACAAAATTTGTGTGGTTTTATTAATGTTTTATTAATTTTCTCCTAGCTCCTTTCTTACTGAAAATTTGAGAGTGTTAAAATGGCAAAGTTAGTTGTTAGGCTATATAAACAATGCATCCTTGGCTGAGGAGAGTATGAAAATAATTGAAGTACGGTAAAAAAGAATATGTAGAGAGAGTAAATATGTAAAGGTCATATTGTATATAGTTAATACTGGATGAAAAGCAAGTGATGTTATAAGTGAGTTATTAAGTACCCATGGAGTTCATGACCTTAACTGGTAAGATTTCATGCCAAATAGTTAAATAGTGTATTCTTAAAAAAAAAATTCCAGTAGGTGTACTCCTTGCATGTACGGTTCTGATGAAGTGATAGCATGCTTATAGTTAAACTGTATGCTTTGTAAAATAGTCATGAACCTGCATGGAGTTTTTGTATATATAGACTTGGCTTGTCCTGTCCCAAAATTAGGTTTCTTTTTCCACAGAAACCTAGTAGGTCTTCTGTGATCCTGTATGTTCAAGAGATGTAAAAAATTCCCTTAGGAAATCAAGTGATTTTTCTTCAGGAAAGATTATGTGAGGGTATATTTATGCAGTGTTTCATATAAAAATTTATCACGTTAGAAAGGAAGCATCCTTTGAATTCTGATCCATCACATGTAACCTGAACAAAGTTTATAAATGCTGTGTTTGAAGGTTTAAAGTGTGTTGTTCTGTTGTTTCAAACATCCAGTCCCCAAAGTTACTTCAGATATTGAAGCAGTGTGTTTACAGTGTGTAACTGTTAGAGGGGAATGTTTTAATGGCTGGGTTGAAACTGTCATGTGCTTATTCCTCTCCCAAACCATCAGGTTTCTGGCTCTTTCTTTTAAATTGTTCCTAGATGTTGTTAGAAATAAAGCGTTTTACAATGCTGTTGGATTTCCTTAAATCATGAGGTCTGTCTCCTGGCTTGTCATACCCCTTGGGAAATTCATGCCTGTAGGCTGAGAATGACTGTGGTAAATGTGCAGTGCAGCTGAAGTTCTCTTGCTTACCTTTCATTTGGGGGAAGGGAGGAGAGAAGGAAATGGGGAGGACAGAAACATCTTTGAAAGAGATTTGTAATATCAGCAAATATAAATACCACAAATGAGAGTATTATGTAAGAAAATGTATTTTTCAGTATCTTTGAATGTCTTCTTTATATTTTCTAGTGGGAATTTAAGAAATTATTATAGATTATACTGTTGGCTTTTTAACAAAGTACAGTTCTGTCACTTGTTTGCTATTTCTAGGAATATTGTAGTGCTTCTACACATGCTTCTAATAAGCTCTCTATAATACACTGTTAGGTTAGATATAGCTGTAACTTCTGTTCAGAGTCTCCATAGCCCTGAATTGTTAGCAAAAAAGCTGATGTGTCTCTGATTTAAACAGTTGTCAGAAAGTATTTTGATGGATAAAAGACTAAATCACTTTGGTAACTCTCAAGCCAAAGTTGTTGCTCTCTGCTTGTACCTTAGATGTAATAAAATCTGGGGAATGTGTGAAGTATTTAAAGCCTGATCTGGAATGTGAGTAAAATAGTTGGCAAAGACTTCTAAATAGTATATTTTTGATTAGCCTGGGAGGATAGTGTGGCTGTGATGACTTCCTGAAATTTCATAGCTGCATAATACAACCTGTGATAGCATGAAGCTTTGTAGTAGTCTTTTATGGGGGGAAAAGAAATCTGAAATTCTGCTATGTACATCCAGCTTGTTTAGTGAGGGATTTTGAGTTAGCTGTAACTTAAAGCAAGGACTTAGGACATTAATTTGCTGAGCTAGGGGCTTCTTCTTTCTCTTTGTATAATTGATTTTGTAAATAGCAGAAGTGACAGTATATGAAATAACTGTTCACTTAGGGAAATTAGCTAAAATATCAAAATGGTGTCTTCAGTTTACAGTATATAAAATAATTTTTGTATATATAATTTTGAATTTTCACTTAGATATGCAGTAAAAGTCTGAGTTGGCATATTTTTTGTCTTTTTTGAAAGTGGTCCTACATGTCAGTTTTACAAAAATCCATTGATTGAAGCCATGCATTAAACATGATGTTTTCCCACCATGGATGGAAATGCTCTCATGGGGTCATGGGGGTGATAACATGGACTTCAGTGAAAGGGTGGTATTGACTCTGTGACAAGTTCAGGGTTCACTCACTGCAAGATGTTCGTTTGGCAATTCCCTTGTTTATTTTGTGTACTCGTATTTTGGCAGATGCTGATTTCATGAAGAAATGGTCTAGGTATCTCTGATCTTAGTAGTTGTTAGTTTTTGTGGAAGATTAATGTAGATTAATCTTAACATTGGTGGGAATAGAAATCTGGCATTGAAAACTTGTGCTGTTGAGAACTAGATGTCAGAAGATGACCTATTAATAGTATAATAGCAGTTTGTACTTACTTTGTTCTTAATAATCTCCTTGCCTCATGCTAAAATGGATATTCAGTTAGTCTCTACTGTGTTGCTATTACAGTAACTTTCCTTTGCAGTTTATGGTGAAATGTAATCATTGTGGTAGCTTTTTATTTGTTTATTATTTTAACTTAGATTTGAATGTTTTTGCCATCTCTGTATTTGTGATCTTCAGTATTGTTTTACAATCTGAAACTTGCTCTGATTGTTTAGAACACAGCAATTTGCACAGATGGGGAAAAAGAGTTAAGTGAACATTGCTCTTGGATCTTCCTTTCTTGAGGCTGATTCTCTGTGCTCTTCAAAGATCTGAATTTGGTTTCCTTAGCTCTGAAACAATCAATACAATTACCTAATTGAGTTTAAAGGTTTGTTTTGTACCATTCAACTAGCAGAACTTCTGTGCTTGAGACTAATAAAATATTCAAGATGCTGGAAAATTGGTTATGGTTTTGAAATTCATGTGTGATATAGCAGAGTGATGGAAAGCTTTGCTCTTGGAGCAAGATGTCAGTCCTTTTTGGTTTAGCACCCTCTAAAAGAAGATGCACGTAAAACCAAAACCAAGCACCCCAAACCGCAAATTGAATAAAGCCTTATGTCCACTGAATAAATGTAAGTAAAATAAGTATGTATGTAATTCAAGAGGGGTTGAGTCACACGGTAGTGCCAGTCTAAGAGCACACATTGGCTTACTTGAGATGCTTCTATGAAATTGCTTTACTAGACAACCAAGATCTTCAGATAACCCTTTTGAAGTAAATCACAATAACCAGGCAGGTACTTTTTTTGATTTTGTAATTTAACCACTCTGTGTCCAAGTCCATCATGTCTTGCTGCATAGCTGGTTTTGAAGTTACATACTGAATTGAAGTACAGAATAATCTAGGCTGCTTCAGAACCAATTAGGAAAAATAACCATGCATACCTAATAAGATCATTACTTACACGATAAGAGGAATCTTTGTCTTTGACCAGAAGCTTGGGAAATATGTATGGGAGTGAGTTAGTAGAGGTTTGCTATACATTTGTGATTTCATGGGGGAATTGGAAGAACATTCCACGTATGAACCTGTACATTTGTGAATTGGACTTCTGTAATTTATGCAGACAAGACAGGTGTAGAATTTATGATACAGGCCAGTGTAAGAAATTCACATTTAATTGTTCTTCTGAAGCAAAAATGTTAAAACTTTCAAGTGCAATGACAGAGTCTTGTGATTGACTATGAAGGTATTCATGAAATGTAAAATGATATGTTTGAAAATGAAGAGAGAACTGTTCATGAAACACATGAACCTGCATGGAGTATCCACTCTGTTGAGTAATTTGTGCTTCTTTTGGATTTTTCTGCTGTGGATTAAGAAATTAACAGCTTTTTTGAAAGCCTGATTTACTAGGAACCAGAAGTTTATGTAATCATTCTTGCGCTCTTTCATTCAGCAGTTGCTGTTGTAAGTAACTTTCTGAAGCTGAAGGCAACTCAAATTTGAGATATTTCAAAACTGTAAAGTTCCTGCAGGTTTTGAGAAGAACATTCATTTGGTGCTGGGGTTTCTTCAGCTGTTTATGTAGTAACTACTGCACCATTGCAAACTGATGCTTGTCATATTAAGCAGGGAAAAAAGGCTGCTGAAGGATCTGAATCAGCCGGACTGTGAACAGATTCAGTGTCTGCTGCTACTTCTGCCTATTCAGCCGAGCTGGCCGGGCTGCAGACAGGGGCTGCCAAGGAAAGCTAGATGGGTAGCTGCAATCCGGAAAAACTGCACTTACCACTGAGTAACCTAATGCTGCTAGTAATCTTCAACTTTGCAATGTTCTACCCTTGTGTATTACTGTTAGAAGAAATAGAACATGAAAGAGAAAGAAAGGAAGAATGTTTGTTTCAACTTACACCGAGTACCTGCGTGTTATAGTAGAAAGCAATGCAGTTAGAATAACAGAGAGTTTCTGTAACTTGTCTATGTTGTTTTTCAGTTCTATCTAGCTAAATTTTTTCTTAGTTGAATCTGATTAGAAATGCATCCTTATATTGAAAAGGACAAGACATGGTCCTTCTCATGATCCTACCTGCCCTTGGTATTAGGCATGAGTCAGTTTTAAAGGAACTCTGTTGCTGATTTGATAGGCACAGCTTTTTTGCTTGCTATATACCCTTATGAGCTTAGAGCATCCAGTAAACTGTATAGAAATTCTTCAGAGCTGATGTTGAAAACCAAGTAAACTTTAATGGCTCTGTGTGTGCATACACATATAAACTTCAACGTACTGTTCTCTGTGTGGACACAGATATAGTGCAGTATGATAAAAAGGTAAAGGTTTGATTTTTGTAAGTCTTGCAACTGTACTGTCCATAAAGGTAATAGTCTCGGATTAATTTATTATGAACTGTTGAGGTGCCCTGTAAAGCATATTCATTAACTATTCTTGATTCTCTTGTAGTGTCCACAACAGAATTAAACCCATTTATTTTTATAAGGGTGGGTAGTAACTGGTTTTTTTCCTTATTACCATTTTAACAGTGACCTGGATTAGTCTTAAGGGTGCTGCAGAAATACTTTTGAAGTGGGAAAGAACCTGTAAGAAATTAAAGATAATATTAAAAGGATGTTTTAAATATTTTATTGAAAGATCACATAAAGGTTTTGTAGGTTGTTTGAGAGATGAAGTCTTGCGGGTGACAGGGGTTGGGGCATAAAAGAAAAAAAGAAAAAACAAGGCGTGAAAAGAAGTCTCTTCAGCTGGGTCAAATGTCCATCCTACAAACAATTTGTGGAAAGGGTTATCTTGTATGTTTTCAGTATAAACCCTCCCCTGATTTTTGCAGCCCACTTTTAAGTCATTCATTAATTGATGTTTGTCATGTTTTAAGAATTACAATGAAGATGTAATTCCCTGCCCTAAATTGTGTTTTGCAGAAGAAATGGATGTCCCCAGAATGAAAACTGATTATTTCCTGTGAATATGAAGTCTTTTTTTTTTCTTTAAATAGGGGGTGTTAAGATTGAGCTAAACTCCGTATTTCTATTTGCATAGATTTCCCTTGTAGTTTCAGCTAGATATAATAGATTTATATATGTGTATTAAAATATTAAATCTTAAAGTTAATTTAAATGTTACTGAAGTAGAATACATATATTTAATTATATTTTAATTCGAAATGCTGGACAGAATTATTGTTCAGCAGTTCTCACTGTGTCCAGAGATGGCTTCATTTCAGTGGTGAGTTAAACAACTGTGCTTAAGCTGCTCTCATTTCAGATTGCCATGTAAATATACCGCTTTACTTAGATTTCAAGTTGTTGCACTTATCTGAAAAGAGGAAGTATCATCTTTACAAATCACAAAATAGAGGAAAAAAAATCTCTTACTGTCTCTTTCTTTTTAGAGAGGATCTGACGAACTTCTTTCAGGCAGTGTACTCAGTAGCCCGAACTCTAACATGAGCAGCATGGTAGTTACTGGTAAGTGATGCCCTTTCAAAGGAGAAATCTGTAATTTATACTTGGACTCATTTCCTGTTTACAAGGGGAGAACACCAAAACAAGAATCCGTTGTGCTATAAAGGGATAAACTGCTGGCTTGTATTAGAATATACCTTGAGTGTCTGAGAAGAACAGTCCCTTAAAAAAACCAGGCAACTTTCAGATGTCTGCACACTAAATTGTTGGTGGGTGATGGGATGAAAAATTACAGTTGTCTTGTACAGCTGCCTTTAAAGTAAGGAATCTCAACTGCCAAGCAAAGGTAAACAGCTTAACTCCTGTGTGACATCAACTTTTTTGCACATGGACATCTGCAAGCCTGGGCATGACAGGGAAGAACACTGTGCCAGTTTCTTAATACAGTGTGGATTCAGGAAGACAAGAGTTCTGGTTCACTGCTGAAACAGGAAGCTTCACTTTGCTCCTTCAGTTTGAGATTGCAGCAGTGGAATCTCAGAATACCAGTCCAAAGTGAATGTGGCTGTTCTAGAATCAATTTTCTGGTGATGCTAGATAGAAAGGTTTTCCACTGGCACGCACGAAAATGCCTTCTATTGCAGTGATGCTTCTGTGTGTTGAATGTGCATTGAGTTCCCTTGGAAGGCTCATTTCAGAGGTCTTCCTTTTTCTCTTTTTTCTGTTTTCTTTTTCTACCATACCATTTACTTTTTGTGGTTTTTTTCTCTTTTTTTTTTCTTTTGCCTTAGAGATGTGGAGGAGTTGGTTCATGGCATCAAAGGGCTGCTGGACTTTCCAGTCAGTTGCCTGGTTCACTGTTTTGCTGTGCCTGATTTTCTGTATTTATGAGCTGAGCAGTATAATCACTGATATGAGTAGCAGGCTCTTTCCATTTTAATTTATTAGTAAGAGATTGGGATTGAGGGTGCAATTTCATGTTAGAAATAGGGTGCTGTGGTGACAGCTCTTGCCAGAATGGGTAGCTCTGTGCTTTGTCATCCTGCATCTTTGGCACAAGCAGAAAAACCCCCAAATCCACGTGTTTCTGCTACACTCTCTTCTGTTGGAGCGCTCATACACTTGCAGAATAAGTTAATGCAGCATTAAACTATTCTAACAAGAAAAAGTAGTTTTTCCTTGGAGCAACTTACTGATCAGGCATTTGATTGCACAGTTGTAGACACAGTGCAATGTTGAGTGGAGGAGTGTGGCAGCGGAAGAAAACCACTTCCACTGGCAGTTCTGTAACTGAAGGTGAAGAGGTGGTCATACTTTGGAGTAGGTCAGAAATGCAGTGTAGTGCTTTCATAGCCATTTTGGAACCCCATAACATTTGTCTGTCTTCCCTGTTTTTCTTACTTCCTTCTGGTTCTGAAAGAGGTCCCTCTTGTTTTCGTTTTCTTGATGTCCTCTTCAATCCTGGATATTAATTAGTGCTTCATCAGTTTGCTTTAATTAAATGAGAAACTAGTATGAAAAGGAGTTCAAATTGTGTGCATGAGGGCTGTGGGCAGTGGACATTAAGACAGGCCAAAGTCCTAAACGTTACCAAATTTTCCATATATTTTTAGATAAACTTTTAGTTCCAGGAAATTAAATACAAGTGAATTTATCAAAGGAAAAAAAGAGATTTAAAAAAATTGAAGTAGGAATTGTAATTTTGAGTTTTCAGAAGAAGAAATACAGAAGCTTGTCTAAGCAGCCTTTACATAGAAATTCTTCCTGAAAGTTCTGAAAATGGAAAAGCATGTTTTGATCCCATTAGGTGGGTGTATGGGATGGTAGTTTCATGTATTTTACAAAAGAGAAGTTGGTTCCCATCTTGTTTTTATTTCCATCCTCTTTAAGCTGTTAAGGGTTCGGGTTTTACTCTTGGAAGTTTCTTTGTTGTGTGTGGGAGGTTTTTTGGTGTGGGTGGGGGTTTTTTGTTTGGGTTTTTTTTAGCATCCAGAACCATAAATGACTATTCAAGAAACTATCTCATTAGCAGCAATAGTCAAGAGTAGTGGTCTGGCTCTTGTAGTATCAGATGCCTGTTATAAAAAGTTTCATATAAATTGTGTAATGTGTAAAGAAGGTTGGTGGGAAAATAATCCCAAACAAACAAAAACCCACAATCTCAATACAGTGCTGTAATTCAAGTTTGTTTGGGTATTTTATTTTTCAAACAGTTTCTTGGTATTGTATTCAAATTCCATTCTGCCTGCCTTATTTAAGTAGCACAAAAACCCCCTGTAGAATAGGATAAATCCACTGTTCAATATTGCTTCTGGATATATCCTCCCATAGCTGTCTTGTTTACTGGAGACCAGGAAGTACTTTTTCCAGACTTGCACACTTTACCAGTTCAAATTGTAAACTCAGAAGTAATTAGATGTGAAATGGAAACCTGTATGTTGATTTTCTGTAACCATCTCCTGAAGCCAAATGAGTTCAAGTATTCTTTCTGTCTGAACTGATGTCCTCCGTTTGCTTCAGTTCTGCTATTACTTTTTCTTTTCAGAAGAATTTAAAACTTTTGTAAATTAAACAATTTTTTTTTCTGTAGCCAAGGTATAGTAGTGATGAATCTTTCCCAAATTTTCTAGGGCTTCAAGGAACCTGTGAGTATTTATTAAGTCCCTTGAAAATGAGACATGTTGTAGATACCTGCCTATGTAAAACTAATACTTGTTCTTGCCCTTCCATTCTTAGAGATGGGAAGTGTCATGATATTATGACACTTGGCCATTGTTTTCTGGAGAATGTAGAAATGTATTCTGGTTTTGACTGATATTTCCAATGTGATCCCATTTCTAGGTAGATAGCTAGGAGAACAGGAGATGGTTTGTCTTTGTAATCCTCTGAGCCTTTTATTGGTGAAAGTGTACACAGTCAAAAAACCAGTTGTCAGTAGCAGTGCCTTAACAGGCCTAAACTTGAAGCAAAACCTTGTCAATCGCAGCCTCTTTTCTTTCTCTGCTATAGAAATATTAACCTAAACCAAAATGCCTAAGTTGTCAAAAAAACTACCTTTTCTTGGAAGGGGGTGGGTTTGGTGGAACTGAGGGCTGTGTCATTATGGGTGAGACTGAAGATGATTTTTTAAAAATGAGCATCTTACCTTTTTGTCATGGGAACAGTTCCATGGTTTGGTGTGTTGTTTTTTTTTTGTATTCAGCTGCCATTCAGTGAGAATACTGTAGTACTTTAATGCTTTTATGAATACTCTTGCTCTAATCTCTCCCAGTGAAAGGTATGAAAGAGGAATGGTTTCTCTGCCCTGTAGGGAGTCTTAGAGATGAATCCTTTCCTATTTTTTTGTGAAAGAAACTTGTGAAATTGGTGAACAAATGTTTGATTTGCATTCTTACCGATTAATTTGAACCACTGGTAATTCTCTAAAAAAGGCTATCATGTTGGTCATGGCTCAAAATATAAGGCCTCATCCTTGGGCATTTTCTAAACAGTTTTGTCATCTGTATCCATCCTCCAGTGTAGGTGAGAGGAACTTTACAGTGTGTTACATTAAGATTCACTACAAGTGAAGTTATTGTTTTAGATACTTTCTGTGTTTTTTGTAAAAGAGCAGTCTTAACAGAAATCTAGGCTTGGATGAAGATGACTTTTACCTCTTAATTCTGAACCCTGTTTTGGACAAATTTGATTACTGTCATTGTGGAAAAATTTCGTTTCAGTTAAGCACTTATATTTAAATATACAAGATTTTTTTTTTTTCCTGAACTAGGTTGGACAGTATGGCCCAACACTATTCTGTGAACATTAAGGGAAGGATCCCATCTACTAGATTAGAATTTGTAGCAAGGGAGGACAGCTTGTAAAGTACAAGATCAGCAAATACCTAAGCTTTTTTAAGAAGTTCTTTTTTTTATGTTAGATGCGTAAGTTTCTGATGTTTCTAACACCAATTGACATGAATATGTTAAAGTTGTGTTGTCAGAACCACAGGCCTTTTGCTGCTGAACTACTACTAGTTTTCCTTTAGCTTTTTTAAAAACATTGTCAAAGTCTGTTCTTATTTTCTGCCTAATCTTGCTTGATTCTGATTTCTTTGGAGAGCATAATCTTCTCATAAAGATCTGAGTTAATTTTTTTTTTTTTTTTTGTGTTGGTGCGCAATGACTAGAAAGGCTCTTTGGGTAAGCTAAAATGTTATTTGGTAACAGGATTCTGAGAAACCAGAGCTGCAGTCAGGATCTTTGAATAAATATTGCTGACTCTGGATGTTTTTGAAGACATTAGTAAGGCACATTGCAAATGATTGTACATAAATATTTTTTCTTACCTTTCAGTGCTGTATGTTCAGTAAATACATACCTGCAGATTTTAAATGCGATAAAAAAGTCCCTTATCTTTAAAAACTGGAAAAGTGTTTCCTCTGTGGGGGTTTACTTTTATGCTGAACTTCTTGTGAGGCTTTTGCTGTTCAGATGGAGGACTGCTTAATGGAAGTTGTGGGAAGAGTTACCTGTATGAAGATGCTCATGCCATGAACTCTATTGCTGATATCTACGCAAAAAAGTAAAATTTTTAAGGGATGTAGATAAAAAGTGAAAGATGTTGATCAAAGTTTTATGAAAATTGGCTTGTCAAAGACAAGGGATTGAAGCAGAAGAATTGGCAGGTTTTCTTGTTACAGCGGCCATGAAATTGGTTATTCACATTTGTGTGTTTAAAGTAGATCAGTAGAAACATTCCAAAATCATTTTGCAGCTGAGCTCACCAAACTCCTGGAGCTTTGAATGATACTGTCGATCCTGTTTTTACTTAATTAGCAGGGAATGTTAGGAGGGACTTTGGTAGGTAATTCATTGTATTAACGAATACTTAGCACTGAGGCATACAAGCTAATGGTATTTCCAGTGCTGTTTTTAACTTGGGCAATAAACATAGATGTGCCATTTTTGATAGCGCATTAAGTAAAATTGGTTATTAGTTAAAATTAATGATGCCTAAACATAGGTAATTTACTTCTGAAGTTTGCAAATTGATTACAATTAATAATAATTGGAAAGATTTTAACAAGTACATTCCATGTGATTGGAAAGTATAGTAATTTAATAATACAGAATACTTTACGTATTTCTACAGATATGCAGATTTGGAAACTTAGAAAAATAAAAAATATCAGGATGGGAGAAATAAAAGGTGGCTGTTACTGTTAATTTGGGTAATTTGTCTGCATCGCTATGCTGTGGTAACTCATTGTTCGACTTCAGTTGGATTTCAGTCTAGCTGTGTATTTTTACATATTTTTAAGGACTAAATTGAAGTGCATTAGTTTTAGACTGCAACATTGAACAGCCACTATACCATACTGTAAATGTGTTATCATAGTTGCTTAGAAAGCTCAGTGCTCAGTGCATTTTGGAACAGGTGCAGCCTGTGTGCAGATGTGCCAGTTAAAAGCTGTGTAGTTAAATTTTCTTTGTTTCCCTGTGTTTACTTACTTAAGGTCAAATTCCTGTTAAGCAATAGTCTTTGTATTGTAAGATAGTTTTAATATTGGTTGGTCAAGTTTTTCATATGTGCGTGGCCCATATCTGTGGTAAACAACAAAAAAACCCCAGCAAAAGCGTGATTAACACTGACCACATAACCTTTAAGGTTAACGAATGCAGACTTCAGACAACTTTGTATGCTATGTGTTTTTATTGTATTTTTGAGTGTAGCATCTCCTTTTCTTGTTCTTTCAAACGTTTTGAATTCCACATTTTATGTTTAAGTTGAACTTTTGAAGAACTAAAACAAAGGTCCTGTTTATTTTTGGGAGCCTGAGAGAGGTCACTGGAGCAGACAACAGCTCTCTTCCTACATTCTAGCAGTTACATCAGGGTTAGGTACATATAGGAAAACTTTCTAAGAAAAGAACCTTCCAGAAATGAAACCACAATCATCTCTATTATATCCTCCCACCCAATTTGTGATTGTTTGCAGTTTGTGTAGCTGATTGTTTGAGGCAGGTGATTATGTTCAGTAGCCAGTGCAACATTTGAATATTTTTGTCTGGTCATAATCCACAACTGTAAACTAGATATCTTCAATTGCATTGCCTTTCTCTTAGTCACTTATTTCCTGTCTGGATATGTGTCCTGTGTTCTACTATCTGATAACATTGAATTATATATATTCAGCCAAAGTAAAACAAGAGGTGCTTTCTACATAGCAGCAGCAACGAATAATACTGCTATTGAGCTTCTTGTCTTTAGTATGTACAAACTGAAAATTCCTTTTTTTTTTTAGTTGGTTGTTGTTATGTACTGACAGTTGTGAAACAGAGACTGATTTCTGCAGAAAGGATATTTGTTTATATATTATTTCACTACTGCAGATATGCAGGGATTTATAACCAGTGTCTTGTGGTCATTTTTGCATTTTTTCCCTTCTTTCCAGGAACTAATGGGTGAAAGCAACTTTTTATTGTATCCAAAATTTTTTGCCTATAGCCACATAGTTACATTTTTGTATTAGGAGATTGTGTGCTTATGAAAAAAGTATTATACAGGAAAATTATGCATCTAAAATAAAGGTCTCAGAATTCATAGGTCATATTTATGTATTTCTCAAAAAATAAAAAAAAGGTGCAGAGAAGAGCTCCTCTAGGAGGAAATTTTATGAAAATATGTTTTCAAAAACAGTTATTATCAGGAAGTAAGCTATTCAGTCTTTGCTAGGAGTTATGCTGAACTTGAAGAACAGTTTTTCTGCAAAAACTGCTTGGTTGCATTGAATATTCATAGTTTGAATGATTGAATGACTTGGACTTACAATATGCCTTGTGTATATTGCAATTCATTTTGTTGCTTTTTTATATAGGTTCCTATTTCTCTGTTTAAAAAACCAGGAGTTTCTAACTGAAAATGCCAGGACCCAAGTTGCTCAGATTATGGCCATTTAAAGGCTTTGTCAACCTGTAAGCATTCAATTTCAACAAGTTGATTTATGCTGAATTGAAGGAACTCTCTGCAACAGGGATGTGGCTTATGTATCAATTATATTTAATTCGTAGCATCCTATTTAGATGTGAGAATAATGCTTTGAGTAGCATTAGTAAATGAGATCTTGTTTAGAAATAGTTGCCTGATGTCACATGGAAACTGAATTTTTCGTCTCCTTGGTGGAGAGGTGCAGAGGACTTAGATCAGTGCTATGGTTGTTACAGAGCATGGGGTTTTATGGTAGTCCGAATTGAATATAACCATTCCTATTACTGAACTTGGCAGTGCAGTGTTAATGGTTGGACTCAATGATCTTAAAGGTGTTCTCCAACCTAAATGTTTCTATGAATCAGGGCTAGGTTTCTAATTTTTTTTGGTTTTGTATTTTTCTTAAACTACATGTTTGTAGCTGTAACTTGATTTGTAAATGAACTAATACACTGTGTTTTAGTCATTCTCCCAGTGCTTTTTAAAACTTGTTCCCCAAGGTAAATATTATAGCCTGCTGTTTTCAGTGCCTGTTTGTATTTATGAAAGTGTTAGCAGCAAGATGTTTGAATTGCATCAGAATCTTCAAGTCTAGTGAAAGCCAAACTACCTCATGAAATAGCTACTTGCCAATAAGCCTCCAGTTAAACGGCAGTTTCTCAGCAGTAGTTATTAGTCAGCTTGTGAGGTCTCCTCCTCCACCACCCCTTGGCCTTCCCCCCACCTCCCCCCAGTTTTCAGCAATTTTATTTTAGGTGCTGTATTAGGGAAGGATCTTTCTGGTTGTTGCTGCTTTGGCATAGACTCTATTTCTTCCAAAAGGCCATGTTATTCCTCTAGTGCCTTGCTCCCCTTGACTTAGCTTTTAACCTTTATGGACACTGATTCTGCTAATAAAATTTGTTAGAGAATGAAATTGTTGTTTTAACAGTAGTTAAATTCACCTTTCAATGACTCTGAACAAGTTGTGTTCCCCTGTTGTAAATGTGGTTTTCTATTCCCAAGTGCAATTTAATGATTTGTCTTCAGCTGAGAAGTACCATTTATAATGACAAATAAGAGACTACAGTAAGAGAGGTTTCATACAGTGCCAGAATTTCTCAAAAACTCTCCTAAAAGCTAAATTTAATTTGTTCCACAAATGTCTTGAAAAGTTCACTTGTGCCTGCATATTTAGAGTATGATACACACTTCATTACTGCTATTACTGAAATAGGAAATTACTGTTAGGTGATGCTGAATGGATAATCAAAAGTAGAAAAAGTACACATTCTCTTTGCTTTTAACAGCTGATGTGTTAATTTCTTCTGTCTTCCAAAATCCATTCTTAAATGTTTTGGCATAAATTTTACTTTAAGAGGGTGGGCTTCATTTTTTAATGAATGGTACCAGTTCAGCTTTCATTGTACAAGATGTGCATTTGCCAATAAATGATAAACAGCTTTTGTCATAGTTACTTGCCCTACTGCTAAAAATTTCTTTTGGGCAATTCCATAGCATTGAGAATGCCTGTTGCCAGTCCCCCCATCCTGTCCCTCCCACCCCCCGTTTTCTGATTGCCATACATTCTTTTGTGCCTAATTCTCTATTTTTTGTATATATTACTTTAATGTATTTGTCTGCTTTTTTACATAAATTGTTCTGCACAGGCACTTGTCTACATATATATATTTTTTTCAATAAGTAAAAAAAGTTTGAAGAATAGTGTAGTTGAGATTTAGGACAGTCTAAAATTGTGTGGGAGGCTTGTATACATGAGTTAGGTTAAAGCTCTTAATTGCTGTTTGGGAAAAGATATATATATTTAGTACAACAAAATATTTCTTTTAAGCTTGTTCTTTAAACTTACTGCAGCAAAAGTTGAAAAACTGTGTAAATTTCCAGTATCAGGTAGCAGTGCTAATAGATAAAAAAAAATTGGGTAATACAGTAATTATTAAATTATTGTGTTAAATAATTATTAAAGGAACATTTCATATAAATATATGCGGGTGATTATATACTGGCCAGTGATACTTTTACTAGAAATGCTGGAATTACCCAAAGCCTAATTTAAATAAGAGCTTTAGTTTAACAAAAAGTAAATTCTTGGAAATTGTGCTGTGGAAAAGTTAATATGTCAAATTATCAGTTGAAAACCACACAAAAACCAAAACAGCTCTGTCAATACTGATCTGAGCAGTCATGGTGAATATTTTTCTGGTGATGTAAAAAACCCAAGAAGTTTCTTAATTTCAGAAAATCCTTTAGTTTAAAAACTTTTTCAAGTTCTTGTTTCTCATTGCTCATATTTCATATTTTTTGAAACTTGTAATGAATTGAAATTATTCAGAAACTTGAAGTATGAAGGGCATTGGACATGTAGTTTCAGTATCACCGTAATTCTTTTATCCTTTGCAAGTTTGTTTTTAATGTTTTGTTTGTAATGCATTGTCCAGCCTATCACACTTTGCCTTGTTTCTTCTGGGTTTTGGGGTTTTTTTTAAATTTTTGTAGAAATTTAAATTGAGAACTAGGGAAGACTGTTGTGTGATGAGCTTCAGGTGAAAATAAAAGTACTTCTTCACAAACTTTGACTGGCTGTCTTTTTGAGATAAAGTGTTACAATGTATAATTTTGAACAGGTGAAATCTGGCTGCCTGGAGGCTCAAGCTCACTGTGTTTGCCAAAATGGTATAGGTCAGAGTCCTGTGTAGACTTCAGATTCTAGTTTAGTGTGAATTTTTTCAAATTTTACTCTTCAGTGTTCCACCAAAATTTGTCTTTCTGTGTAGCAGACCAAAATAAAATACATTCTATTGCATAGATTCTAGCATTGTCAGTTGGAGGTACTGCTAGCTGAATTTCGACCAGTTTTGTTAGGTTTTGTTGTTTTGTCTGCTCTAGTAAGGTAGAAAATGCTTCATGTTCTTCAGTGCAAGAACTGTTTAAAAGCTTAGTCGTGGAAATTTTTTTTGGAGGAGGGGTAATGGTGCTGGTACAGGGTGTAGGTATGGAATTACTACATGATGTGCCTCTTAAGCACTGTTTTTAACTAATAGAATACTTCAAATTTTATATTTAGATCTAAATATCTTGCATTTTTTGTAGAAAAAAGAAAGTCTTATCACTTGTTTCACTAATACCTAAATGCACGCTGTTTTCCAGCACTGATTAATTCATTAATATCAATATTTTATGACACTGTTTTCTTTAGCTCTTGCCTCTGATGTTTACTCCACTGACATATTTTTAACCAAAGTAAATAATTTTTTTCTGGCCTTCTTTCAAAAGCAAGACTTCTTCCATCCAACTGGCTAGCTGCATATTAAGCGAAAAGAACTCAAGTTGGAATTTTGCTGGAATTCTGTGCAAGAATTCTGTACGATATTCTAAACTGTGTTTTTCTGGTGCTTTGTACATTGATGCTAATGCTTCCCTGATTCTCTTAGGGAAATTTCCCCCATCCGTGTTGGCTGTATTGTGTTTATTAGTTGGTTTTTCTTTTCTATGAGTGAACTGTAGTTCGAAATGGACATTTTTCTGCTTTGTCCTTAAACTGGTTTCATCAGGTTTTTGTGATGTCAGCCTCTGGGTCATTCCCTTTCTCCGCTCTGATCTTTCCCAGCATTAATGACGCTTGCTTTGTTACTTTTCTACTTTTTGTGTCCAGTTCTTTCGTGCAAGCAGTTCTTACAGGGATCTATTAATGGTTTACCACTGTTTTATTGCTTTCAAACATTCCAGGCATCTGCTAACTGTTTTTTCTTTAATGTATGTTGGAGTTCTTATGTGAGCCCTTGTTAGACATAATTAATGCATTAGTACATGTTATTATATGAGGTGCTTCACTGAAAGTGAGATGTAAGGATTTGCTGTGGTCTTTGTCAGAGGACTGTTAGTCTTGAACAGTCCACCTTTCATGAAACTAACATTTGTCTCTGCAGAATTTGTTCTGACCCCTTGAATTTGACTTAAACCAAATGAGGAGATGGCTCACTTAAAATTAATTTCTTGCTTATAAATAAAAGCATTTTTAAATAAAGCATTAATAATATCAGTAAACTTTTCAAATAGAGTCTGAATATGTCTTTCAGCCAATGGTAATGACAACAAGAAATTCAAAGGTGATGATAAAATGGATGGGGCTCCTTCTCGTGTTCTTCATATCAGGAAATTGCCGGGGGAAGTGACAGAAACAGAAGTTATTGCTTTAGGGTTACCTTTTGGTAAAGTAACCAACATCCTGATGCTGAAAGGGAAAAACCAGGTAATTTGTTGCTTTCCATTTTTTAATATGCTTACTGTCTGATTTCAAAGTATTTTGTTAAAATGCTATTGAAGTAAGTCATAAAGCAGTAAGTATTTAAAAAAGAGCTTTTGTTCCTTTATTTTTTCTTGATGCATTTACACCATCTTTTAGTACATTTGGGGGGGAAACAGGGGATGGCTGGCAGCTATGTAAAGCAAAAAGTTAGCTGGAAGAGAAATACTTATTCCTGCATCTTCACAGATGCATTTTTGGAAATGAAGTAGCTTAGCAAATAAAGTTGGTATGTGTCAAATGACATTTTCGGGAGATATTTGTTAAAATGTGTTATAAAACCTTTTGTTTTTTTATGTGCTGCTAATATGAAGATTATCTGCTTCCTAAATACTGAAAATTACCTGTTTTAATTACAGGCGTTTTTGGAACTTGCTACAGAAGAAACAGCTATCACTATGGTTAATTACTACTCTGCTGTGACGCCTCATCTTCGTAACCAACCCATTTATATCCAGTATTCCAATCATAAAGAACTAAAGACTGATAACACACTTAACCAGGTATATTTACTGTTCAGTAGTATTACAAATGCAGACAGTAGAAGATGAGGCATGGCTTGTGTTCTTGGCTCATGTGCCATATGTTTGAATCATTCAGTTTTGTCCGCATTCTAACACTACTGTAGTCTCACCTATGATCATTCCATTGTGTCACACTGAAAGGGATTTGCTTTCTGCGTGATCTTTCCATTACGATAAATTCTCTTAATGTTTCCTTAATGTTGAAAGGCAAAGAATCTGAAGTGTGTTTTTAATAGTTATTTAGAAGTTTTAAATAACTTTTCAGTTTTTGTCTTAGTTCATAGACTGTAGGATGATGAAATTAACTTTCTTGTCCTGACACCTGAGATTCCAATGCCAGTTTGAATTTCCGTAGCTGTAATGGCTAATGCCAATGTCTGTGTTTCAGTGCTTTGAATGATCACCCTAGTAGCACTGGCAACCTCAGCTTGTGATCTGCTTTTTCTGGAGAGTAATGCCATGATGATCACTCTAGAGGCAAATGTACTTAATAACAAAAAACCATTTTGCTCTTGCCTCTCCAGGACCCATTTCGCAATAAATAGAGGTACATGTGTCTGTTCCTAGTAGAATAGGAGAATTAGTAAAAGTAATGTGGTGACCAATTCATACAAACTAGAGAGAGATAAGAGGCTCGAACCTACCACAAGTCTGATGGTTATTTTAAGATTAATTTCTTACGTTGCATTTTTGATGATGCAAAAAACAGTGTAAGTGCCAAATTAGTTTCTATTAATTGTGTCCTCTATTAAGACATGTAAATGGTAAAGTTATAGCTGTTGCCTTTGAAAGCAGTTTCAGAGTAATCTATGGAAAGACTTGGTTCAGGTCAAGTATAGTGTTGATTTTCCAGTTGGTCTTTTTAAATATTCTTGTTCCTCGGAATCTTTTGATTTTTTTCTTTTAATTGAGATTCCCCACCCTCCCAAGTGTCAGTTACAAAGAAAAATAAATACCTTCATTTACTTTTGAAAAATAGAGTAGAGGATGAATTCTGTCTTCATTTACAGTGGATGGACATACTCCCTTAAGAAGTGTTGTCTTATGTTGTTCTCTGGTTTCTCTGCTGATACTGATTTGGTGCTTCACATGTTCACCTTTTCAGCCTGTAGGTTGTGCTGACTTTTCAGCAGCTTTGATGCCACCATGCATATTAACACCCATCTTAACCTATATTCCAAGTCTTTCAGAGCCTTATTTTAATTTAAGTTTAATTTAGAACTAAATAATACAAATAAGTACTTGGCAGTAAGCATTCTGTAACTACTATCTCTTGAAGCATTCTATAAAACAGAGATAGTTGGACATTCTTTTTTCTGTAAGAAGAAATAAAGATAGTGCAGGTATGACTTGTAGTGTGGCATTTTTTTGGATACTCAAAACTTAGCTTTCGAATCAGATTAAAAATTTTTCTCAACCCAAATTCATTTGAAATTGTCTTTTTCTGGATGCTCGGTCAGGAAGATGTGAAGCTGTTAGAATGTTAGTATGTGTAACTGGAAAGATAGAATTAAAAAATTGGAGAAATGTGCAAGTATCTTAGTTAAAAAGAAGATAGGAAAAAAGATATTTAAGCAAGGGGTGCTTTAAACAGCCAGGCCTTGGCTGGAAAGGTTCCATTAAGATGTGTCTTTCTGAACTGCTCAGTAATAGTAGCTTCAGAGATTGCTTTTACTTGTATGCTCAGAATGAGCTCTTCTGAATAGACACATTGGAAAGGGACCATTTTTAAGTTTCAGTTTCAGTTTTACCGTTCTATGAAAATCCTTTTCCTGTGAGACGTCAAAACACTGAGAGGAGCATTTAAACTCGGATGTAAAACAAATATCTCTTACTTTTAGTGCATTATCAAGACTCAGGAGAGTTGAGAATAGAATGACCTCTAACTGTGGGGGTTTTTTAACCATCAGCCTGTCATAAAGGTATGGGTTTAGTCCTTCTGCACAGGCACTGCAACATTTAGAAATAAATTTACTTCAGGTGGTGTACTTGATGTTTTGAAGTTAGTTTCAATTTTACAAAAATAAGAAATAAGTGTTACATACTACTTAAATGTCTTCAAATTGGCTACTTATATTTGATGCTGGATGTTATTATGGACTTGTTTGACAAAATACTCATAAGAATTTTAATATTTACCATTGTTTAGTCCTGTATTCCTTCAGGTATTCACATTAATTTTAATGGAATGAAATATGTATAAGCATAGGTAGATAGTGCTGAGAAGGGTCATATTTAAAAATTGATTTCACAAGTTGTAGTTTGTTGGGTTACACAGTTTAAACTTTTCCAGTCACTGTAAGGACTGACTTGAAATTTGTATGTGCTTATAGAGTGAGTAGGAAATAATTACACAACTCAGCCAAATATCTGGCCATCTTGAAAGTTGTGTGTTTCATACATTAGGGAAAAGAAGTGTAATCAAAAGACGTTTTTACACAATTACAGTAATTAATGTTAAATGTAGAGGTAAATTTTGTTTTCCCAACTGGTGTTCACCAGGTCTTTTTTTTTTTTTCCCCCCACTTTCCGTATTCATTGATTCGTTTCAGTATGAGGAGTATCATGTAAGTTGTGAGACACGAAATTGTGTAGTAGCTCTAATACCTTTAAAATATGCAGTATGCATTAATATGATGGTTATTATTTTTACCTGGCATGCTCACTTGTCTCTCTTGTTTTGTATTGTTTTGCTTCATAAGGCTACTGTAATGAAAGTATTAAATGGAACTCCTTTTTTCTGCACTTTTTCTTTCTCAGAAAAAGACATCTAATCTTTCTGATACTGTCAGTTTTGGCAGTGGAAGTAGTTACATAGATGTGTGTTCTTGTGGTATCATCATGTGGTTACCTTTGAATTTCTAAAATCTTGCTTGTGTTTAAAAACAAAAAATCCCCATATATGGAGAGGATTTTGTTTTTCTTTTTACAAAAGAGGGTGGATAACAGACACCAGTTTGTTTACCTCTCTGGATACTACTTTCTGACATTCGTTAGTCTTGTGTATTATTTCATTGTATTAAAACTGAGAAGTTTGGAAGTGTTAATTTAGAATTTTCCCTTCCTATCAGAACCTTCTACATAATTAAAATGGCAGTGAAATGTTAGCTGAGATACAGTCTTTTGAACAGTTAAGATAAGTACTACTGGTTTCTGTAGGGTTAGGGTTTTTCCTTGGTTGGTTGGTGATTTGTTTAGTTTTGTTTCCTGTAAAGGAAAGAACCTTGAAACCTACAAAATCCTCACTTTCTTTTCCTTACTAGTAGAACAATAAGCTTGCTACTAGAAAGATTTATATTGGTGCCGTTTGAAGCCCCTCCTTAATGTGACATAAGGATTAATTGATGTTTTCATTTTTGTTGTCTCTTCTCACGGAGTCAGACTGCATTGCACTTAACGTTGTGTTATGTCTGTAGCTCTGAGTTTTAAATAAGTGGACTATTTTGTGTTTCTGGAGTTAACTATATTAATATTTTTAATTAATTTCAAGCTGTTATCTTGAAATACTAAGAAAATCTCTCTTCTGTCATTTTTTTTTTAAGCGGGCCCAAGCTGTTCTTCAGGCAGTGACGGCTGTGCAGGCATCAAATGCTCCCATTAGTGGGACCACTGTTAGTGAGAGTGCAGTGACTCCAGCTCAGAGTCCAGTACTTAGAATAATTATTGACAACATGTACTATCCAGTAACCCTGGATGTTCTTCATCAGGTAAGTCAAATTTCATTTTAACTTGAGCTATGACTGGGAGAAACAGACGTGTAAAACTTTATAATGTTTTTGGCAGATATTCTCTAAATTTGGTGCTGTATTGAAGATAATCACATTCACAAAGAATAACCAGTTTCAAGCTTTACTGCAGTTTGGTGATCCAGTAAATGCACAGCAAGCAAAACAGGTAAGTATAGTTCTCTTTTAAGGCTAGAGATCTTCCTGTACTCCCAACATTTTACAAATGTTGATCTAACAGAGTACTGCCATAATAATGTGTCACTCCTCTACAATTTTTTGACATTAAAAAAAATAAGTGGAAGTTACTATATAATATGTTGTTATACCACGTGAAATCAGTGTTTAATGATAGTATGTTTGTGGATACTGTGTCTGAACTATTTTAGACATTTGTATGAACAAGTGTTATAATAAGACTGCACAGAGATGAAATAATATGCAAGACTGCAGTAGTAAAAATGTCAACCAGAAGTAAGAATGTAGGATGTCATGGTGATGCATAATTAATTCACCAGAAGCTGCAAATTTAGTAACCCTATTGGATTGTTGTTGGCAGGTACTTTTAAGCATCCATACAAAGATATGATTTGTGGATTAGTTACAGATTTGTGGAAGTATTTAGTCATAGTATCCTAAAAAAAAAAGAAAAAGTAAACTTATTTGTAACCATAAATGCCCAGAAGAGACAGTGCAGTTTATTCATGTGACCAGACTGTGAAGAAGCTTTGTAGCAGTGATGGGTGAGCAGGATCTTGCTTTTGTTTTATAGGAAACTCTCCTATCCTGGGTAGGAGAGGCAAGAACAGGTAACTGGTTTTATTCATTATAGCAGGAGGGAGCCTATGGATAAATTATGGCAAAGATAAACAGCATGTCATCTAGACCAGATGGTTTGAATTAATTGAATGGGATATGTGCACATTTGTGGCAGTAGGAAAGTTGAACCAAAGGGGAAGGTGAGATTTTTATTGTTATTATTGTTACTATTATAATTTTCAAGAGATAAATGGAATTAATTTATATTTTCAAATCTTCACGTGCAGTCTGGGTTTGAGAAAGGCTGGTTAAAATTGATGTGCTGGTTAAGTGTTGCTTGGCAGCATAGAAAGCGCTTGTTGCCTGTAGATGACAGACTAGCTGAGAACTTCACAAATGTGAAAAGCTCACACCTCAGGCTAAGCTGGCAAATTTTCCTCTTAGTAGAGGAAAGACGAAAATGGGCTTAATTTTCTGTTGTAAAGAATGAGGACTGTATTGAAGTAAAGACTTTATTAAGTGGTGGAGGATGGTCATTTTTGTCCTTATCACCAAATGAAATACTGGGCATTGAGTAAAAACCTGTGAGATGATCAAGACAGGGAATCACAAAAAATGAGATGTGTTTTCAAAAAGCAGAGTGTAAGTTTTCATGCTATAGAGGAAAACAAAGAAGAGAGAAGAGACAAGGTGATTTGCAGCTTGATTTATGATGGGCAACTTCAAGATAATCTACTCTTGAAAAGCAGTCTGAAGATACTTGTAGATCTTGAGAAAAATTTAAATTAGGGATGCGCTTTTCTGAGTTGAAACAATATCCAAGAGTTGAGAGAGATGCCAGTATATCACTGTACTACATAAGAATTCATATGGATGGGATACACCTTGCAGGTTTAAAATAGTAGTGCAGGAACTAGATCTTAACCTACAAGTGCTGTAGAAATCAGTTGTAGACATTTATATTTATATTTGAAATATTTGATAAATAGTTGGATGCTAAATGTGTTTGTTACAGAAGGTTGTAATTCAGGCTTGACTTGTGTTTGGAAAGCTATTTTTCAGTAGTAGATGTTACTGCTGCTTTTAAAGTGCGTTTCTGATGCAAAATATGACATCAAGTGATAAATCTTTTGACCTTGTTTTTTGAGTCATGTATATAATCAGAAAATTTAATGGAAAGATGATGTCTGCGAAATGGACTGTAGTGATGTGAAAATTATCAGTTTAATTATAGGAATATATTATAAAGAAGTTACAAACTAAAGGATGAGGTATGTAAAAGTATGAAAGGAACCTAAGAATCTTTTGCTGTTGTTGACTTCAGACAAACTGTAATACTCGCTTGTGGGATACTGTATTGGTCTTAAAAAAACCCCAGCATGTATTTGTTACTCCAGTTTTGCATGTTTTGATTAGGGTGCCTGTTCACTAGTAGTAGCTCATGTGAGAATGACCAAACTTCATTGAGTAAGTGACTCCTGTGTCATTGTCAGAGTGATGTTGGGGCCTTAATGTCAAATTGAAATGGTCTTAGGTTTGTAGTTTCATATTTTAACCAATCTGTGCATAAATATACAAAATGTTAAGAATATGCACCAACTGCAGTTATTGAAGGATGCTAAATTGGAAGGAAGGTTTGATTTCCCCACTACCTTCACAAACCAAATAGAGTAGAATACAGTTCTTATGATTAAGCCGAGTGCCACTAGAACAAAAATAACTAAAAAAAGGAAGCAGTAAGGTGATAGGGGAAAAAACCCCTTCAGTTTAAATACATCTGGAAGTAGAAGCAAGATGATATGGTGGCTGCAATTAAGTTGCATGGAGTTCAAGATCAAACACATGGTAAAAAAGTACAGTTTTCAATTTGTTTCCCATCTGTGTTACTGTAGAAGATAATGGGGAAATGTAATTTTCCGGTGGCCCTCTTCACAGGAAATCAGAATGTGGCCTTAATAGAAATTGAAGACTTATTAAGGAAGTTAAAGAGCAATTTGAAAAACCCAAGTGATGTAAGTACCAAGGAGAGATGCTATGCATTTGAAGGTTCTGAGAAAACACCGACAAGAATGTTCAGTATGAAGCCTGTAGCCCTGTGGGGTCTCTTCTGCTATTTGAATGAGCAGCTAGTGAAAAGCCTTGTTCTGCTCCACTTGTTTAGTAAGAAACTCATTTTGTGTAAAAGTAGGTAGTGGCTACACTGATACTTGTTTCATCACCACCCTCAGGTTGTATCATAGGTGCCTTGGGTGAAGATTGAGAACTTCAGGTTCCATATAATGCAGCAGTGTAGCCAGGGGTGGAGAAAGTAACTGAATGTGGGCAAGAGTAGAGCACATTGAACTGCTGTGCTTCTACTGCTGAAGAAGATTTTGTCTGGAGATGTCTATATGGGTATGGAGATAGTCTAAGCATTAAAAATAGCCCATTTTCACTGTAAATGATGAATAGTCTTAGCATAAGCGGCAGACTTAAATATTTGAACACCAGTAGTTTGGTATACCATGGAGAGATGAGAGTGCTGGTGTTTCTGTCTGAGAAGCTGGCTAATTCAGAGTGTTGCCTTTGTGCAAATGTACTGTAAGTACCCTTGCCAAAGCACGGATATTAACAGTTATTAATGACTCATCTATAGAAAATTAACTGAGGCTCATACGCAATGCATGCCAGTCATCTTGACCCAGCCCAGGTTAAAAATATCGCAGAGGTTCTGTTACAGTGGCCCAACGGCTATTCAAAGATTCCGCTGAGGTTTGACTCTGCACTCAAGATGTCATCTTTCCAGTTGTTTTGACTTACAGCTTCAGGGTAGCTGTGTGCTGGGAGCAGTCTGCAAAAGATCTCTGCTAGTCTGCATTGCCCTAAAATGTGTATTAGGAACTTCAGGTAGTCATTGCAGGATGGGAGAAAGGACATCTCCAGATAGGATACTGAGCTGAAGGGCTATTATCTGCTATTATTGCATTAGCCCTTTTTGGACATCTTTAGTTTTAAGGAGAACAATTTATGTTCAGAAATGATAAGTAGTATTCAGGTAAAGAGAAGAGTGCTGGATTGCATTGTATCAGAAAGCCTGGGAAGTGCAGCAGCAGGTCCTTTGCACATAAAATATATTAATTTTTGAGAACAGAATGTATTTACGTACCCTTTTTAGCCACAGAAACTTCTTGTTTCTAAGACACTGGTCTCAAAAGAAATTACTTTCATTCAGATGCATATCTGTAGGATGCACTTGGGACACATCTCTCCCAAGAGATAGTTATCATATGACCTTCAGTTACTTTGAGGTATTTATTTTAGCTGGAGTATGTTTCTTAAGTATTGCTTCCTTGGGTTTTGGGGGCTTTTTATGCCTTTAGGTCTTACGCCCTTCTGAAGATCTTGTTTTTGGTTTTTTGGATTTACTGGTGCAGGCAAGATGAAGAATGGTACTCACGTTTGTAGAAGGGTCTCATGATCTTGGTTTGGCCCATGTGTGGTGTGGTACGGTATCACATGTGAATGTATGTATAAGTACTTGAAATAGAAGTTTCTTAGCAGTAAGCAGAGTTCTTGGAGATGATACATTCACTACCAGTAGGGCTGGTCTCTTTTTTTTTTTTCCAGGATGTCTGTGAGAGGAACAGTGTTTGAGGGTTTGTTGCACGTTCTTTTGCTATACAAGTAAGAGCTCAGGACACACATTCACATTTGTGACTTTACATGTGAACAATTAATCTTGAAAAAAATGCTGGTTGGTGAGAATCTTTCTTGAATTGTTAGAGGTGTATAATGCTGCTGGTAGAGGTGCTTGGGATGAAGGTTTTTTTTGTTTTGGTGCTTGAAGCCTTTCCTAGAGTTTGGCTAAGTGCTTTTTAAGAGTGCATCTCCTTCCTTTCTGGTTCAGGATGTTCTTTCAGCCTATCTGTGTCTCAACTACAATGGATTTCTCTTGTGCAGTACTTTTTATGTGTACTTTTGGTCACTTTGTGTTTGTCATAAAGAGGAGTTTTTGCTGTTTCAGTAGAAGTTTTAGTTACTTATATAGCTCCCTTTAAACATTGACTACTCTAGAAACTGCAAACACAGATATATCTTGGTTTGCTACTTAAGTCTAAAATATTTCCATCAACTTAGCAGCCTTCTGCCAGCCACAAGTCAGTATTTCTACAGACTCCACACAGAGGTATAGTATGAATCCTGATGGGTCCTGTGATTGCAACAAAGCTAAAGAATCCAGCCTTTCAGTCTCACTCATACCTGTTTTCTTTATTAGGGGAATGGATTTTCCCTTGATGGGCAGTGGCATTGTATTTGACAATAAGTAAACTCTGGCCGTGTAAACTGGACCTTCCTCTAGTTCATATCTTAGTGCATTTTAGAAGGTAGGAAGTCTTCTAAAAGTGCAGGCTGATCCTCAGTATGAACTTTTTTAGGTGTAAGTGTTCAAGTGATACTCTTTTCCCAAATACCAACATTAGGAGTCTTGGATTCTGCTTTGTCACCATGTATGAAAGAGCTGGCAAATTGTGTGTGCTGTAGTGGTGGTGCCCACCGCCACCCCAACAATACAGAATTAGTCCTCGGCTTGTGTTCTGTGAATAAGGATGGTAAATTTTGCTTTTGTAATATTGTATAAAGTATTTTTTAAGCGGAGTTTCAAGCATAGGAGTTTCTCTTTAATTGCTAGGTATTTGTTGATACAGTGTCTAGATTTTCCAGTTTCTATAGGTTTTTTGTTCTATATGTTTCTAGAACTTCCTAGCTGTGGCAAAATAGTATGTTGACTTACATATTCTTTTACATTGACTGCTGATGATGGTAGTTCTTTTAAGTGATTTCCTGAGCCCTGGAGATGTCAGCTGTGATAATACATGTTGTAGGGACAGCCTTGCTGGCCCAGGCCTAGGAGAAGGGTGTCTGCAAGATGTTCAGTTTCCAGATGCATCTGTGTATGAAAATAGCTATGTTGCTTCCACAGCCAGCAGGCACACAAGGTTTGTGCAGTGCTTAGCTCAAAATAGTAAGCCCTACCAGAACTTGAATGTGTTGGAAAGTACACTGCAGATGTAACCCAGCTAGCTGCAAGAGCTAGATCAGGTCCAGAAGTGGTACATTTCAGTCCAATGTTTCAGTCAAAAACATCGAAATAAAAGATCTGATGTTTGTGTTTGAAAATTTGGTTTATTTGTTTTTTTCAGCATATATATATATATATATATATATACACAAAGTATTTTATATTTAACATAATTACTTGACTGAATGTTAATTTTTAAGGTGAGCTGCATCTTCACTTTCTAACATTCCTTAAGAATTAAACTGACTTTGTTTAAAAAGTTTCCATGTTTTTAAGTCTCTCATATTTAACTGGTAGTACTTTGAGTGAAAAGAAGATAGGCCCAAAATGTAAATGGACTCAAATCCAGGTGTATATATTGGCCTTTTTAAAGAGTGTTTTCATATAGTACTTGGTGTCATGTTAATAGGCATTCTTTCAGAAGTACCAATTAATTGTGAAAATGAGATTCTAAAAAACAGTAACATCAGGTTAGCAGTTAAAGTTGGTTTTCTTTCAATTTTGGCATTAATTACCTTTAAGGGGAGAAGGAAAACATGCAGGAATAATGTATACATTATGCCTTAACAGATGGCTGTCTAACATGGTAGTTAAGTCTAGATTTTATTTTTTCCTCAGTTGATTTTCCATCTAAAAGAGTACTTGTGAGATTCTTGATTTTTATTTTTTTTTTCTTTGAGAAATCTATTTGGCATTATGTCTGAATTTAAGCTGTGCTATGGAATGCAGATTAAGCTATATTCAACAGACAAAATTTAAGTTTGACAGCATTAAAATGTCCCTTGCTACTTTGGTGCATCAAAACAGTTTCTAGGAAAGAAGGGAACATCGAGCTTCCTGGAATCATGTTGAGAGGTTAATGCATTTTAATTGGTTTTAAGATAGACAGTAAGACAGATAAATATCTATATGCTGACCTTGTTTAAAAAAAAAAAGCAACCAAAAACCCCAACCTTGTGCAACCAACCTGTATTGTGTCTTTTAAATAAATTGTGATGTCTTTTTCCAGGCCTTAGATGGTCAAAATATTTATAATGCTTGCTGTACCCTACGAATTGATTTTTCCAAATTGGTGAATTTGAATGTCAAGTACAACAATGATAAAAGCAGGGACTACACTCGTCCTGACCTTCCATCTGGCGACGGACAGCCAACGCTGGACCCAGCTATTGCTGCAGCATTTGCAAAGGAGACCTCTCTTCTAGGTATGATGTTGACATTCTTCTTTTGTATTGTAAAGCCACTTCATGAAAATATTTATTAATCCTTCTAAAAACTTAAATTGCAATAGTGCCTGAAGTCCCATTCAAGGTTCAATCTATGTTGTGGTCTGGATTGTAGTAACATAATTGTCTTTAGAAGTACTGCAAAAAATGAGTGAAAACTTGCGTGACAAAATGAGAAATGCACAGAGTATTAGAAAAAGTCAAGTTAGTTCAACTTGTGTCCCGAAATCTGTCCTTCCCTCTTTCATATGTTCCTGTCTGTGGCCACCTTGCCCACCTTCCCACAAAGTTTGTAAGAGAGACTGAACAAGATTTGCATGATTTCTTCATGCTAATGTTTATTTGTAATATCAGGTTATGAAAATAACGTTTTGCTGGTTTCCTTCAAAGAGGAAAGATTTTGCTCTTTGTTTAAAAAACCCAGACTGTATGGTGCTAGCCTGTAGTTTCTGTGAATAAAAGAAAAAAATCAGTAGTTGCACTTCTAGTGCTGTGGCATATGAGTTCTAATGCCCTATCAGCCTTTGAGTTCATCAGAAGTTGGTGAGATGCTCTGAGAAGGGTACAGATATATCTATCTTCTGACTATTACCAAAATAATCAATGCGTACTCCTACTCCTGTCAAATTGGTTTTTGGTGAGGACACCTTTCACTCTTCAAAATGTAATAGCACTCAGATACAGAATCATTACTTTTATAAAATCTGATTTGTTATGTTGTGATCATTGTTCTTCCCACTTAGTCTTTTTCATATTTTTTTTCTTTCATAATTTTCCATTTTTGGTCTAAAGAAAATGTAAGAACAACATGGATTTCATGATCTTTTGTACAGTCTGGGCCAAATTGAAGTAAGTTTGAGTTAATGTAGGAAAGAGGGGCCTCTGCTCTCTGTTATGAAAGATAGAAGGTTCTTAGTGAATGATGTGAGCCCAGGAAGAGGTGAATATTGTAGCTAGGGCTACGGAATGTTGCGCTATGTTTGCCCTTTTCTGAAATCAGGTTACTTGAAGGATAAATTTTATATCCAGTTGTAAAGTACACACAAAACCAATTCCCCCAAATTCCAGAGCGCTTGACTTTACATCTCCAGCATGACTTGCAGAATGATGTATCACTTGTAGCTACAGCAAAAGTTTTGGGAAGTAAAAAATACTGTAAGAATCGAAAGTCTCAGAAAAAAAAACTGTAGCCAAAGTTCATTTTCTTTTTTTCTCTTTTAACTTCCCATAATTTAAAAATTGAAATCTCTGGTTTCGTGCTTCAGTTGGGAAGGTGGATGAGTGTTTGTGGAGAAGTTTGACACTGTAGAGATGAGTGCTGTAGGAACACCCTTGAGGCAATTAGTAATTCTTTTGTCAGCCTGAAATGACTAGAATGTAGACATGGGGCTGCAGTATGAGTAGTAAGTAGACAAAAGCAAAGTAAAGCTGCTTATTAATGAGACCCATAATATTAGAGATTGTAAGGCAGGGATTTAGGAGAGGAGAAAGTAAAGATTCATAAGTTATAAAACAGTGACAAATGCAGCACTACTTATGTAACTCTGATTCTGACATTTTCCTGAATCCTGAGAAGTTGGTTTCTAGTCTCAGGCTTACTAAAGAATTTCCTTGTATATAATACTTACAGGATGCATCAAATTAACAGGCTTAATTTGCTTGGCATGGTGAAATCACACTCTGCAGATGCTTGGATCATTGCATTACTATGGGTATGTTTAATTGGTGTTACTGTACTTTCTGCAGTTATCCAAGTGACTTTGGTGGACTTTATGATCTAGTGCTTTAGCCCTGAAAGTCACTTAGATACTTTTGATTTTTGTCTGCAAAACTACAACGTTTTCTAACATTTTGACTTTAATCACTCATTCTTCTGTGTATATTTGTCGCACGCGGACACGAAGGAACACACACAGAGGCCAGTATCAGGATCAAAGAGCAATGAGCCAAAGCCCAGGCCGAAGGGCCCACTTCTTTATTTTATACACTTTTAGAAAACCTCATGGATTGGAGGGTGACATTACCACCCCTCAACCACATAGGTCAAAGGAGAAATCCATCAAACTTCTCCGCCTTAGGAGAAAGAATGAAAACATCTCAGGCCGTTAGCATAACATGGCTTATGTTTACAGAAAGTGCGTGAGAACTCTATCTACAGAATTAAAAACATTGAAGAACTGTGAAAATCAAGGCAACATATATTAAAAGTAATTTCTAAAAAATTATGAAGATGACAGTTTCAATAACTAAATACTATAATTGATACTCCTTGGGTGGACTTCCTTACATGCACTGTTTTTCCAAGCAGTGGAAAAATAAACGATACACAACCTGAGTGACTTTCATTGCAGCTGTGAAACATTTTCAGAGCATTGGTGAAGTCAGTCATGTTTATTTTGATGAGCAGTGGAGATTTTACATCATGTCAGCTTTTTCTCCTGTAAAAACATTCGTTGTTTCAAAAGAGACTTAAGGGAGCTGGGTACATTTTCTAACTTTATTTGTGGCCAGTTGGGTTAGCTTTGGTATATTCTTAACTCTTCATCATCTGTCAAATGGGGATTGTTTCTAAATAGTTTCAGATAAGTCCTAAACAGTGTGTTACATGGTAACTTATTCATAATAGAAACTCTTCTTTTTTTTATTTATTAAAAAAATTTTAATTGCTTAAATCAGAATGGCAAATCAAAGTACAGTGGAGACTGCAGACCAAGAATTCTGTTTGCTGTGGCTTTGTAATTTGTCTGGCCTTTTCAAAAAATTAGGTCTTTGTGTGCTATGTAATCAGTTAAAAACATACAAATCAAATAGATGATCTAGCCTGCATACATCGTCACTCATTCATCTACTGCATCTTTACCTGTGATAACATAAGGTTTCAGAAATCTTTACGACTGTAAATTGGACAGTATTCAATGAGTCTTAATATTTTTTGAAAGAAGGAGAAAATTACTAGTGGATGAAATGAACTGGTTTCAAATGAATTATCAGAAGCAAATTTCTTTTTCTTCTGTTTTTTACCTCACATATGAAACAGTAGATATATTCTCCCTCTTCTTCCCCCCTGCCCCAAAAGTTACAGATGTTATAGAAAAAAAAACTTTGGATAAACAATCAAACTGAACCACAACAAACAAAATATTTTATATAACAACTATTTATAATTGCAAATACTGGTATGAAATAATACGTTACTCACAAAACAGGTATTTGTTTAATATTAGAGCTGGAAGTACATTGTTGTGCTTAGGGCTCCCAGAGCTTTATCCCTTGCTGTCATTGCTGACATTCTTTGTTAGCACTTTCCACTAATGCCCCTTTTTAAGATTCTTGCTCCAGTAATTTTGAAGAATAATAAGTGAAAATACTTTGATAGAAATGGTGTTTAATTAATCATTGTTTTTAGCTTCTTCAGTGGGACCAAAGAATGTCCTTGGGAGAGTCCGATGCTGTGAAGAATTTTGCCTTTTAGAGTATGAGTTACTTGGCTGTGCTGTGCCCAGCTACGGAAAGAACCATAAGAACCTCACTAGTCTTCTTTAGATTCTTTTATTGCTAAAAGTGCTGGACTTGCATAAAATTCCTGTGGTTAGGGAGAGGTGTCTAGACATACTAGAACACTTGATACTCTCTAGCAAGACCTGGTAGCTTGACGTTTTCTAAAACTTAGGTGATTGCTGTTGAGCTAGTATAAAATAAGTTGTATTTCCTTAGTGTTGACACCTGTCATGCCTTACCGTCCTGGAAGAATACTTGGATACATCAGTGCTCTTTTGCTGAACCCTACATGGTGTGCAAATACAATGTTGATGAAATATGATAGAGCTGTTCCTGTATAAACTACATGTAGTGCATATGTATCACAAGAACCTTTCATGAATCCTGGAAGTAGCACACTCATCTCATACCCCAGTGACCTGACCAGACAAAACCAACTCTTCTCTTCAGGCTCCGAGTTTCCTTGGAAGAAGAAAACATAAAAGCACGACTGAAGCTTTAGCTGAGGGCAACATGCTTCTTTAGACAATAGGATTACAAAAGCCATAGAGCATGTTGAATCTTGAATTTAGAGGATTGCCTCCCCACCTCATGCTAAGGCTGTGAAAGATAGTAAACCTCCTCACGTGGCCAGCTCCACTGCTGATATTTAGTCAAGCATCAAGCAGAAGTGAGGAATGTCTCTTGAATGATGATGGAAAATAAGGATGTAATGATGCAGAGAGCACAATTAGTGTTTATTCTTACTGATTTAATCAACATTTACTTTAGACCATTTTGATAAACTAGACCCTTCAAGCATTTTGGAGTGCAGTGGAAACAGTTTTGGTGCACAATAATGGTTGTTTGAATAGAAAGTACTTTTTACACCTCATAACTTTGCAGACTCGATCTGAAAAAAATTTTCTACATTTCTCTTATGTTAATTTTGCAATCCATTTCACAACCCTTTGGATGACTTTAACAGTGGGATGGTCTGCTGTGTAGAGTGGTGTAGGCAGCACTAGTACTGATATAGGAACTTTTTTTTTTTAAACGACTTGTGTGTGTTTCGTAAAATATGCTTTATTTTAAAATTAGGGCTTCCTGTTGCAGCTGTTCCAGGAGCTCTGAGTCCTTTGGCTATTCCAAATGCTGCTGCTGCAGCTGCAGCTGCTGCTGCTGGCCGTGTGGGAATGCCTGGAGTTTCAGCTGGTGGCAACACAGTCCTTCTGGTTAGCAATTTAAATGAAGAGGTCAGTGAAACAGTTTTACTTTTTTTTTCCCCTCTTGAGTCACACTTCATTTGTCAGTATTTTATAATTTCTTTGCATTTGGCCTCTTACATTTGGATTTTAAGCTCAAAGTATTTTTGCTGGTTTTTTTAATAATCCCCAAAGCTTATTTTAAAGCCATTATTGTTAAATACATTTGTTTTCCTGGGTAGCTAACAACTTAAAATATCCTTTGACAGTCAGCTACCTATTTCTTTCTAAGAAAAAATTGGTAACTACTACATGTTTGAATACCAACAATTCTTTCTTTTGTAATTGTAATCATGTAAACTAGAATTTCTGTTTTGTTCTAATTGTTTGCTGTTTCATTTCATGCTTGTATCTCACATTTTTGAGTCTTAATTTATGTGAACTACTCTAACACATTTTTCTTTGAAGGTTCTCCCAAAGATCTTGACGAGGCAGTCTTCCAGTCTCTCTTAGTAATTTTTTTTTCTTTGCAGTTACTCATTTGTCTTAAAAAAAAAAGTGGTGGCAAAGCATTTTCACCTTAACTGTATCTTTCTTGCTAACTCTGAAATCTAAAGGGATTAATTTAGTTTTGCATTTTTACTGTCCTTTACATTTATTTTGATGGCTGTGAAAGCTGGTATGAAATGTGGGAAGTTTGTATCAGTCTAGCTGTTCCATTTTTAACTGGCCTCTGTCACTGTAAATCATTAAGCTTTTTTTATCATCTGGTACTCTTTTGTCATCCACAGTCTTGCATGTTAAAATGTTTCAGATCAGAGTGCCATTTTGAAAGATATTTTGCCTGCATTTCATAACCAGCCATGCTTACGCAGTTAAAGTTTAAATTTTAAGATTTCTATTGCATGCTTTTTTTAATTTATGTTCATGTTGAGATGAAATGCTGTAGTTTACTCTTAATATGAATGTACTTTACCCATATTTGTCTTGGGTGACTACATTTTACTCAGTTTTTCTTGTACAGTACATAAACCAACCATTTTCTGACCAAATTCCTGCATTTCCTATGTACTGACCTATATTTTATTTTTTTTTGTTCCCCACTTCCTTATTTTTTTTTCTTCTGCATTGCTGTATTCCCTCCCCCATTTCATCCTTTTCCCTATGTGTTCAACTTCCCTTTCCTTGTCTTGACCCAAATTCCCATGCCCTTCCCTGTCTTACCCTTCTCCTTGTCTGTGTCTACGTTCCCCGTCTTCATTCCCTATGTTCATGCTTCTGTGCTTGAACAAAATGTTCCTCGGACCAACTTGCCCCAATTAACCGCCTTGAACCATGATCCATGACCACCTCACCATTCTGCGGGAACCACCCTTCGTTATGGATGATCTGTTCATCTCCGCTCTTCCTCGACTCTTCTCTCTTCTTGTCTTACGCTGCTTGCTCTTCTCTCCTTCTAAAGATGGTTACGCCCCAAAGTCTGTTTACCCTCTTCGGTATGTTATTGTTAGCACTATACTTTTATTATTGATTTGATTTTGTTTTTATGGTTTTTGTTTGGTTGGTTTTTTTGTTTCACCTTAATTCTTATTTGTAGCTAGCACTTTGGCTTAAATTTGAATAGTAAATCTTTTGCTATTTTTCTTTTGCTGTTTAAATCTCTCCATAGACACAGATTTTCTTTTAATGCATGCTAATATATTTTGCATGGTCTTTAATTTTATATCATTCACATAGCTTTGAGGGTTTATCAGAAATTATTCTTTTCAAAATTCACTATTCAAAATCTTTATCTCCTTTATTCATTTGTGAGTGTGTTGAGTTTTGAGTGAGTGATCTTGTTGCTGTCTGAATGTTCCATTGATATGTCAAAATATATTACTTAGGTGGCTGGCTTTAAAATGAACTTTTTCTTTTGGGTTACTTTTGACTTTGAAAAGGTGTTTATGGTGATGTGCAGCGTGTGAAGATTTTATACAATAAGAAAGATAGTGCTCTTATACAGATGGCTGATGGAAACCAGTCACAGCTGGGTAAGATTAGTTTTCTGTTTATATTCTCATTAGTCTAAGTACTTGGAAATTAGGCTGTGTAAGATCAGGTGAACTAAGTGTGTTAATATTTGTCAGTCTGTCTGTTATCCTGGTTACCCACCAGATCCAGAATATTTTTGCATGCACTTGTGTTCCAGAAGGTCTGCACCTAAATGAATGACCTAAATGAATTCAACAGCTGAATCAAATGTGATGATCCCTAAATAAAATTAAATATTCACAAAGAGTTTGCAGACCTAATTCTTGATTCCAGTCTTTTAGCACACTGACCCTTTGATTTGCTTGGGTGTTTTTCTTCTTTGCTTGTGTAATGTACCACAAGCTATTGAAAAGTAGCACTCAATTGAGTAAACTTGTCTTTTTCAGCCATGAGCCATCTTAATGGACAAAAAATGTATGGAAAGATTATTCGGGTTACCCTTTCTAAACATCAGACAGTACAACTACCTCGCGAGGGACTTGATGACCAAGGGCTGACTAAAGATTTTGGTAATTCACCTTTGCACCGCTTCAAGAAACCTGGTTCAAAAAACTTTCAAAATATATTCCCTCCTTCTGCAACACTTCATCTGTCCAATATTCCGTAAGTGTTCACTGTCAGTAAGCTGCTAACATTCACGTGAATCACAGCACACTGAATTGCCTAATGATTTCCTGCTTATGCTTATTTTCTTTCTGTCTGTAGACCATCAGTAGCAGAAGAGGATCTACGCACATTGTTTGCTAACACTGGAGGCACTGTGAAAGCATTTAAATTTTTTCAGTAAGTAGCTTTTCTGCACATAGCTCTAAAAAAAGAGTTTTTGCAGCACATCTTAAGAAAAAGTACATATCAGATAGCAAACATTAGGAGCAACCCCTGTAGTGTTCAAGTTCCTAATTCCATTATTTTGTTTCAGAAGAGATCACAAGATGGCACTTCTTCAGATGTCAACAGTAGAAGAAGCTATTCAGGCTTTGATTGATCTTCACAATTACAATCTGGGAGAAAGTCACCATCTGAGAGTTTCTTTCTCTAAGTCAACTATTTAAAAAGGCAGATAGAGAATGAAGGTGTTTTGCATTGTTTGGTGTTGTCACCTTTTGACTGTTCAGGAAAGTGGGGACCAGAGTTTGTCTTCTGTTTTTAAATTTTTTTTCATGCTGTTATCATTCCTCGATTGTTTAAAAAAAAAAAAGGCAGTGATATTAACTGCTTTTCAACTGTTTAACTGTTGTTTAGATAAACCATTGTTTTGTTTAAAAGATTTCAAGTTAATACCACATTTTTTCAACTTAGTTGACGTACGTGCCTTAAAAAGGAAAACTAGTACTGCTGGAATTGCATAACTAGTAAAAAGTAAATTTGGTTGTCTGGGGCACATTGTTACATGATAATTTAAATATGTTTAGGCAGGGGTGTGTAAAAAGGTTAAGTTTTTGTTTTCTCCTGCTTGATAGATTTCTTTATATGCTGGCTTGTCACTTATTTTTCTTTTTAATTGGATAAGATGCATTATGCTGAAAGAGTAAAATGACATTATTTGATTTTTGCTACTTTTTGCTTTGTGTTCTTTTTTTAAAAGGGCCTTTTGTATTTCGTTGTTCTGGTCTAGATTCAGTTATGAATGTAGGCATTAGTTAAAATTAACAAGGTACAGAATATTAATTTCTTAAAGGACAAAAAGTGACTTCTGTGACTTTGCGCCCTACGTGAAAAGCATTGTGGAATCTTAACCTTTTTGTACACACTCTTGTGGGATGTATCATATAAATGTCAGCACTAAGTAATGTCTTGTTTGTGGCTGAATATTTTCCGTAGATGTTTTTGGAGTTGACATGACTTACGTGCATTTCAATATATATTGCCATCTTTAGTTTGTAATTAAGATATGGAATATGGTTGTGGATTTCTGAGCATGTACAGACTGGTCAAGCTAGTTCAGGAAATGGTGCATGTATTTTTTCAATGATGAAGAAAGATTGCTGCAAATGCTTGCAGGAAATTTTGTGGCAGTTTCCTAAAACTGACAACCAGGTGGGACCAAAGTTTATGTGCCTTTAGTCTTAATTTACCTTGCATTGTAATATTCAGTTTTAATAAATCTCTTCAAAATATTTTGTATTTAGAAATTGATCTGACTTTACTATAAACATGGCTCAGAATCTGCAGATCCTGTTAATTTGAAAGCAGTTCACTGACAGTCTGAACTGTGACCTTGATTCTGTTTAAATGACCAATACTTTTTGAAATTGATGTACTTAGTTTAAAGATTCATAGATTCTGTTATCTATGTAGAAAAAAAAGGTCATGTATATTTTCTATTAGTTGAGTTTTTACATCTTTAGAATTGTAAAATTCAGTATAGTTTGGAAGTGGCACAATTAAAAATTAATTTTCTAACAAAGTTGGGAGGTTTGATGGTTGTTTAATTTCATTTTGTGTGTACTCTGCTTACCTCTGTAGCATGCTCAATAAACACTTCTGTAGCTCTGTATTCACCTTTTCTGTCTTTCTCTGCTGCTTTCTATCTCTCCTCTTCTTTGTTTTTCACTTCTACTGTGCTTCTAAATTCATGTTTATTCTCTGCCAGGGTGGGAAAAGCATAATATTAAAAACTGCTGTTTATGGCTTTTTTCCATAAATCTGATGCTGTGAAAAATACCAACTCTTTATTTTCAGATAGTGACCTCTTTGCAGGCATATGTGCAAATTAAACGTTTCCCACCCTGTTATAACTTACTGCTTTAAAGACATAACTTTTATTGTAGTTTGTTAGCTCTCTCTTTCTATCTTTTTAGTTTTTAAGCAGATTTATGCACTAATAGATCTCTCAGGTTTGCCATGCTCTCTTGCTGCAAGTTTCATCTTTCATTTTTTTTGTGTCTGCTAAAGATTTTCTACTAATCATACACTGTACTCATGGGTGAAAGTAGCAAAGGATTTAACATGAGATCTGTGGACCATACATGTTTGAAAACAGGATACTTCACCTTTCCAGAGTCATGGGTTCAAATTAATATTAAAACAGTTTGGGCACTTCAGTAGTGTTTCTTTATATTACTTTGAACTGATTGTTGTGGGGGTTTTTTCCCTTTGATTAGAAATAAGATTTTACATAGTTGCCATTTAAGAATAACTGAATGATCCTGGAGCATTCAGTAAAAGCTGTTGGCATTCAAATCAAAGCATTTTTTTAGTTACTTTTCCAGTACAACCACTGTAGATACATTGATGTCAGAATACTTTGTGAACTGATGTCTTCTTTTGGCTGGCTTTCAAATCAGTAAATAGCTTTCAGCTTTTGAAGGTCATGGTATAATATAGGGGACGTGCATTAATCTTAATATGTTAAATAAAATGCATTAGATCAGAATTACACTTAATATATGACTTAAGTTATACTCCAGGCATTGCAGTGATCACCCAATCTGAAGTGCTGGTAGAATCCTATTCATCCATACTCAAAGCTTCTGAATCAACATCTTTTTACAACTCAAGCACCCAAACGCGTAGATGTGACTATTTCCAATGATTTAAGCAGTAGTTAAGGGTCTGACTGAGCTGATCTGTTACATTTTTCATCTGTACAATATGATGTCCCATATTTTTCTAAAATAAAAGTGTGTCAGATTTCCTTTTGTGTATCAGAATGTGCTTGCGTGTTTCAACTAGAAATGTGAATTGAAATTTGCCATTCCGTGGGTTCGGCTTGTGCTGAATCATTTCCACTCTAAAACATGTATCAGATAGCATACAGTGACTGCCATATGTTTAACTTTGAAATAACTGTAAACATCTGTACTGTCTGATTATGTACAAATATAGGGGTTTATAAAAGGGTAACTTACATATTTCTTGCCAGGCTTATTTCCTTAAAAAGAAGTTTCTATACTGATATCATTTTGAAAATTTCTGTGGCAAAAACCTCAAGGGAAAGAGTATATATTGGCTTAGACTTGTTATAAATCCAGCAGCTTTTTTATGAGGTTATATTTGTATCAGCCAAAATTAAAAGTAATGACAGTCATAATTGTTATGAAAGCATTTTTTATTAATCCGAAGAAAAACACTGTTCAGTTATTGATACTTAGTCTTTAAAGTGGTATCTCTCCAGAAAATATAGACTTAGTAATATTCTAACTCCTAGAACTTTCAAAAACTTGTTTTTCATGAGATGGTACTGCATTTTGTATAGTAATTTGTACATTTTTGTTGTTATAAAATGTAAATAAGTTTCTGTATTTTTAGTTCTTCAGAATGTGAAAAGCATCACTTTTATTAAAATTTTACTAAAAATAAGATTCATGAATAACTTCTTACACTCCATGGAATGTGAGTTTTCAGATTGTTAGTAAACCTTTACCATAGGCATAACTCAATTTCAGATTTTTAAAATGGGATATTTTGTCAGAGGGCAGTTGCTGATTTTTTTTTCTTTGTGAATGGTTATACTTTTCTCTGGTGGATCAATGAAATGGGCTGGAAAAGTCCCAAAAATGATTCTTTGGTAAGATAATGTCCACTGGCAAATACAGTATGTAAATGAAATAAACCAGAAGCTTATAGCAATTCCTGCTAGAAATTGGGGGAAAACCTCAAAGTTAAGTGAATACACTTAACTGTATATTGTGATCTAACGTGTTGTGAAAGGTACCTTTGCCCTGCAGGAATAACAGTTCATACAACTGTTTGTAGCTTGCCATTTTTAATGTTTTGCATTAATAATCAGTTTTATAAGCCATCTTACAGAAACAGTTTCTTTGATTCATTACAAGTTTCCTGATGTTTTATAGTATCTTACAGCGTGACAAGATGAATCAGATCCTGCTCTCTGGAGGATTTAAGGCACTGTGATTTCAAACTCTAGTTTACTCCAGATAATTTGTCTAATTCTGTGCTTAGATAACATGTACTTCTGTCAAAACATTAAAAAAAAAATTTTGTTTTTCTGTGCCAACAGGAATGTAACTCCACTAGTCCATCTCAAGAAATGGTTTTTCCAGTATCAAATGTGTTACAGGGAGCAAGGCTGCTCAAAAGATTTGATTGTGTTAGGTAGGGATGAGGCTGAAGTCCGTGTTCTTTTCCAGATGCTGAGACAACCTGAACTTCAGAGTTCTGCTGAGGTGAAAAAATTTTCATTTAAATAGTTAGGCTGAATGCCCCATGTCTTGTAGTCCTGGTGTGTGTAGAAAGAGTTTTTGAGATAGATATATATATATATATAGATATATATATANATATATATATATATATATATGTCTGGCGACATCTGCAATATTTCTTACCTTTCTGGTTTCTTGGGGAGCTGAGCAGCTGCAGCCAGCTAGTCTGGTTCCATCCACACAGAAGATAAGGAGAAAGAATGATTTTTCTGAAGCCATGGGATTTGGCATGGTATTTTCTACTTAATGGGCCTTGGGGAAGTTAGTCAGTAGACTGCAGTAATCTTAACTATAGAGAACAATGAACCATTAAGAATTATTCTGTTAGTGCATTGGCTTGCTAGAGCCAGTGACAAAAGTTCCTTCCCTGATGAGGAATTAGACAGGCCACAATAATGAAGCTTTGAAGAATGTCTTTACCTTGTTTTTTCCTTTAATGTAAGAATTTATTTAGTATTACATAATCTGAGTGTCTTGAGCTTTGAAATTCTTTCCAGTGCATGTGTTTGGTCTTCAGTATGGTTAACAAAATGAGATTGGTGAGTTCCTGCTTCACCTTAAAAAATTTTACAGCTTGCTATATCTCTTGTTGTTTTCTGAGGTTTTCCTCTCATCAAAAAACTAGATTTGGAAGAGGGTTATGTTGGTTTGTTTTTTCCCTTTCAAAGTTTACAGCATGTGATGTTTAAAATCTATTCTTTCTTGATTAGTTCTGCAGGCAGCCAGCAAAGGAAAAGCAAGAACTTTTCTTCCTTGGGAAAAATGTGAATTTGATGCAGATTGACTTAAATGTCTCAAAAAACTTAGCTGAAGATAGCACTCCTATTATTGAAGAGTTCTGCATGTTTTATGAGTTTTAGCCCAGTTTCATAAGGAAATGAGGCGTGTGTAATTGCACTGTCTCGGTGTGAATGTGCTGCTCCCGAGATAACCCATCTCTTCCTTGTCACTCCTGTACCCTTTGGTTGGCTTCCTGTCAGACAGAGGGGATGAAGGTCTCCAGCAGTAAAGTATTTCTGTTCCTGTCCTCATGATTGAGGCTTGCTACTCAAAGTCCTCACTTTCAATGCTAGGGGCAAGGGAAGGAGAAGATCTGATGCCTTGTCTTTTGCCAGGAGTTCTCAAACAGGCATGGACGTGGTTCTCTCCCTCCGAACAGGCAGCAGCGGGTGAGGTAGCAAATGTGGCCTGGGCATACTGGCTGCAGGATATGGGAAGTGAAAGGGAAGGGATGTTTTGCAGGAGAAGCAGAGTATCAGACAGAGGAGCCTTGAGGGTGTTTCAGTAGTTAGTGTTCAGTTGTTTTCATGCATAAATAGACGAGAAAATTTGTTGACAAGGTGAGACGTGTTGGCTGAATGATTTTGTAGGGATATTTTACAAACAAGTGTGGGCAAAATTAGTCCAGCCTATGAAGTAAATGTGATGTGGTTTTGCTTCAGCTCAACAGGTACAGGGATGTCAGAGCTTAGCAATTGCATGCAGACTGCTGTGGAAGCTGGTTTTCCTAGAGTGAGTACGTAGCATCCGTGGAAGCCAGCAAGACTGAAAGCCTGAAGCCTCTAGCCCTAGGACAGGCTACATGTCAGGGTAGTTTAGGATGATTGACACTGATGGCTTGCCAAAGAGCTAGATAAAGTGAGCTAGTGGGATCCAGGAAGAGATTTGTTAGAGGAGTCATCAAGTGACGTGTGTGGAGACTGGCATTTTTTGATGAAAAATACAAACTGTAAAATCTCTGACCGTCTGTATTCTATGGCAGGGCATACCAGTATCCTTTGGGCTAACCCTATTCCCCCTAGTTCCTTAATGCCCTGGGCTTCTCTCTGACAGCATCAACATCCTTTGAAGATTTCAGTTGTGCAGCTGAAATCGTACTGGACTAGTCTGTTCCTTTCTGAAGCAAGAAAGGTTTCTTGGCAGCTGCATCTAACAAGCACCAGTGATTTGCTGCGTGTGGTGGGACATTCGCCTTTCCACTTTAAAACACTGAGAATCCTCAGTAAAGAGTCCTGGTGCTGTGTCAACAAAATACTCCTTTCATCATGCTGTGCTTTGTTGTCTAAACATTAACCTTCAGATACTGACTTAGATAATTTGAGTAAACTTTTTGTGAACGTTTGTCTTTCAAAATGAGAGGGTTTTCCTTTTTTCTTCTCTTTTTAGAGAGGGAGATTTTCCTGTTGATTATAGAAAATAAACTAGAGGTCACCATTTTCCAGTTCATAAGCAAATTTTGGTTGACCTTAATCATTTTGATCAGCAGTGTGTCTAACTTGTTTCAACTCTGATGGCAGAAGTCATACAACTTCCTTAGTCTGTATCACTGCTTTGCCATGCTTACTCCTAGAGTTTAGGGGGGAAAAAAATCTTGACCTAAATCTTTTGCTGCAATTTAAGTCCACTTTGCTTTTTAGAGTGTGGTCATTTTGAAGTTCCTCTTAGATGGAAGATGGAGCTATACCTCATCTTCTTGTGTAGTTACACTAAAATACATGGTTAATAGTAGATGACCGTTTAGTATTGGTGGCTCTTCACTCAAAATAGTTCTTATAAACAGAGGTATTTGTGGTGCCATCCTGTTACAAATGAAAAAATTGTTCATTTAATTACAGAATGGTAACACCAAGCGCTTCTGCACTGCTGTGGGTGAACTCTAAATAGTTGTTTTCCTGCAGGTGGCATATCTTATTTGAGTATGAGTGCTGCAAGTTTTGGTCCACCACGTGATGTGCTCTCAGTTGAGGCAGTGGAAGAATTGCCACATCCCCACCCATTATCATTCACAAGTGACTGGAGCTGCCCAGTAAAACTGAAGTGTGTAGAATGCAAGTGATCTTACTAACAGATCAATATTTATTTGCAGTTTTCTTAAGGATACCTGGAAGTCCTTAGAAGTAGTTTGCTTTTCAAAGCAAACATGTAAAGTATCAGAACTTTTTTCACAGCAGTGTAGACTGTTGGTTTGTATAGGCTATGATCTGTAAGTTTTACACAGGTCTTCTGAATAGGTTGCCCTAAGGAAAGGGATTACATATTTAATTTCATTTCTAGTTCCAGCTTTTGCAAGTTTTGAGCCAGTTGGAAACTTGGATTTTTGCTGATCTGAAATAACATACCCTTTCATACGTGTCCTTTTTCAGTCCACAGCAGCTTCCTCAATTTCTAAAGATTCTGTAAAACATGGCTTTTTTCCAAGGTGATTTCAAACAACATAAGTGACATATTCCTGCATAGCTAAAGAAAAGTAGAGAGATCCTTCAATGTTGGGCGTAGTTACCCAGCTGCCTTCTGGGCTTAGAACTGCTTGGTAAGCTTCCAGACAGATTTACTGCAAAGTAAATCCATTGTGCTTGGACAATATAGGTGTACGTGGACAGCAGTATAAACCGTAAACTTCTCTCAGTGAGCCGTCACACTTGAAGCAAAACCTGGTTGTCTGCTGCAGCTGTTGGGTTCCTAGGAATTCAGGCCTTGCAGATTCAGTGCTTATAGGACTCTCCAGCACTTCGGAGACCCTTCAGTAACCATAGCAAGCTGCATCCCTGATTTCAGAATGTTTTGGGGTATGTGCTGTAGAGTGAGATTAGGGCTATCTCCACTTAAAGGCTCTTGGATTAGGGCACTGAGTAGCCCTTGAAAAATCTGGGAGCCATTCAGTCTGTTTTGAGACAGTTCCCTCATAAGAAATCATAGGATAGTGGAAGTTATATTCATTTCAGCTTCACTTAGTATTTAGCAACCTGCTTGAATCCTGAATAACCAACATCCTTGTTACACTCAGAGAGAAGCTGTTAAAATGCCTCATTTTTTTGGAAATATTTTTGGAACTTAATGTTATGTTCTGAATAATGCTTTTGTAATTTAAAAAAGTTATATTTTTCAGTCCTCCACTTTGTATTTTTTTTGTTATGTTTCTAGTAAACATTACTTACATTTATGTTAGTAGAACTTAATAATAGTCAGTGTAGAAGCTGGTGAACTTGCAGGAGGATTACCACTTGGAACAATAGGCATTAGTTTTCTGTGCTGGAAAAAATGAATCCAGGCTTCTGGCACTTAAAAGGTGGTATCTAGGCAACTGCCTCCGAATGCCAAGATCCTCTCTTGTGCAGACATCTGCCCTGCCAAAACCATGTTCCTAGGGAGAAGAGAAAGTTCATCCAGATGTAGTGACTGAGTATGCAAAGGAAATGAAACTGAGGGAAAATGCTGTAAATACTGAATTGCTACACAAGAACTTCAGCTCCCTAGAGATGAGACAAGTAGCCGAGAGCTTCCTCTGCACGTACCGTGTGAAAGGTGGCTGCTGCAGAGTACACGGCCTGAAGCTGTACCCTCTCTCAGTCGGTTTCAGCCTATGTCCTTGCACTCCTTTTTATCAGAATGCTTCTTCTTCCCTTTCCAATTTCAAAAATGAATTTGCAAATTGAAGTTGCAGTGTTTTAAGGTTTTGTAAATCTGTCAAGCAGCACTATGTAAATGAGCTGTGTGTCTCTGAGGCCAGGTGTGATTCACTTAAAACTGGAAATAATGTAAGACACTGAATCTAGCTGAGACTTCACTTGTACGAATTAATAATTGTCACAAATGGAACTCTGATCTTTGGGCTGCCTCAATCTATAGTACAAAATCTCCTGTTGAGTAAGTATGTGTACATCAAGTTGCCTTTCTCTGTCAGGTAACAGAATGCCTATTTGCCACCATTCTATTGTTTAGAGACATTTACAACTCCTTCTGCTGATAAAGAACTGATGTTTTAAACTGGTTGATTTGTATGAGCTACCAGGTTTGTTACAGACTTACTCTTCCGTTTTTAAATTTGGCAATTTTAGAAGTGTTGAAGTGTCAAAATATCTTACACTTGTTAGCATTTAAGCGCCTTCTTTTGCAATCATTTCAAGCAGTAAGGAAGATGGAACAGTTACAAGTTTCAAATATTTTGGATGTCAGCTTTGTTCAAATTTGATTTTAAGATACTTAATACTTGTGAAATTGCAACTGGATTTTTAAAGTCTAACATGTACAACTGCCTAATTCCTTGTACAGAATGCGATGAAATATTTAGCTAGGCACAATAGACACATAACTTTAAATATATTGGTACTAATAATATAACCTATTTCTCTCTCCTATCCCTTTGTTAACATGGCTGTCAAGGACGGGAGGTATTCCAAAAGCTCCTTTTGCACTGCAAGAAGTAGCCAGGAATCGTTCAGGAGGTGCTTTCACTTTACAGTTGGGAAGGCTTGCTGCTATTCATGGGATTAGTTCTGCTCCTGTCATTCTTGGTTGGGATCTTCTGCCAGCTCTGATGCCTGTCTTCTTGCTCTTCATCTGCATGATTCAACCTGCTAAGCTGACAGCATCCCTACCAAAAAAGTCAAACTTCTCCATTGTCTTCTCCCTCTCCCCTTTTTGGGGAGTTTTTGTACTTTAGTGGACTGAACTTGGTCACTGAATGGTTAGAGAAATACTAAAGGAGATGGAGCATACTTGTGGGAGGAGTGGGGAAAACAACACTGCCTGCTTCAACAGAAGTCAAGTATCTGCTAAAATGTAACGAAATCTCATATTTAAAACACTCAATGCTGATATACTTGTTCCAGCCCTAAAGGCTGGAACTGTCATGGATTTTAGATACAGGTGGAAATACTGAGTCGCTCTAGGACTTAAGCTAATACACACTGTGATGTTTATTGACCTGAGTGCCCATATGAATCTCTTTAGCTTCTAGACATTAATAATTACTAAAATACTGTCTATTACACAGAGTTGTAACATAACATAATAAACACATCACTTTACAATAGCATCTTAAGAAATGGTCTGCCACACACTGCCGAATACATGGATTACATCAGCTATGTGGTATGTTTTGCTGAAGTAATGTTATTTAAATGTTTTTCCTTCCGTGAAGCAGGAAAAAATACTTGTAATTATGGATTAATGATCTCCGGGATGCTGTTTATTTTGCATGGGGTTTTTTGGGGGGGTTGTGCTTTTTTTCCCTTACCTTGTGCATATCATGCTGCTTTTATTGTGTTTCTGTCATTGCTGCTTTAGGTCCAAGCAGGATTCTCTGGGCATGGTTCTTTTAAAGTCTCTGGTTATTATATGGGTGGGATTTTCCTGTTCTGTTTCCAGACATGCACTTTTGAAACAATGTGTTAGTTCCTTGTTAATCATGCTGAGAATGATGTTTGCTTTTACTTGATGGAGTTGGGCTGACATTTATGCCATACGTTTCTTAAAGCAAAGGTTTTCTTTGACTTTGAGGTGTCAGACATGTTGTAAAGGCTATAAGCATTCTCAAAGAAAAACTTCTGATATTTGCCCCATCACTGTAGTATAAGAGGAGAAAGGCAAAAAAATGGTGCTCCATGAGCCAGGGTTTTACTGCTTTATGGTGACAGATAATGGTAATATTTACTCCTTATGAGCCATGCACATAAATCTACATATTGATGTAGTAATGAATACAGTAAAATATTGTGGCATTTCTACTTAGAACATAATTGCCATGTATATTAACACAGATCTGGATGTCATAGAAAGTGAGCCAAAAATAAAGCTGTTTTACCAAATTGATTCAGTACTATGGGAATATTTTAAGAAGCTGTAATAAGGGAGGTTCTCTAGAAACAGACTGAAATATTTCTGTTTATATGTAATGACAATGTAGAGGTGATAAGCAGTGTCATTCTTACAGCTGATTACATGCTGCAAAGGTGACTGTAGTCTAGTTCTTGTACTGAATTTCTGAAGTGTTTTAAAAAGCTCTGTTCTTTAGAGTCAAAGATTGAACATTGAATTTAAAAAGTTCTACTAGACTTGGTTTACTCTTTTCTGAAACTTTGTACCTCTTTTCCTCCTTGCTCTATCATGTCTCCTTTTCCATTTTCCATTTATCTCAGCCTAGGTACAACAAACATTAAATTAAATTAATGGTTTTCTTTTCTCTACTTTAACACCTGCCTGTCATCGCACCACCTGCCCCAAGTTTGGAGCATTTGCATTGTTTCCATTGATTGGATTTGAAAGCTGCTCTCCTGATCTGTTCTCCATCCAGCATTGCATCCTGGTACCGTATTCCCCCGATGTTGCTGCCTCCTTGTCCTCTGTGCACCACCCTTCCCCTGTGAATGATCCCCACACTCTTTGCTTGTTGTTGGAGGTGTAATGATGCTGTGCAAACCTGGCACACAAATGCTGCTGTTGGCTCTCTACAGGTGTGAGCACGCTGGGAACTCTTGGGTTTGGGAGTAGTTTCAGGAACTGCTTATCTTCTCCAGCCAAAACTGACCTTGGGAGGACTTAATCATTCTAAACCTGAGCACAGAGAGCGCTGCCTTGTGAAGTACCATCTTTATCCTTCACGTCCTGTGTATGGAGTACTGGCCCAGGACACCTCACCTACAAGTGCATCAGAGACTGTGCAATGGGGCACTTGAGCAAGACTTGTTGTCTGTTCAGAACATGACGAGATTTACCAGCAAGATGTCCAGGTAATGGTGATGGTCTTAATACTGAACTGAGGGGTGGGAATGTTTGAGGATGTGTTTTCTGTGGATGTAGGTTGAAATCAGACTTTAAATCTTTCTGGATAGTTATAATGGTGGTAGCAGGACTTCTAAACACCCTCCAGAGTTTCAGTTTTATTGATGTGCAAAGCCAAATGTGGGAGTTTTTTAAGGTTCTGACCCAATCCCTTCCCATCTGTCTGGGCCTGTTTCTTCGGCAAGATTTGTATGGGATATGGCAGAATTGCTAGTTAGTTTGGGTTTTTTAGATCACAAAATCTACTGATATACTAAAGGAAGGGCTAGTAATGAAAAAAGATCAATTGACAGGAGAAGGGGTGATTGCTAGTGTTGAGCAGGGAAAATGTACGTGCTGCTCTCAGGGTTTTCTTAAAACAGTTTCTTTCAGCATGTTCTCTAATGACCTTGAAGGTGAGGTTAATTTGATATTGATCAGATTAACAAATGTAAAATCTGGTAAATAAAAGCAATTAATTGAAAATAGTGAGGAGGTTGAATAAAAGTAAGGGGAGCTTTAGCATTTGGAAGAACAAGAGGCTACAGAACTGCTGATATTCCAGAAGTTACACATGAACTTGTGACTCCTTGTTACTTGCTAGAGAGAACTTTGATTCGAGAGGCCTTTTGTGCTTCAGCGTTTGATGCTGTTCACTCTGATCCAACCACTGAAGCTGAGCAGAAAATAAGGTCTTGTCTCCCAGGATTTCTAGTTGGATTGCAAGCACCCAGACTTACTTTACAGGCTTGTATTTAATTACTCCTAACATGGTCCAGGAAAGCAGAGGAGATTTTGAGCTTGCTGTCCATGTTATGTTAAAGTACTGTGCTATTTTGTCACGTTTATATTATTGAAAGAGGTAGAAAGATGTTGGGATTTAACGGATCTGTTTCCGAGCCTTGGCTGCAGACTTGGGGGTCAGACACATGAGTATCCCTGTGCTTAATGTTAGTGTTGGTCCTTCTTCTCTCTGACCTTCATGGCAAATATTCTGCCTTCTTGCTGAAGATGCTCAGTGTGAGGGCAGGATATGGGATACCTGTGCATTCTCATGCAAATCCTGATTTATTCCTGATGAACACATCTTTCCACAGATGCTGACAGGTCATGAGAGTAAACCTAGCAGCACACCCCATGTGCCCAGAATTCAGCACCCTCATCTCTTCCAAAGCAAACCCTGTAGTCTGTTCTTTAAAGCACGTTGTGTTCTGGGAGGTGCTGGGGTTTATGGGTTTCACAGTCCTAATGGGGAAGCTCCAGTTTGCATTGCGCACTACATCTTGAGTAGAGGCTTTAGGCAGATGCTTTTTCCTACTGTTGTTACTTACTCCGTCCTTTACATACAAATGAGAAGACGTGAGAAAATCAGCAAGTGAACCCAAGCCCCAGGCCGTTTGCTTTCATGCAGTGGGCAGAGAGAGAAAATGAAGTATTGTTAACTGCCTCCCTCACTGCCTCCTTCAGTCCATTCTCATCCCATGAGTCCACTGAAAAGCCTTTCACATTTCTGTGCTAGAAATAACATTAGCAGGGAAAAAACCTGACCACACTCCACTCCATAGATTGCAGCTGTATCATCCTTTCCCAGGTGCCCGTGTTGCTTTTAAGAAAAATGATAATAGAAACACTAGTGGGGAAAGACAGAGCACAAACAATTCCCACTCTTTCCCTTGAAGTGAGCAGTTTAAAAATGGGCTTATTTTGTTAGAATTCAGGGTAAGTGCTTTTCAATAGATGAGAGATACTTTTGCTCAGTTCCAATGGACTCCACCAAATCAACCTCCCACTCAATTCAATTAATTCCCTTCCCCCTGTGTGTAAGGAACAAGGTTTGGATATAAAAACACTAAATGTAAGATTAAAACGTCTACAGAGATGATCAGAAGGGAGTCTATTTTAATAACCCTCTCAGATTGCTGTGCATGAGATGTGGAAGTAGGAGGTTTAATCTCAGTGCAGTGCCTTTACAATTATAATCAGAATTGAGCTGAGTATTGGTCAATAGGAAATTTGCTCCTCAGGGTAGGGAGAGGACTGTAACAAGAATTAAGTCTCAGGATGTTAGTGAAGGAAACCATCTGAAAAGAATAATCAACTGCAGTGGTATGGATCTCAGGTTCACAGAAGAATTGTTCAAAATTAAACAAAAACACTGAGTGACAAACAGCAGAAAATTCAGAGATATTTAGATGGTCATTGTGCTAACAGGAAAGAAACACAGGTTCCAAGTGCATGATGCTTTCCTTTGGTGAATTTTTTTTTTGCTTTAAAGTATTTACAGCTGGTGTCAGTGTAAAAGGAAGAAGTTGGATATCAGCAAAAGGTTCTTCACCCAGAGGGTGGTTGGGCACTGGAACAGGCTCCCCAGGGAAGCACTCACAGCACCAGCCTGGCAGAGGTCAAGAAATGTTTGGCCAATGCTCTCAGATACATGGAGTGACTCTTGGGGATGGTGCTGTGCTGGGCCAGGAGTTGGACTCCATGATCCTGTGGGTCCCTTCTAACTCAGCATATTCTGTGATTCATACTCAAAAGAGGAAATGGTTTTAGCAAAAGTCACTTGACTAAAAAATTTTCTGTAATTGCAGCACATGTTCATGACAATGTTGGCATTTCTGCAGGTTCTGACCATCTATAGTATTTAGCATTTCAAAGTTTCCTGTCAGTGTGTAAATATGAACCAAGTCAGGATGCTTGTTATGCCAAGACAGTTTTCTGTGGGTGTAAGCTATTGCCTTAATGCTTTTTAAAGCTGAAGATTTTCTAATATCAGTCACTAATCACAATTGTTAGTCCTCCACGATTTAAATACTGCAGTAGAGGTGTCCATTTCTTATGCAGAAGTACAATGTACAGTGTGGAGTTTCGTTCAGTCAAATCTCAGTCACGTGATATGATACTTGAAATTATCACTTCAGTTTAAAGTTGAATCTTGTTTCAAAGAGCTGACAGTTACTATGTCTTTTCAATACATTTATCATTGCTTCTGAATAATGAAATTACTCACAGGATGCAAGGAAGTGGGATCAGGCCTCATCTTTGAAAACTGTCTCTGCTGGGGAATAGTCTGGCAAGGCTAACAGCAGCCAGGTAACCCTGTCAGTCATACCACCTCAGGCTGGGATTGCCCAGGAAAACATGTCAGAAATACCACCCTGGGGCACAGAAATCAGCAAAACTGGCACCAGTGAGGGAAGAAGTCATTGGAGGCAGGTTGTTTATTTTGTGGGAGGGTAAGACAGAGAAAACAGGGTCAAATAACGGGAAGAGGTATGGTAAGGTACGCAAAACTCTCCATTTCACTGCCAAATGTAACAGCTGCAAGATACAGCAAAAAACTTGTAAAGCTGAATATAAAATGAATAATCTGGAGTGAATGTAATCTAATTTTTTGGGAATTCAGCTATAGGTGATACTAGTTCTGCTTAAAAATAGCACTGATGCTCTGGAAATTTTGAACAAGCTATTAAGGAATTACCATATTATAGGCAAATATTTTTTTAAAATTTGCTTCCAGTGCAAAGGCATATGGTGCCGCTATGTCCCAAGCAATAAATAAGCAGATGTCAGAAGTGTAGCCTGTGCTTGACACTGCTTGAGCTGCCTGTGCTTCCCCAGAGCCTGAAGCTGCAGCACATTTCATGGTGCCTACCAGAGTCAGGGCAGCTTGAAATAACACTGAGAGGCTGGGGAGTGTCACAGGGGGTGCAGTGCCATCGGCCTCACCCACGTGTCCACCAGAACTTATCTACCCTCTTGGTAATGAAGGTTTCCCTTCTTCAGACAAGAGATCAGACCTGGGCAGTGCTCCTGAGAGGGAGGAAGGGCCTGAGCTATACTTTCAGTCATTCTGACTATCCCAGGTGGATTATTTGGATGATTGCAGGATCATTTGGTGGCTTTCTCTCATAAGGCATCTTTGAACCTAGCCTGCCTTAATCTAGTCCTGAATAGAAGTTAATTTAGAGCTATTCAGAAGCTAATTTAGAGAGGTTTACTGAGCTCTCTTCAAGAGAGCAGTCTTTTAGTATTCCATTTCTAAATCGTGATTTTTCTTTTTACTGTGGCTTCCAGGCTCTGCATCAGGGAAAAATATCTTGGTTACTATTGTAGGACATGAGATGGTGGTTAATGGTGGTTACTTTGTCTTTTAAAAAGTGCTGAGTTCTTCTTGAAACACTGATGATACCTTTAAACAACATGTGTGGCGCATCTGTGTGACTCTTAACCCCACTGGTACAGGCACAGCTACCAACAGCAGCCTGCAGTGACCCCTGGATTGCAGCAAACACCCAGCCTTCTGTATTTTTCCCAGAAATCTCACAGTTGTCATTCTCATTACACACATCCTGCCAGCTGTTTGTCGTCTTGCCGCCAAACAAGCTCCTCAGGCCCAATGGTGCTGTTCAGATGAATCCCTGGCCACCTTGCACCCAGTCCTGCATTCTCCTGAAGAGCGCATGAGTTATGAACAGCATGTTCTAGGAGGATAATAGGAGAGGGTTTACCTAAAGATAAAGGGTTTACCAGATCCTGTTTAAAAAAACACAGTATTTCCACAACAAACCTAGGAGCAGCTGGCACTGGGTTTCCTGGAACACTTGTTATGCATTTTAATTGCCAATTGTCTGAAGACTTTGGAGGAGCCTCATTGTAAACTTCAGGCTCCTGTGTCTTGAGGCACCTGGCACTTGGTCTGCATGTGAGGGTAGGACCTTTGGCCAAATTATTGTATCTCTGACAAGTTCAGAACAAGGACTATGCCGCATGAATTGTGGGGCAGTGTAGAAACAGGCAGACATCAGTGTCCCCTGTTGCTAGCTGTTTACCAAAAGCCCCTTTTGGGGCACTGGGAGGACTCCTGCGCTGGAGGATTAATGTATTTTCTTGGTGGTGCATCAGTATTTTCTGACTGAAATGACTCTAGAACAATAATTCTTTAAGTAATACAGAGTAAGAGCAGGAATGATGCAGTGGTGAACCTGGAGGAGGTGAGCTTTAGGGCTTCCCCCCTACAGTCTGAAATGTGGCACCAAGGCACCCAGGTGAGCACTCACCAGGCTGCTTCACTTGCAAGAAAAACGTGCAGCTTAGCCCAGGGCAACCCCCCTGCTCAGAGCTCTTGTCCACTTCAGCTGCATTGTATCCACCCCCTGCTACCAGCCGCGCAAATGGCATGGCTTGCACTGACCTTAAACTGACATATTGTGATTCATATTTGGTGTGAGGAAGAAGTAAGACCTTCAGTGTCCACATGGCACACCTTTCCGTGCCCATGCAACCCAGGCTGAGGTCAGCCCCTAAATTCCAGCTGAGCAGGATGTGCGCTGCTGGGACCAGCAGAAGAGGAGTGGCTGTGGCCTCCCTGGGCTCCGGCAGGAGAGTGGGACAGGCAGGCGCGGGAGAGCGCAGCGCTGCTCTCGGCTGCATCCGGCTGGGCCTCGCCACTTTGGGGAGCGCTGCAAACGCTGTGGGGTGGCACATCTCTACTGAACTTCGTGTGGAGGCTTCAGCAATGACTTTCTGACTGTAAAAAGGGTTCAGTTGCATTTGACAGGAGAGCATGTAGAAACAGAATATTTAGGCCTTTTTAAAAGCTGGTACAAACCCGTAGTGCAAGCAGGGTATGTGCATGGCTCTGGACTGGGGATTGCACTGGAAGGCATGAAACTAGGTGGTTAATTCCCCATGATGTTTTTAACTCCTTGCTCACATGCAGCAGTGTCCAGTGGATGTCAAATTCTACGTCTGGAGCTGAGTCTGGCAGGATTTCACAATGATGGTTCAGCTGTAAGTATTGTACAGAACATGTGGCTGAGGTTATCCTGACCCAATGCACCTGGGCACACTTTCTTGCATGAGTTCAGGATTTTCCTGGAGCGTCAGGTGGGAGTATGAGTCTTGTTTTCAGAGAGAACTTTTGAAAAAATTGTGGTTGGTGGAGAAGTTAACTCGGGCTGAGATGTTTTCTTTTTCTGTTACTCCTTCCAGTCAGATAACTAAATTGATTAAAAAGCTGTTTTTAAAACAGAGGATTACTCAGTCTTTTGTAGTTCCTTTTACAAGAAAAACGTGCTCAATAGAAAGGAGCCTAAGGTTTGCAGTAGAGAGAGATAGCCCTGTAATCTTTGTGTCTGTGTGTGGGAAGTACTTGAAAATTGCCTCCTACGGACAGATTAGTGAATTGTTGGTAGAGGAAAGTTTCTTAAAAATTACGCTTTGCATAAACTTTAAATTGCAGAAAACATCTACTTTCCTGTTATCTCCATTATTTATGTACTATCTGAAACAAATGTCAGGCGGATACCTCACAAATTGTTTGCTACTGATTCTCCTATTACTTTACAGATGTTCCAAAAGTTTTCACACCAGCTTCTCAGAAAATATCTAAAGATGAGGGCTGGTGTGATTCTGTAGCATCATTGTTTTGGCAGGTATGAAGAAAGTTGAGTGGGCTGATCACGTGCTTCCCATCTGTCAGCTCATCACTGTTAATAGGTGCTTGAAGGAAAATTGCAGTTATTTCACACAGCACTGGAAGCTGAAAGTTCATATGTCAGAAAAGATGGACACGGAAATAACACTTTTTTATCGACAAAAGACATCCCTGTGCTGCCCTGTTGGGGGTAGTTGTCTTTTGTGCACGTGTGATCTTGGTCTAATTCGGACTTGCTGATGCTCACTGAAAAGGACATTACACTCAGCCTGGGCCTGTCTTCCTTGAGACATTGAAATGCAGAGCAGGATTTTTTCCAGTAGTGCTGAAGTCCCCCTAAAGGCTGACAGAGTACTACAGTGCACAGGTTTTCCTGATTCCCGGAACTATAGCTCATTCCTGAGTGCCAGCTATTGATACCTCTCTTTCAGCCACTGTGTTTATTGCTGTTTCTCATCCACAGAAGTAAGGTACAGCAGTTTCACAGGAACGGGTCCATATATCCACCATGGATAAAAGTTCCTCCAAATGTAGGTTGGACTTCACACCTTTAGTGGTTTTAATGACTAAACCATAAAATTTCCCTCTCTCACTTGTCTGAAACCCATTCTAACAACCCAGTCAAACTGCCCACATCTGTGCTTCCTGGGCTGCAATTTGTCTCAGATGATAAATACAGAAAGCTGTGCTTAACCCGGATTAGAGGCATCCTGCAGTGTTGGAAACAGCTCAGTGCTTGCAGGTTTTGGTACAGCATGTTACAGCACGACACTAGCATGGCTGAGCTGTTAAAATGGCCAGTTTGCCATTCGTAGTGCACCAGTCAAATAAAACTTGTCTTGCTGTTGATTGTTAACAGCAGCTAAGCAAGCTCTTTGGTGTGATTCATCTCCCCTAAATTTAGCTGCCTAAATATTAGACATCTCATCTGAACCAGTCATCTACCGTAGTCTCAAAATTAGTCATCAGAGATAAGCAGCTCAACACTACCTGTGTCAAGAGAGGTTTCTGGCAGAGATAAGGGGATAAGCCATCTCTGGAGGTAACTGTTTTTCTCCACTCTTTCTGACTTAATTTCGTGACTTCTGACAGCAAGGCAAGGGAAGCTCTATTCTTTGCTCTGTTTTCCAAAAGCATCCTTTCCTTTTCAGCTACCAATATCCTTCCTCTTAATTATGAAGAAATATCTTTGTGTGTGAAGAACCAAGTTGGATTTGCTGCCATGATTTTAAGTTATTGCCTCTTATTTTCTTATTGTTTCTCCTGATTGTGAATTAGAATAATTTTCAAGGTTGGGTGAAAAAGAAATGTTCTTTATTCTTTATTTAAACAGACTTTTTCCAGTAATCAATAGTGTAACTGGAACTCTGGGTTTCAGTGCTTTCTCCTTAAAAACATAGATCAGAGTATTGTGAAACCATACATCTTCCCTGTCAAACATTTAATTTATTGTGCTGTTCATTTATAGCTTGAGACTAGAGAACTATTGGTTGACAAAAGAGGATGGATGACTCTTTTATTGAGTCCTTATACAGCTGGCAGAAGATAGCAAATGGAGGAAGGAGATGTGCAACACTAATTTCCAAACTTCTAATAAATCGTGGCTGGATCACAAGGGATTTATGCTAACTTAAATAACTTTCCAAAGGATGAGGAGTTGGCAATCCTTCACTGTGGTTAAACTTGATCATCAGAAAGCAGTTTAAGAAGAAACTTTTATAGTGGTACACAGCAGCTGATGTTGTGGATATAGACAAATAAACAGCATGATCCATTTCTAACTTGGTTACGGATATTGCCTTATCCCTCTGCAGTTAAAGCAATATTAGCATTTGAACAGTTCTTGTTTAGTGTTATTTATCCCATTATGTATCAGTGCTCCTTTGCAAGTTAGGGTTTTATGGTAGTGGCACAGTGATTTCAGTACTTCTCTGGGGCTCAGTTTGCTGGCGCGTGCCCAGGAGGGTCCTGCTGCGGGAGTGCTTTGGAGCCCCGATGCTGCTGCTGCTGCCTCAGAACTTCTTGGTTATGAGGCACTGGGCATCCCTCACCCTCCACTCCTGCAGTTCCCTTCCTTTGATCATTTTGATGTACACAGAAATCTTGCCATGGTAGAAAAATACAGAAGCTTATTGGTTTGAACTAATAATTTCCTGCTTTTAATATTTTTCTAGTTTTTCGCAGTATCAGTTTGAAGGTTTTATCTTCAGCTTTGGGGACCTTTGTGACTCTGCTGCTTTGCTTTTTCTTACCATATCTGAACCCATCTTTCTCTGTATCTCTAGTGATGTTCCAGAAGAATTCTTTATTATTTCTTAAGTATGATATTTTCTTCTTGAAGAAATTTCTGCTATAACATTTAAAATACATCTTTTTTTTTAATGATCTCTTGACTGCATATTATCAGTGGGTACGAGCCACACAATCTGAACGTCAATCTGCTTTGTTATCGAGTAGCAGTACAAGTCTTATATCCTCCCTCTCAATCACTAGAGGGGAATGAATCCTATTTAGCCATAGCAATTAAAGAGATTGTGATTGGTTTCAGGTTAGAAATCCTGATGGGTTGGTTGAAACAAAGAGCTGCATTCTACAATTCTCTAACTTTCCCAAATTCCTTGTTTCACTTTTCTTCAATCTTCTTTTATTTAGGTGTGTTAAAGCTAGTATTACAGTTTATGCACATGTGTGTAGAACATGTAAACCACTGGATAACTACTGGCAAAGAGGATTGCAGAAGCCATTGTGCTCAGAGAAGCAGAGACGAATGAGTATATTCTATAATAATTCTCCTCAGAATTTCAAGCAGTGTATATATGAAGCAAACGCAAGGAAACCGTTATCTGAGCTTTTTGAAATGAAGTGAAATTCCTGCTTGCAACATCTTAATAAACAGAAACAGGCTAAGACACATTTCTTTTATCTGCACAAAAATGAATGGCATTTCAATCAATAAACACAATAGTGAAAAGTAAGTGGTTTTAAGTATGTAGCTGCAAATGTCAAATACAGTAAGTATTTAGAAATAATTTGAAAAAACCTGGGATTAGTATATTTTTTTATTTTTTGGTAAAATATCCTTACACAGTTATCAACACTGACCATCAAATTAACATGCAGAATTAATAATGTGTGATCTATTTTTGAAATGAAGAATGCTTTTATATCACAACCTCATTATGAAAGAGTCAGCCTGGTAAAATCTTACAAAAAGGCTCATAAATAGGACACCACAAATCAAAATAATTACCTTTACTCCTATTATATTCAGAGAGGTTCCTGTGTGGAATAGGTAGAAGGAAGAAAGAGGAATGCGTGGATGTGATCTGATGTAACAGAACTCCCCAGACTTGCATTCTACCCGCACATCTGATTACCTTTCAGGGGAAGTACTGGGCCAGACTTTGTTATTTAAAAGCTTTTAAAAACCTTTTATTAAAAATATTATGCACAAAAGGAGAAGGCGATGGCACTTTTAAGAATTAACACTTAAAAATATCTGCCCATATGCATCCCTGTGTGGAACACTTCTGCCATCTTGTCTTAAGAAGCTATTTTACAGAAACAGTGTTTTCCAGCACAGATTTGTCTTCCAAGATTCATGAGACCTTACATATAGATGTATTTGTAGAAAGAAAGCTCCAGCCTATTATCTAGAGGTAACATTTGAGTTTGTGGAAATGCTCTCTGAAAATATTTTCACCCTTATTCCCCCAAAGTCAGAAACATCCCTCTAGTCTGTTCTCCACAGCTTTCTCAACAAAACAGCTTATAAAGCTATTTTCATCCAGTGGCAGTTCTGACACAAACTAGCAGCTTTTCAGTTTCCAGTTAAGCAAAGTTTGAGGTGTGGAATCAAACTGGCCCCTTCTGGGGCTGTGCTGGTTTTGCACCCCCTTTCCTGCAGTGTTGGCTGAATTTGTCTGTGAGGGCTTTGCAAGCACAGCAAGGAACTGATACCTTTATTCTTCACCAGACCTTGACCAACCCACAGGGCTGTTGGCAGCACTCATCACAGTGTTAATGAGTGTTCCTGGGAATTAACATACTACAACTTAGTCCTGTAGTTAAGAAGTCTCTAAAGGGGCAGGATTGTCTGCACTAACTCCTTGTGAGGACTAGGTTTGCACACTCTGAATTCACTGATGGGCATCATTGTAATACCTGTAGGTACCCTGGACCTACCAGGACAGTCTGAGGCTCGTACTATTCTCCATTTTATGAGACTTGGTGCATTCAACATCTTCACAAGGAAATTTAAGGGGGGGAAAAAAAAAAGCACAGCCCAGCTAGTTCATACAAGCATGTTTGCACATTTTTTCCCCATTTTTGAAGAACTGTGTTGAGACAAAAAGATATGGTTGAGAGAAGATCCATTAGGATTAAACTGCAATCATTGTAAACAACAGTAAAACTTCCAGTATTTCTACTTTCCCTTTTCTGTTCCTTTTATTTTCTCAATAAATAACAGACTTGCTCAGTAAGTGAAACAGACTGTTTCAGTAGTCCATCATGGATTTTATTTTGGTTGTGCTTTTTATATCATGCTGCTTTAAAAAATCCATTTTGTCAGGCTGTTTTTCATTTAAGCTTATTGCAAATTATTTGTTTGTCCCAAGTACATCTTGCATATAGTGCAATAGATACCACTGAGTTCTTGATGGCATGGGGAGATAAAACATAGGATGGCTAGATACTCAGCATTAGTTCCTGAAATTCCTGTTACATCCTTCCCCACACTGCCTCCCTTTCAGCCAGGTTTACATGCATTCTCATGCTTTTTTCCACAAGGTGAAGTATAAAAACACTTCCCCGCTCTTAAATTTTCAAGATGCACACCAGGGAAAACACAGGAGGAGGTTTTGTTTAAAATAGCCTCAGCAACACTGAGGCAACTGATGTTTTATTATGTTGCCTGGTGAACTCGTTATTTATCAAGTGTACCCTAACTGCAGAAATATGCCTTAAAAAATAAGTGTTCAATGATTTACACAGAGAAAACTTACAAGGTGTTCATTACCTTTCAGTAAAATTTCCTCGCTTGTCTTGCATGTGAGCAAAAAATCTACCTTCATGCTTCTAGCTATCTAAATATTTCTGGTTTGATTTCCAATCTCCAGGTAGCACGCAGAGCCAGGTTTTTATGAAGCTCAAGAACTTACGTGTTGCTTGGCTGTCCCAGCCATTTCCCTGAGTAGGTGATGAAGCAAGTCTGTGTCCATACACCAGATACTGCACCCAGAACTGAAATTTTAGCACATTGTTGTATGGAGTCTGAAGCACAAGAAACAAAATAACCCCCCTCGAGACATTTTATTGCCAAGCCTTAATCACAAAAGCCAATCTTTTCCTTATTATAGCTTTTTCATTATTAATATGTTACTTTCCTACCAAATATCCACTGTGATCTTTTTTGGTAAGTCAACATATTTGCCCCTCCCCAAGCAATACAAAGTAGTAATAAAATAATATTTTCTGAAGGTAAGAGGAATACTGAAGTTTGCTACATAAATTTAAAAGCTGTGTTGAATACATTTGGAATATTCACTTTTTGTTTAAACAGTTTTAAAGTTTTAAAGGGTGAAATGGATTGCACTTTTTTCCATTGCTGTCTTTTTGGTGCATCTTCACATAGGGATGTATTTGCCTTTTGGGAAGTTGACAGTGTAAGTGGCTGACAAACTAGCTAATAAATCTGAGGTTAATAGGGTTGTAGACAGCCGAGTACATAGGCGTAGGAAGGATCACCAGCCACAGAATGCTGCACATCTAGAAGCTGTCAATACAGAGTATGAAAAATGCAAAGGACAAAGCAAAAGTAGAAGTTCCAGCTCATTTTTCTGCTTGCTGAAGCAATCTCTCACATCAGCATATCCTGGTCCTCTAGGGAAGGCATGTATTTAGGGTTTGATCTGGCTTCTACTCATGCCAGAAAAAAGTCTCTTTTTTAACCCTAAGTGGATGGGATCAGATTGCTAATGATCGTCCCCCCAAAAAATAAAACCAGAAAAAGTAAAAATGCCTTAGGTTATACCAATATGATATGTCTCTGTAAGAAGTAGTACTCTCTACTGCTTGTGTGGAAATTAGTTTGAATTCATTTAGAGGTATTTAGAGATGGGTATTAGAGCTTTAAAGCTGATTATTCTAGTTCTCTTAATTAGTGGACCAAATGTTTGATACAGCTGCTCATGGTATTGAGGACAGTTTCCATCCGGAGGAAAAAAAATCTTCTGAAGAAATTTTCTATGCAGTAAATTAAATCCCTTGAAGTAGCTTCTGGCCAGACATTTGAGTAAGTCAGCATGGGGCTCTTGGATTCAGCAGAGCCGCACTGATGGCTGTCACCTGTGATTGTCATTGAATTATGCAATAATTCTTAATGCCTGAACACGAGTATGAAATAGGAAAGGGTGAAAAGATGTTACCATTCCACCAAAACTCTTCAAAAAATGACAATTGCTAAAGCTTTGCACCTTGCACCTTGCACCTACTCTCCACTTGTCTGAAGCCACCATAAAAATAGCTGGCTGGAGACTTAAAGGTGTGCACATCACAGAACTGCCAGGGAAACCCTCCCTGCACTAGGCAGACTGCCAGGCTGCTCAGCCGGGTTCTTTGAAGGCACGATGCCCTGAAGGCTCCCTTTTTCCCCTCTTCTTCCCAGTGAGATGTCTCAGATGTTTTTTGATCGTGGAAAGACCTTGCCAAGGGGTTATCATTTCAAAGGGAGCCAGGATGCCACACACCAGCTGGTCTGCAGTAGCCGCCTGCCTCTGTTCTCAGAGGTGCTGTGGACACCATCCCATCTCACAGCCTCCCACTTGTGGCAGAGCAGCAGCAGTTCCTGCTGGCAGCTGCTTATAGCTGGGGAATGCTTCCCACATGGCACAGAGAAGCAGGCAATGGGATCTGAGGTTGCCAAAAGGTAAGACCTGAGAGAGCTCTGCTCTGGCTGGGAGCTGCACCAGGGTGTTTCTCATGGGGTGGTCACCTGTCCATGGCTATGTCAGCATGAAGCCCATCCTCTGCGCCTTTGTGTTGCAAGGTTGAACTGGTGCCCTGAGTTGGGATTTTATCTTTTCTAAATAACTTTTTAAAAGTACATATTAGCCACATAAGGCCACACGTTCTTATACAAAAGTCTCGGTCATTTAGAGAGGAGTTCTGCAGGAAGGTGCCTGTGGGAGGTGTCATGCGAACACGGGTAAGGATGAGTGTGTGGTTTAGTGCCAGTTTGGGGGGACTGGGGTCTGACAGCAAACCTCGATTCAGGTGTTCCCTGAAACAACACCCTCACCCAAAGTGGAAGTTCCCTGATGAGGAAGCCTGGTACACTGAATCAAGTGCTTGGAGGTGCCGTTGACTATGGCAGGAGTCTTATAAACCATCTGAGATCAACTGAGAGATGAATAAAATCAGGTGAAATTAAAATCAGGCAAACATGAAATGTGCTTGGAAGCCTTTCTCTCTGACTCACAGGAAAAGGTGTGCTAATAAGCACAGTGGTTGTATTTTCAATGAAAGTTGGTTTGATGCTTAAAGGGGAGATGGATAATTAAGACTTCATCTTCCAAAATATTAAATATTGATTTGTAGACATTTAGCAGCAGGCATAAAGCTCTTCTGAGAACTGGCTGTAACTGTCTAAAAGATTATAAAAGATTTTACTTCTCCATGTAGAATTTAGCATTTATTTTTTTTATTTAAAATTTATGAAATGAGAGTAAAATAAATCAGGAGATAAACTTCTAACCCTCCGAGTGTGTTTCAGTTCTGCTTTATGTGGCCTTGCAGAGTCAAAATGGATATATGATTTTTTTTAAGGTTTGTATTGGCTTTTGGTTTATTGAAGTGTCAGGAGGTTTATAAGCTCTTCAACTCCAATTTTGATTGTTTTATCCAACTACTGTCACTTCTTATCAGTATTAAAGGCAGAAATCAAAAGCACGGGACCTGTGGGAAGCGGCGTTTCAAATGTACACTGCTGCTCTTTTTGGTCACTGTTCTGAGCTACGCCCCTCTGCGCCTGACAGCAAACCCACAATGAGATAAGGAGGTGAGTTTCATACTTCATTAACTCATTTGTGAATTAAACAAAGGTGCTTTTAGCTTGAGTGTATATCTTTCCACCTGCCTTGTCCTTTCTTTATGGCTTGTGAAAATTGCTGCAGTCCAGCATGTCCCATGTCACGTAGGGCAGCTTGGCTCTAGGAGCCCATTTGTCTCCAGCCTTTTGCTAGTTGTATGCTGGGAATCAAGACAATTTGTTTAAAGAGGTGAAAAAAGAGTCTTCCAGCTCAGCTGCATCTTGCAGATGTTTCTCCCCAAGAGAAAGTAACCCAGATTTGTTAAGTGGGTTTGAGCGCTTAGCCCTGAGTGTGGCACTTGCTGGTCTGAGCAGAGTTCACCAGATGTTCAGCTCCCTGCAAGGCGCTGGGCACGGGCCACCCACAGGACGTGGCTGTGGTATCAAGGAGGGAGGTGTAAAGTGGTTTGGAAAACCATCTCTTTGCAGAAAGAAAACACCCACAGTAAAGGGAAAGGAAGGGTTAATTCTCACTAGGCAGTGTCTGGGTGGGTATTGTGAGGTGGGGTCTTTTCTTATTCACAGCTGGGCTACAGAAATATCTTCGCTGAGTAAAACTGCAGTATTTTTAACCATGTTTCACCATGGTCCAATCTGTGTAGTAACAGCCAGTCTTGTAAATCAAAGACTTTATTCATAGTAAAGCATTTGTGCAGTAACTTCTCTTTTTTCCTTTTTTTTTTTTCCCTAGGATGCCTGTGCATTAGAAACTGACATAAATTTTCACAGTCATTTTGTTTGGGTTAACAAGTGTATTGAATTTAAGAAACTACATTTTCTGTGCTTTATTTGCAATAGTTTCAAGTTGATCAAATCTATTTCAGAATGTTCTCCATTTTGTACAAACTCACTTTAAATAAGTGTGAGTAAAATACGTTCATTTTACCACTGGATCAATTTATTAGGTTTGAAAAGTGCATTTCCACTCTACCGTTGACAGCAGAAAAGGGAAAAGGGGAGGAGCAATGACAGAAAATCTATTTGACAGAATAAACAGTTTCTTTGCACGTGTGTATATATAGGTGTGTGGGTTTATATGGGTAAAGTAATGGTGATGGCACTGATGAAGCAGACATGTTTTAGCATTATAATGATAAATTGTAAATGATGACACATGTTAAAAAAAAGATGATGTTTATTGGAGACTTGATTATTTCCTGCCTTCACCAAACAGAAAATTGACTGAGACAATAGAATCCGGCAAGTTAGAGTCCAAATTGAAACACTAAGTCATGTCTCCATGGCAAGTAAAAAGTAATTAAAAAAACAGTCACCAGTTTTAGAGGAGGTAAAAGAGAGAGGCAGCACAATTAGAAGTCAATACTTAAATCTTACTTAAACACTGCAATTGCAAAAAGCAGATATTTCAAAACAAGATTTTGCAATGGGCAAAAGCGGGGGGGAAAGACACTGGGGTGAAGCAAGCAAATCTGTACATTTGAACATTTCTAAGTAAGCATACAGACGATATTTTTGTGTCCTTGGATGTTTATTACACTCCTTACCTTCTTTGGCCATTTCAGCCAGGCTATAGACCCAGGAGGAACATACATTTTACGTTATTTTCATTTTGACGTTTTTATGGTTAAATGTTGCGCAGACTTAAATTTTTTTGTGCTCAACTTTAGCCACTTGAATCCTGAAGTCCTTTCATTTATCCTGTCACCTGTCATTGATGGAACTGACTTCTGTGACAGTGTTGACAGAATTTATCTAAGAGTTTTCTGGATGGCACATTTCACAGAATCAAATATAAATAAAAGGGTCCATCACCTGGGGGATATGGGATTGGAAGTCAGTGGGTGTTGAAGGTGCTTAGTTTCACAGAGACCTATTCAAGAACTCACACAATCCCATCTTACAGCTTTATCTCTTTATATATGGCCATGTTCATATTCCCTTCAGGTCGGGTAGCAATATGTTGTTCTTCTTTTTTTCTTTCCGAAGACCTGGCAGATAATCAAATATGTACCTGCATTTCTTTCTGACATTTCCAAAATGCTAAATATTGTATTCTGGTGATAATGCTTTCTGAAGAAGGAAGGAATGGCCCATTTAATAATGTATACTTCATTTACAGTTTGGAGTGTTAGCCAGCTACTTGTGATGATACTTCTTCCAGTCATAATACTGATATATGCAGAGTTCTAACTACATTTTTAAATAGAAAAACAACTGAATGATACATTCAAAATAATTCATGGAGAGGAAATAGATGTATTTCAGCATGGGAGAATATTTATGCATTATTTAACAGCAATAATGTTTGAATTCATACATTATGCAAATGCCATTATAATCAGGAAAATGAAAGAACTTGGACTGCTGCAACATCTTTAAATCTACCATTAGGTACTTATTTGTGCATATCATTTAATACTGCACAATGTTACAGTATGTCACTTGAAGAGAGAAGTTATCAGAGACTAACAGGTTATAAAAAAGTAAAGCTGATGAATCCTGATTGCTACCTTGATGCTAATGTCTATAAATTTATCAGCAAACAAGAGTAAAGGCTTTAATGGTAATTTACATAAACTTCTCTTCTGGAGATGAGTTACTGTGGTTTTACACACGGTTCCCATTTTGCACTGTGATCCTTTTCCATCCCCACCCCCACATGACAGACCGGCACACAGCGTGGGCCGACACTGCCAAATTGTATTTTCTAAATGTATCAGCAGCTCTGCTCCAAAACTATCAAAACCAGCAAGCCTGACCATATAAAACCAAAGCTGCTTCTGTTTCCTCTTATCTTCAAGACAAAACAGTAAGAAAAAAGAAAAAAAGAAAAAGAAAAAGCCTGTGATTCGGAGAATCTCATCTTAGACTTACAAGACTGTTCTCTCACAGTCAGAGGGGTGCATGGTGAAGGGACAGCTAGACTTTCCCCTCGTAGTCAATGAGTGAATAAAATTTCTTCAGACTTACTCATATTGCAAAACTCTTCTTTTGTAATAACTAATATTTCTGTTAATCATAAAAATGAGAGCAATTAGAACTGAAGAACAATTGTACTGGGAGAGCTATCTATATCTTAACTCAGTAAATAAAGCTGGCCCATTGCTTTTCCAGGAGGTATTTGCACAAAGGCACAGCAGAGGGAAATTTTCATTCTGATTTCCATGTGTAATTGTTGTGTGGAAAGCAAAAAAAGAATTTACATGCAGATGCCATCAATCTGGCATGTCTCATAAACACTGTATTCCCCTAATAGCTCAGGAATTCAGAACAGATCTTGCAACTGGGTGGCATTTGGGCACAGTTTGGGTGCTCACCAATTTGAATCCAGTCCACAGCCTGGAATTTTCACTGTGATAGAGTCTTCCAGAAATGATTACTTTTTATGTCAGAGTGGATGCAGTAGTGTTCACTCCTCCATCACAAAGACTGCCAGGGCCTCTGCTATAAAATCTCTATTGCTAACAAGAAAACACAATTCAACCAATATTTTGTGCTCCTGGCTAAGAACTGGCATGCAAGAATTCACCCTGGAAATTTTCATTTGCAGAGAATGATACTAATTTCTCAGAATGCAAAATAATGCATGAACTTCCTTTTGTTGAATATTAACTACTTTTTTTTTTTATGGCATTGTAGCAATCAGTTGTTGTAAAGCTGGCTGGGAAAAGAAAGGGATGTGGGATGCAGCAGGGAACATGAGTGCCCACTCCAGTGCCAACTGGAGATCACCAGCTGATGATGAGGAAGCGAGAGGACTGTACAAACTGGAGTCAATATGTCATGCCATGGCAAATCAATTAATGAGATATTAACTTTGGAGTGGTTATAGTAATTAAAGCAGACCTCCCTGTTTTACATGGTTTTGACAGTGCCAGCTGGACGCTGGCTATTCAAGAAGAAAGTGGGAGAGGGTTATCACTGCTATTAAATTATGGCACTGTGGGACTGGCTGTTGTGTTTGTGCCTAGGTGAACTGAAGTTTAAGTTCGCCTCAGGTGGATTTCCATGTCCCCAGTGCCTGAACACAGTGACAAAGCCCAGCCCCAGATAGGACAGCATGTTTGCATCACTGCAGAGCTTCCTCCTGGCTGGTGTGCTCCTTTTGGCCAAGCAGATGGTACAGCATTTTGCAGAGGCTGTCCAGTGTGTCTGTGTTTTCTCTGTCATTACAGCTGCTGAGATGAAATCTCAGAAAGTGCCAAACCCAGCCAGGCCTCTGTATGACTGACAAGGATGCCATCCCCACTACAGCGGAGTGCAAGAACTTGTGGCAGCCCCTCAGCAGAGGAGCTGGGAGAGAGCAAGAGAGCCAATGGTATGGTTAATTCTGAACCTGTCATGCTGCAGAAATCATCTCTTCTGCCCAGTGCAGCCCTGTTGTTCTGGCAGCACAGACAAATCCCAGCTGGAGGAAGTGCCTGCTTGGCTAGGGCAATTCAGCCACCTTCTGCAAAGCTACCAGAAAGTAACATCAGAGCTTTACATTTCTATAGACTTAGAAGGTGGTCTTCTAAATGGTGACCACAAACTCAATCCAACCAAAAAAATGACAAAGTAGCTTCTTTGGCATGTGGAAAAGCATCTTTGAGTTATCTTGTTTTCCCAGCTCTTCCTCCGCTGGAGTAGGATTATTGCTGCCATTACTCCTAATAGTTTCTGATTGCACTGAGGACATACTCCAAAATCCACTGAAATAGACAGAAAAATTTCCTGAGAGCCCAAATTACAAATTTATGTGGTTTTGTCAATTCAAGATCATGCAGTGTCTGGCCCCAGTGTGCCAGGATAGGTCCAGAATACTTGTTTTTCGAAACAGAAAAATTAACTTCAACGTGAAACTTGGCATTGACTTCAAAAGGATTATCCCAGTCATCTATGTTCTGGCAATCCTTGCTTACAGCACAGCTTTAACATATGTTAAATTTCATGCTGATGGCTTGCCTATCCTTACACTCCATAAATATGTACATTTATGTACACTGTGATGTAACAGTGGTTTACATCTCGTATGACCATCTGACATTGCTTCTCCTAGGAATGGCTGTATCTCCTCAGCACGATGAGGAAAATGCCATTTCAACCTAACAGAATATTTTCATTTCAGACAGTCAAAATGGTGTATCTTTAACATAAGGTTGTCTGCAGTGTGTGACGTGGCTTTCATAACTTTGCTAATTCCTTTGGGTTTTAATTAGAAACACTTCAGCTACATTTCCCTAAAACATGCAAATGCTGAGCCCCCCTCAACAATATTATTAAGATGGTTTCTTAATTGATTTTTTGGGGGGAGCAATTTGGTTCTCTTCCACTTTATTGTGGCAAACACTGGCATTTGTCACTTCTTCCAGTAACTGATGCTTTCTACTTTAATAAATGCACATATTAGATGCTATTCTCTTTCTCTGTTTGATAGGTGTATAGTGTCAGGAAGAAGAAGGTCGCAATGATGTTAAATTTTCTGCTAAGCAAAGGATCAGAGTGTAAATGAAATCTTGAAAGCTGGGAAATGAGAATGTGCAAGTGTAAATAATGTATTAATTATTGACAGCTAAGGGACCGAAGAGTCCTGTTTAGTGATGACATCTTCGTTGTCACACTGCCTGACACTATCTCAGGTATTTTTTTTGTAATAACAGGTTTTTCCCCCCAAGATAGTAAGTATTTCAATTTACCAGTGTAACTATTGGTATTTTTCATTTTCTTTGGCTTTTCTTTATCTTACTGCAGTCTAGGTGCTTGGTGCAAGAGGGGACGGGGGAGAAGCTAATCCTTGTATTTTATTGTGGCAAGTGATATTATTATGGTACAAAATAGATTTTTTTTAAAATAATAAAAGAACACAATACTGAGGTGCAAAAGGAGATTCCACTTCATTGGTTATTTATGGAAGTTAAGATACAGTTTAGGAAGAGACATATGATAGCTAAGGGCTCAGTTTTGCCAACAGGCCTTCCCAGCAATGACTAGTGCTTAATGTATGCCAGAAGCAGGACTGATTTCACCATGGCTTTTTGAGTGAAACACTAGTTATGTTAAGGAAAGGTGTTTCTGAGGTAAAAGGCTTTTAATACTCTGTACTTTCCAAGCATTGCACAAAGTCTAAGAGTAGTAGTGAATTCCTTAATATTTAAATTATTTTTGTGACAAATTAGAGCAGAAAAAATTCCCATGGTCCCAAAAAGGTCTTCGTGTATTCACTGTTTGAATAAGGCTGCTAGATGTAAACAGCTGGGAGCTTCCAAATACTGAGATTTAAACTGAAAAGGAAAAAAACCCCACCACAGGTCACCAAACAAAAATAACAACAAAACACCACCAAAACCACCTTGTTTACCAAATGAGCTGTGAACTTTTGTCCCCCCACCCCCAGGCAGGGGGCTCCATTGCCCTGTGCCACCTCCAGGCCTCTGCTGGTTCCCCACTCCTGCTTTAATCCCCGCCCTGGCTTTGCCCATAATTAGATGTTGCTCCTTCTGTGGGTGCAGCACCCATGGGTTTGAGGAGGCTTGCAAGGCGTGGGGGTTAAAGGAAAAGAAGAGGCAGCTACTTCAGATGCTCTCCACGCCATGATGGTTGCCTTTGCTTTCACCCTACTGAGGAGAGTTGGGAGGCAGCTCTCAGTCAAATCCTCCTTCCCCTGAAAAATGCAGGTTCTGGTCTGTGCAATTGCCTAGCAAATTTCTGTCAGCCCTAGTGAATTGATAGGGTTGATAAATCCTGGTATCTGGAGAACTGGAAAAAGTGAAAATATTTGATTTCACTGTTTTCAAAACACTGTTTTGATTGATTGCGTTGGAAAGATCTTCCATTTTCAGAAGTTTGATTTCTTTGTTTAACAAACATGAACGTTTTCTCGTAAGTTAAAATTAGCGAACCATTTCACCTGCAGTTTCCCACTTTCCAGTTGAATCGAGCTGGTTTTGGCCGCTGGTTCCCGAGACAGGGGCTGCCCGGGCTGTGCCAGGGGGAGTCGGGGTGAGCTCGGGAGCTGCTGCGCACCCGCTGCCCCTCAGCCGGTGCTCTCCGTGCTCTCCGTGCACAGCGGGCCCGCGCTGCAGGGATGTTCCCAGCTGCGCCACCCGCTTCCACGGGGATGATTCCAGGTGCTGGCATCAGGAGGGGAAAATGTGACTCGCTCTTCAAGTCTGTTGTTGTTTACAGAACATGTGTCTCAAACACTAAAAAATGCCATGTGTGATGCTGAATATAGAGCCTTCTTCCTCTGCCCAAGAATAGAACTTTATCAAAATGAAATTTCCTGCTCATTTGAGCCCGTCACCATAGCAACAGAACTGTACACCTGTGATGTACAGGCAGAAGCTGCTACAACCTCTGAATGAGGCAGAATCAGCTGTGCTGCATCCCCCCGTGGAAGGCAGAAGTGCATCTCTGATGTATCCATGGCACATATTCCTATATGCTACCTATGTGTGCTCCCTATATACAGTCATTTTATTCAGGATTACCCTACTTACATTTGGTAAATAAATACAAATATGCTACTTGCATGAAGTTATACACTTGCAAAAATTCAATCTATTCTTGTCCTGAGGGAAGACTTTCCAATGCAAACGTTACACAAAATAAAAGCTTGTGCTTACATTTGCTTCTGTAATAATTTCCTAATTCAAAAAATTCATAAAATGCCTCACCCTTGCAAATTTGCCAACCTGTTAATAGTACATCATTAGAAGAAAAAAGCAACTGCATGCTGAATTATTTAAATATTATTTTAATAGTAAACTGGAAATAATTATGCACCTTTGGCTATCCAATATTGCAAATTGCTGTTCACTCCATAACTTTTAGTGAAATTGAACTCACCAATGAGAAACAAATGGTTGCATTTTAAAGCAACCTGAAATTATTTCCCCAGGTCATTCATAAGGTAGATCATTACAGAGAAAGTTTTCTTATGCAAATAAAAAATAGCTTGCTAATGCAATGGAAATTATATTTTAAGCTTCCTACATTTATTAGCTTATTTAAGAAGAGGCAAACTTGAAAGAAGGATTTTATTTGAAATACATGCAGAGTAAAAATCTACATAATGATGGCTTTTGCTCTCAGATATACTGTATAACATATAGAGAAATTGTCTGTTTCTGTCTTCTGACGTTTGCTTGTTCTTGTCTTTGCTTTCAGACCTGCCCTCTCCTCCCCTCTTAACTCAGCATTTCCCATTACTGAGGGCAGGACGAGATGCAAGCAAAAGGAGGAAATATGATAGATAACACGTGCGTCTTGGCACAGCTCATTGCATCGGGTTGCCTGAATTTTTAATACTGCTCCTACAGTGGGCTTGACTTTTTTCCCCCAGTGTTATTATAACCCTCATTTCTATGCCAGTGAAAATGGGGCTTCTGCTCTCAGAGCAAAAATTCTCATCCTTTTTCAGCAAATGGGTGGACAGTGTTGGTTTTCCCTTGCAGGGGACAGAGGAGCCAGGGCCTGGGGACTCCCCCTCGTGCAGGCTGCAGCCAGCACCGTGCTTTGGTACAGCTGGCAACTGGATGAAAAGGGAAGGGAACTGATCTTTCACCCACACCTTAAGGACAGGAGGCAATGATCCCCAATTTTTTGCGGTATTTGTAACACCTATTTACTTTATTTTCTCTCTCTCAACTGCGGTTGTTTTCAGATTTTCTACTAGGAAATATCCGTCTTATATAAGCTGCTAATACTCTGCTTTAGGCAGAACATGGTGCTTGGAGCTTATGTAGGCTGATTTCAGGGAAACTAGCAGCATTATTGATTTTCATTGGGCTTATTAGGATCAGTGTAACATGCACTTTCGCTATACTAGATTGTATTTGGCTTTCATCATGAAATCTCATTACACTAAAAAGAAATGGAAACAAGTTATGCAAGTAAAAGATTTTGCAGGGTACTCTAATGAAATTACTCTGTATCTGCAAAAACACACTTTGTATGTAGGTCATTCAAACCCTGAATGCTGCTGGTCAGACTGTTCTCATTTGCTTTTGAAAATTAGGAATAGATTCTCCAGCCTTAGCAGAATTATTTCAGATTTATGCTAACATAACTGAAGTTATAGCTTGGTCCTTGAAGTAGTTGTGCTGTCTGAATTCTGTTGTTGAATCAGTGATTTACTAGGAAAGAGAACTTCCAGTTGTTTGTCTGCTTGCAGCTGGTATGGATGGTATTACCACATTATAAAGGTGTGAAACCCACGTGGCTGTGGGCACCCTCCGAACCCCCCAGCCAGGATGAGGAATGAGCACCAAGCTCATTCCCACCCTTTTTGCTCTTGTGGGACAGCATCTCGCTGTGATTTGCCTGTTGACATTGGTGGAGGAAGCACGAGCTGGCGGCACAGCCGATCTTCTCAGCGCAGCATCGGAGGCATGCAGTCCTCCCTCCTGAAGCTCAGAGGAGATCTGGTTACCACCTCAGCTTCCCTCTTCCAAGACCAATTCACTACCAAAGCTCGTATGTCCAAACCCAGGCTCTTCACCAGTATTCCTGCAGCTGCAGACAGTGCTGAGGCTTTCCCACATTCTGCTGGCAGGGAGAAGGTAAAGCTGTTTGTGTGATTCCTATCTTGTGAGTGCCTGGACTATTTGGGAGAGCAGAACTCCTCCCTGTGGGTATCCTGATGCCATGGAAATAATGTGCTCAGGGCTGTGCGGGCTGAGGATGGCAGCAACGCCCTCTTGCCCGCAGTGGGGAGGCAGAAAGCCTGGGCCTTGTCTCCATGGGGCCAGACCTCCTCTCGTGGCTTGTCAGCCTTCAGGGTTGAGGAAAGGGGGTGTGCTTTGTTTCTGTGCTGTATCGTCTCATTTTCTTGGCACTTGAAATTGGCAGTGGGGAAAACATTCCTCCAAGATCTATACTTACTCTGTAAGAATGGATCAAGACTTCCGAGCTGTCAGGAAAAAATATCCTCCTTTGACATGTTTTGATGGTGCCTCTAAGAATAGCACATTTCCTAATGGTCAGGAGGCTTTTATTTTCACAGATGTTCTGCATCTGGAGAAAGCAACATTCTTTTGAGAAAGAGAAAATTAATTTGAAAGAACTCTGAGGAGGGACTCTCAGGCTTCCCTTCCTTATACATTAGTGTATTTCAGATCATAGAGAGTGAGCTATTTAAGGTACCAAAATGAGCAGAAAGCACCCAGTTAAAAACCAAGCTACAGAACTGATGCTAAGCAGAACAAATTCAGGACACAAAGCTGCAGTTGTAGTTACTTGGGGAGTACAAATTTTGCATTATTGACAGTCTGTGATTTAATGACATTGCACAGTCAGCTCTTAGGCAGTCTTGAGTCATTCCCTGTTGATCCAATGACTCTGTACTCTTCTGCTTGGAATTGCCTACTGTTTTTGTGGGGTTCTGTGGAGAAATTTTGGTATGGGCTAGACATGAAGGCTTTTTTTCAGCACTTTTCAAACTCAGCAGCAAAATCCTATAGGGGAAGCTCTCCTGGATATACGTGTGACAGTCTTATTTATTTGTGAAAAGGAGTCTCAAACTGCTGAACACACAGGTCTATGGAAAAGAGCTCTCCTGTGTGGCTGACAATTAGTACATTTTTCACTTGCAAAATGGTGCTTTCTGCTAATGCTACAGCATAGTAATCAAAAGCACCTAATCCAGCTGATTAAAAATTCCCTGTTGGGCTTTGCTGACCAAATGAATACAATTAGTAAGACATTTCAAGTAGGGAATTTCCTGCAAATACTGATATTTGTAGACTTTAAATTAAAACTATGATATGTAAAATTACATATCAAATGACAAGAGGTGTTATTTCTTGGTGCATCTAACTGAGACCCACTGTGGATGTGTGGCAGGAGATATTTTATTCTATACGTGCAGGTACGCTTTTCACTCAGACCTCAGCTTTAGAACCAAATTAATTGTGTGATCAAAGCATTTCTTTTTCACGTCCTCGCTAAGAAACCTAGTAAAAAATAAGTCCCTCAAGTAAGTTAGCTCATGTAAGCAATGGTAACAGGTGCTACGGGTTGTTGTTGAGAAGTTGTTTGTTTAATATTAATCTAAAATAATTTAAATGGCATCTTAATAGCCTTATTTTATGTCTCTTATTTTGATTTAAAAAATCAGCGCGTTCCCCTTAGTGCAGTTAATAGGGTCAGCCTGTGAGCCTGTGCTGGTTACCATGCCTTCAGTCATGTGGAATCCAAACAGCCATTATAATTTGTTTCTAAACAGATCAAGAGCTATTTACCATCTCAATGTTTTGTGCACAGCTGGGTGTCTGGCAAACATCCAATATCCATTAACATTTAAAAATTAGTCCCATAATGCATCTTTTCCGTGGCTTGAGGAGTATACACACTGACACATGTTGGGAACCAATTATATTTGCACCACCATTAGTCTGGCTGCATTCAACTTCCCAGTAAATGAGGGCTAATTTAGTTTCCAGAATGGTGTATCTTAAATTCATGCAATGACCTTAGCAAAAGCAGAGTATCTGAAGATATAAAGAGGAAGGAAATGTTCAGAAAGAATAATGCATCCTTTTTTTCTGCCTAAACCATAAGAGTAGATTATTATATGACTGTTTCCAGTATCCATGCCTGGCCTTAAAACCAGATTCCTTTAATTCAATACTGCTACAGTTCATGAGCAGACTTTGGTTGGGAAGAAATCACACTAATATGGTAAACTAGCACACCCTCCTTGCTCAGATCAAACCTGCTAATGGACCTTTTTATAATAGCAATTTAGACCTGCCTGTAGCAGGTCTAACTCTTCAGGTTCCCAACTGATTTTAAGTGTTCTATTTTCCTACCAGCAGGAAAATAAGAAATACAGATTTCACAGTAAGTGCTGTCTACATTGCTTGTGAAATACATTCTAACAATGCCACGGAAGTGAAATGACCCTCACAACTGGCAGTTTGGCATAGAATTTTAATGAAAATGGAGAAACACAAAAATATTTTGAGAAGTATATTTGCCAAACCTCTGCTGCCATGAGAAATTCCTCTAACAATATCAGAGGTGAAATGGGACGTCTGGCTTGTGGGATGAGGGTGTAACACCCTTCCTTGCAACGTGTCAGCGCAGCTCTCAGTAGTGAGGTTCTGGACTGATTGACTTCTGCTGCTGCAGCGCACTGCACATGGCTTCTCCGAGCTCACCCGGTCCATGGCAGGCTGCTTAATAAAGCTAAATTGCTCCTACAAACACAAAACTATTCAGCAGCCTTTTGGAATTAAGAGCTGGTTTAAAAATAGCGTTTTTCCTTAACATTCATCTGAACCAGTTAGAAACTCGGGAAGGCAGGAATTTTCTAAATGGGCATACAGCAATACAGTGCAGCCAGCCTCCAGGTGAGGGGTCTGCTTCCTCCTACAGCTGTGCACATCTGCAGTAACTCTGTCCTCTTGGCACAGTTGTTTGAATGGAGTTGACCGTAGGATTCTGTCTGGAGTGAGGCTGCACGTTTATAAACAGCTCCATGAAAGTTTAATGTATGGAAATAGTTGTTTACATGTGTTTAAAATGCAGTAGTTAATATAGAAAACTTGTTCTTGTGTTGCATCCATATAGTTCAGAGTTAGACTTTGTCAAGTATTTCTTTATTGTATCAGCACCTTTTTCCTTTTACCTTTTTGTCAGAGAAAGTATCTTTCAGTGAAATGGCCTATTCTTGAAGCTGCCCTTTTGAAAAAGTTCACTGTACAGTCAGTAGTTACAGAGTCTGTTTATACTGCCTTTCTCTCAAAAGACATGGCTTTTTATTTTACTGCTTTCAGTGAAACCCATGCTTGTAGTCCCTGACAATAATACATTTTCATGCATCATTGGCAGTACAAGGCTTCATTTAGATTATTGATTTACATTCTTATTGTATTAGGACTTGTTAGTGTTTCATACCTTCTTATTGTTTGGTGATTGACCTTTGCAGATTTACAGTACATAAGCAATTAGCCAGTAATAGGTTAAATTAATAAAGAAGATTCCTATCAAATTTGGGGGATTCACAAATCTATCATGTTGTGGTACTGTCCATTTCTTTATTTATATTCCTCACAGCTGTGGTTATAAGCTGAAGCCCCAGTGCAGTAAATCCTGCTGGAGTTACATGCAGGAAGGAGGTGATGGCGGCACGTGTACGATGTGCTGGGTAAGTGGGTAGGGATGGGAACTGGCAGAAAGGTTGAACTGTTTTCTTTTTCTGTCTTGACAGTCTCTTTTGTTTTTCAGCTGTGGATTGAACAAAACAAAAATAGAGCTAATTTTAATTTTTAATTGAAGTCAATAGCTTATGTTCATTCTGATGTATTTGGTACAAAGAAGAATAAAAGAAAATGCAGAGAGAAACTTGAAAGAGAAATGCATTTCTTCAGCTTAATTATTTAGTTTCCAACTAAGAAACAGCTCTGCAGACGTCGATTATCCTTCAGGGATATCTTAGAAGAAGTGAGCAATTAGCTTGATTTTCTGTTGAATATGTAGCTTGTGACTCAGTATGTGATCTATTAAAAAGATGATCATTCCTTTTAAACTGTGTCCTGATATACATGGAGCCTGTTGCTGAAGATGAAAGTCAGTGGAGTAATCCAGTCCATCACCATGTGAGACACAGCTGTTCTGGCTTGCTCCACAACAGACAGAGGTAATTTTAGGTGTTCTAAGGACTGTAAGAGTAACAGAAGGGTGAAAGAGGAGGGTAATGCTCTCCTGTTAAAAGGTAACCTGGGATACCGCTTAACACTCTTCACAGCTTTAAGCATGCTTCCCCTTAGAAGCAGAGTCTAAAATAAGGGCAACATTTCTCTGGTGGAAAAAAAAGTCTCCTTGCACCAGTTTCTGTAGGAAAGCAGGGACTGTTCTGCCCCCAGCAGCCTGGAGTCATGGATGGGGCTGTGAATGGAGAGCAGCAGCTTGGGAAATTCAGGCAAGGCTGCATGGGAAGGGCTGTGGAGAGGGGCAGCAGAGGGTATGGCCATCCTGCCACCATCCAGCCTTCCTGGGGCACTCCGGCCCCCGCAGGATCAGTGCTGCGTCACCACCCCCACACAGCACCACGGTCCTGGCACAGGCTGCACAGGCACACTGGTGAGAAGAAAGCAGGAACTGGAAGGGATATTTGAAAGAGTTGTATGATAAGGACAACTTGTTGGTGAGTGCATGGACTCTGCTGCCACTGCCCTGCTTCTAGATTGCTGCTGCTGGATTGAAAATGCCCAGGCTGTGGAGCTGGGGGTTATATGTCTGCTGGCACTTGTGTTGCACAGCTGCCTGGAACACATAAACTCACAAAGTGCCCAGATTTCACACAGGAAAAGCAGAATGCACATTTTTGAAGCTCACGTGTTAGGAGTTTTTGGTTGCGGTGTTTTTGGTTGGTTTATTTAGTTTGGTTCGTGTGTCTTTTATTACTATTATGACATCCAAATTCTGCTACAGGGACATACTGGAGAGTTTGAGCTTAAAAATGAACTTTAAGTAAGTGACTTGCACGAGGATGAAGTTTGCAGATGTACCACCAGATTTCCTGTACACCTCAGTCCCACTGTGAGCACCTCCGCCTGTCACGCTGTGCTCCTCCAAATGCACACGGAGCAGACACTCAGCCCTTGGTGGGCCTAAATTAGTAGGCACCTGCATTTCTGACATTGAAGCTTCCATGGTATCTGAAATCTTGCTTCTGGTCATATTTAAAAGTGCCATAGTCCTGTCAGGACTGAGCAATGTGGTACCTAACTTGTACCTTCATCTGCAACAGGAACCCAGTGCTTTAATGTTCCATGACAGCCAAATCTGGGTCTCATCCCTTCAAGGCCAGACTGCTCTGAATCCTTTCTGCACCTTCCCAGCATACTAATGGAAGGGAAGAGCAAGCCTGGACTGTGCTCTCTTTCCCACAATTGTGGCAGGATGTTGAACAATCTCCTGTTTGCCTTTCTGCAGCTAATTTCAAGGCCATGTAAAAGAGAGCCCTGTGCAGTGATGTGACTGTCACTGGCGTGGGCACCGGTGGGCTCCCTGTGGCACAGCCCCTCTGCTCCTGGCGTGGGTTGCTCCAGCCCACGGGTGGTGCACAGCAGCTTGGCCTCCCCTGATCCCACCCAGCACCCTTCTTTAACTCCCTGTGCCCCTCCACTCCAGCCTGAGGTGGGCTGTCCAGCCTGGGGAGGCATGGACAGCTGTTTGTCAGACCGGACACAGGTCTTTTTGCATGAATACAGTTCAAGTTACAGCTCATCTGTGTAAGAATAAATGTAAGAAATACTTGCCCACCTCATCCTTTATTTATTTCCACTAATTATGCACCATGAACGCTACTGGTGCAAAACAGCCTGTCCTGCTCAAAGATATATATAACAGATAATCGAGGTGACACCTACTCACTGCTTACATGTAGCCCAGCAAAAACCTCCTGTGTGGTTTCCAGGGCTAGCTGCAGTCCAGAAGCAAATTAGGTATTTTCTTGTGGCCAGGAGCCCAGACTAATAAACTCTGCAGACCTAACTTTTCATACAGATGGGTTGTGGCTTCCTGCATTGTGTTTCCATTTGTATTGAAAATTACCCTGGATCTGGCATCACTGGATCTCTGGCAAGGCTACTCAGCCTATCCAGCCACATGCTGACTCCTGACAAGCTCCTTAAATCCTTCTTGCATTGCAGTCCCCAGTGCTGAGGAGCAGCCCAACCCAGCATCCTGAGCTTTCATTTTTTATAGTTTTATTTGTATTTGTATTTGTATTTATTTTATTATTTTAGACCCTTCGTGGCTCTGCTGGCTTCAGGAAGGTGCTGTGCTCCATGAATGCAGTGAATGTGGCGTAATGCCAGCGTGATGGCCATGCCATGGGTTTAATCAGCTGAGCAGAGACTCGGGAAGGATTTGCACTGCCCAGGAAGTCCTTCCATCCAGCCACCCCGGCAATGGGCACAGCTGAAGGTATTGCCCATGACACTGCTTCCCTGAGGGGTGTGCTGGTGTGCCTGATGTTGGGAGCACAAGGCAGTGTTTTACCTGTGATCCCTGGATAAGGCGTGGTGAGGAGTCAGGGAGCAGCAGAGCATCTTTTGTGAGTGCCGGGCTCCAGGCTCTGAGCTGGCTGCTCTGGCAGAGGGTGTCATGGGTGGGGTGGGAGCTTCAGACAAAGTGTGTTAGAGGAGCCCTCCTATTGAGTCCTGAGGTGCAGAAAGGATCCCCTTGCTCTCCAAACTCCTTCTCAGAGAGGAGCCTGGGAGTGGCTGGATCCAGTCTTAGCCCCAGACTCTGCCAACAGTTTAAGTCTAAGGAATTAGAGAGGTGTGACTGAAGCCTTGCACAACTTTGTCCCACAGGATTAAGGACGGTAAACCAGGCATATTTTTATGAAAATGAATGACTTATGATGATAATTGGTTAGATAAAAAGATCTTAATCAGAATTATTTACTACACAGTACAGAAGATAAAACTACTATTATAGTATAGTGTGCTATATTAAAGCAATTACATTAAAGCTAGCAAAACCCCCCAGTTATTAAGTAGAGTGATGTCACTCACCCATACCAATGACTGTGGGCAAATCTCTTCTGGTCATCCTGGAGGACTAACCGTGGAGGGCATCCCCACCCAAGGGAGGAGTTTCCACACAGACCAAGAAGGGGTGTGTTAGAAGAGCCTGCCGATGAAAGTGGGACTGGACTTTTTTAGTATAAAGTGATTGACTGTATCAAGTGATATGTCTCCAGGCCAGCTGTGCCAGCTCAGCATTTTTAGATAAGGATACTTTACCACATCTGCCACATTTTCACCTCATTATCAGGATGTTTAACTTCGTGGCTGATGAGTCAGACTGGTTTTGCCATGATTCAGCAGCATGACAGCCCCTCTCAGTTCCCCACTGACAGTGAAGTAGGGCACTGTTGGAGCTGTGTTACCCCATTCCAGGCAGAGCATCCTGCTGTAGAGGGCAGGGCAGCCCAGATCCGTGTGGGCAAGGGCTGGCCACAATCAGGAAAAAGCCAGGAGACAGCTGGGGGCGTGAGATGGCTGTGAAAGGCACCGATGGTGAAAAAAGCCCCAGTGAGCACAGGCAGGGGCTGCCACAGCAGTGGGTTGCTGGCAAGGCAGGAAGAGCCAGCGGGGAGCATCCAGCCCTGGGCAGCAGAAGGGAGAGGCCTTCCCTGTGGAGAAGGACACCAAAGGGCCGTGGTCAGGGCAGGTGGTGCTGGGCTTCACTGGAGGTTTGGCGTTCCCTGAGTGCATGGCTTCTGCAAGTCTTGTTTTTACATCTTCAAAAAGGAACTAAATTAGTATGTGAACCCTTGCTCCGTGTTTATGCTGAAGTGTTCCAGTGGAAATGTTCTGACCCAGAGAAGCTAGAGTATTCATTTTTCTTGAATGCTTTTGTAGGGAAATAAAACTATAGGTTATTTCTTATTGTATGTCTGAGAGGCTGTACAAGAGAGTTAAAATTGAAGGGCAGGAAGAATTTAAAGGAATAGGACCTCTGTCTGTTCAGAATGATTCCAGCTTAAAGATAGGACACTGCTACATTTTCACTTCAAGCATCACTTCATTGATATTTCTGACATTTTGGAGGAGCAGAGTGGAAAAAACTCCAGAGATCTTTTCAATCCATTGGAAGATATCTTCCTGGTGTTTTACCAGAGTGCTGAAAGACTTTTCATGGAAATACGTGTATGTGCAAACACATACGTAAATATTAATCTTTATTAGTGACAAAAGAGGGAAAACAGTATGGCAAACACAACTGCTGTAAATGGTACAAATCCATGAAAGAGTTTGAGTACCAGGAGGCTGCTTTTGTGTTGAATGAAAGTTCACTCAGCTTAAGGCTGCCTCCAAATACAGAACGAACCCAAAAGTTTGGATTTAACACTGACTGGACAAGTCTTATTTCTCCTTAATGAGGCTCAGCTCTGAAGAAAAGGAGGAAAAGAAAAGGGTCAGTGTGATAAGCTGTGCAATGCAGTAATTGGATCAAGCCGAGACACTGGTGGCCTTTAGGAGCAGCAGAAGAGGCCTGTAAGCAGGTAAACATGCAAACTGTTTTCTGTATACAACTGCCTCAAAACAGTTTGTCGTTTTCTTCAAAACAGGACAGGCAGAAAAACTGGTTAGTGGCTTCTGGGAATTTTGCATGTTTCACTTCTCAGCCTGGTAGGACGTGGAAGGTTTTTGCCCAAAGACAGCATTTTCATGCCTAAAAATTTTTCATGACATTTTGGGAGCCATCTTCAGTGTTACTTTGTAGCTTAAGGAGGTTTGGTGGCTCTGAGTTTTGAAGCTAGATAATTACAAGAGGAGTCAGGTGACAGCTACACAGATTTAATCCTGGCAAGTCCAGAGCAGATGGGGGGGTCACTGCAATATTTGAAGCACAAATATTCTCTGTGGGTCCTTTCCAGCTCCTAGCCAGAATTTGTGGAGAATATCTTTAGGTGTAATAGAAGTCTATAATCCTTGTGGAAATCTGAATTTTAATGACGCTGATGATTATTTTTTCCCCCCTTGATTTCATATTGATTGGATTTCAGGAATAAACTTCATTGTGAAAAGAGGATAAATTTAGTTTATAAACAAAAGTCTTTGGGATAGACAGCTCTAATCCAGGTGAGACAGTGCAACTCTTTCCTAGGCTAACTTCAGTTCAGACCAGATACAAATCAGTAAAAATTTGGAAGATAAGTGTCCTGTCCTGTTCATTTTATGTTGTAGATGAAAGAACTTTCCTTAAAGGTTTGAATTCGACACCCAGCTTTCTGCTTGCAGTGTACTTCTAAGGCTGTGTCCTGCCTCTTGGCCTTCCTTTTGTAGCTCAGCATCCAAAAGGCCACAAACTGCCCAAGGCAGAGCAACTGTTAACAACACTGGGAAATCAAAAACGTGATCACATTTCAGATTGGCAAAATTGTAGGGGGGTTTTTTGGTCATCTATTAGGAAAGCAGGTTTTAGTAATAAAATTAGTGTCATGCTTGCTTAGTATGCCTATGATATTGTGAAAGGAAATTTGGGACTGGTCAAACTGCAGCTATGCAGAAAATGCATCACAAGCACATTGCTGGGCACTGCAATACTTGCAGCTCAGAGTAAGAAATAGTAAGAAAGACCTCACCAACTGTCTGTGGCAAAATGAATCCAGTCAGCTCTGTCAGAAGGCTCTGGAGCTTCTACCAGGACTGGCCATTTCATCTGCTGTTTCTTACTGGTTGTTTATAGATTGCAAGGTTGCATCAGGTTTCTTGGCTCTCCATGCACTAAGTACTTTAAACATATCACAGAAAAATTTCTCAAAGCACTGACAGTGTCATTCTTTTTTTTTTTTTTTTTCATTCACCAACTAAATATAATATTATCCACTGGATAAAAATGACTGACATTTCTCAAGTTGCCACCAGCAAAATCCCTGAATCCCCAAATACCTTAACATAATTAAGTTATCCTCATACAATTTCTTCAGGGATCACAGTGATACTACTACTGGGTTTCCCAAGGAAACTCAATCTATATACTCGTGCTACAGATGTGTTAACTCACAGCTTTTTCTCCTTTTGGACTTTTCAACTCTACCAACCAATGTCAAATTAGTCTGACAGTAAAAATGCCTCAAAGATATCAAATCACCGCAGGCTCTGTGGCAGTCTTCGATGTCATCACTCGGGGACAGCGGGTGTTACAGTGTCCCTGCAGCAGCAGGGCGTGTGGCAGGGGAACAAGGCACGCCGCTGCTCCAGCTCTGGGACAGGCTCCAGCTGGGACACAGGCAGCGCCACAGCACCCCGGGATAAGGTGTGAGCTCAGTGCACAGCTCCTGCCACTCCCGCAATGGCTCGTTCATGCATGAAAGCCTGTTTTCCAAGGAGACCTTAGTGACTTCCCGAAGAACAGGCCATGTCCACACGGCTCCCTCTTGGCGCTGGCGTCGCCTCATTGTTTGTCTGGATACACGAGTGGGCCCTGGCAAGGAGTCTAGGCTGTTCTGCAGTGTCTTCTCAGGTGATTCATGATGTCTTTGCAAAGGCCTGTGGTACTGAAGGCTTACACAGGACTTAACAGTGTTTTCAAATTCTTTTGGGAAATAGAGAATGCATTATAATAATGTAATCAGCTGGAAATAGCTAGAAAATAGAGCTGGTTCAGATTAGGTCTTTTATAAACTCCAAGTTTTTATCAGTTGTTCAGTTCAGTTGTGATTTGTTGTTTGTCTCTAACAGATGCAGTAATGCCATGCCCAATGCATGTAGTTAAGCAAGAACAGGGCTCTGTTAGGGTTTATTTATTATTGAGAAATAGCCAGATTGGCTCAAAACAAGGTATCTCAATAGAACTGTTGTGCCACCAGCTATGCTTGTGTGTGTCTGCCTTGCCTAGATGTGGCAAACTCTTCCTGAACATTAAATTTATGTTATACACATATGCAGAAGTGTTTGTGTGTAAAGCAAGTGTGGGTGCAAATCTCCACATTCTACTATGCATACCAAACAATATATTAAAAAAAGGTTTTTCCAATTAAAACCTTCCAAGAATCTCTTTTATAATTTATTTTTTTAATCTTGCAGCCTGTATCTGCTTTGATAGAACACCTGGGATAGGGCTGCTTTAACTTCCACTGTGATCCCCGGCCCGGATACTCCGACTGTGAGTGGGAGGGATGGCTCTGCCCCCCTCACATGCTTCATGTTGCTCCTGCCTCTTGGCTTTTTCAGAAATGCGTCTTTCCTACGTAGGTAGGGCCGATGTGCCATCTGTTGGGGGGATCAGCATCCCCAAGCCACAGCCCTGCAATGCTCCCAGACAATGTAGGAAATGTACGACTGGAATGTAGCGGCTTGCATTTGCATTTCACACATTCAGCTTTGCTTCACACATTCCCCTCTCTCAGACATGATAAAGGCAGGGAACGCTCTATTTCTTGTCAGCATGGATGGATGGCACCCCTAGCAGAGGATGCATCTGAAGCAATATGTTCTGCATCACTGACGTAAGCCAAGAAGATGCTGTTAAGGCCGGGCAGGTTTGTTTTCCTATTCAGTGCTAGTGAGAGGGGCACTTGGGGACTTGGTGTCCTTGAATTTAAAGAAGATTGAAATGTTGCATTGTTCAGAATGAAGGGGAAGAGGATGGGAGCAGAATGATGCTGCAGCAGACGGTAAACACTTGATTGCAAGAGCTGAATAGGCTTGGCCTACATTTTGAATCTCATCTTGGTCTCTTTTATTTCACTCATTTGTACCCCCGACTCTGCAGTCAGTCCCAGGTTTAATCCTGCTGTTTCTCAGACATTTATCTTCAGATCTGCAGTGCTGACTGGGCATCTTGGCAGAAGAGCAGTACATGCCCAAGCATTTATGAATGAGGGATGCCAGGGTGGTAATGTACACAAGCTAATTACTCCCTGTCTGTGTTTAGTCCTTTTAAGATTGAAAGTTGTCTTCATGAGATTCACCTAGTAATCTCTAAACCTTCATTTCATACCATGTGGCAGGGCTGTAATGGTCAGTGTGCAGAAATGTTTCTGAATTTCTAAAAAGGAAAATTTTACCTGTAGCAAGCCCTGTCCTTTCCCTCGCCCTACCCACCAAGCAAATCCATCACTCTCTCTTCATTTCCCATTCCACCTGGGGAAGGCATCAGTGTAGTGAATGCTAAGTACTGAACTCATTTGCAACTTGCCAGAGCCACTTCTGTTATTGTTTATTTTCTGCTTACCTTGGAACAGCTACAAACAGGGAGAGAACT
>VXBT01002050.1:553659-581722 GCA_013400235.1 Oriolus oriolus | reverse complement strand
GGGGGGGGGGGGGGGGAGGTAACACTTGCAGAGAAAGGCCACAGTAGTTCCCAGTGTAATTCCTTTAAATATCCAGATTTTTTCCAAATCAGTCAGTGGAGATCAAGACATATGTAAAATTATAGTTAAAGCTAAGATGAGAAAAGAAAAATACTGGTGTTTTGTATCTAGCTGATATTTGACAGGAATGACCAATTCTGATTCTATGCAAATCTGAGTTCCTTGCTGGAGATGAAGGAAAGAAATAGAGACAAATTTGATGCAATGAATTTGTAATAGAGAAAACAACTTTTGATATATTCACAGGGCTTGTTATATTTTTCTCCTGCAAAAAAAGTCTCTAGAACTTCAAATTATAGCTGGATTTACAGATGCTTTGAGGGACTTTTGAACCTTTGTCTCCTTGTCTCCTGTCTCCATTGCATGGATGATTAGAACAGTAGCAAACAATCGTGACTTACTCATCCTTTCACCCTTTACATACAAACCAAACATTTTTTGTCAATTTATTCAACACCTTACAGTTGATTCCCAAGGTAGACACATCCTTGATTCTGATCATCCTTTAGAATGACATCTTAAAAATATATAAACTATGTTACTGCTTGATGCATACAAATGCATAAAACAGAGTATAAAGAATGATGTCTCCACTCTTTGAAAACAACAGCATTTGTCAAACTACTTCTAAATTTCAATCCACAAGTTCTGTAGGATGGGTTTACAGCTAACCTTTCATCACTAATTCCTACAAATATTTCCCTGCTAATCACTGCCCCAATCACCCTTGCCATTTGTTTGTGTTATACGCAGAATTTTGGAAAAAATTAAAAGTAGCTCAGTGTAGAAGTTAATACTTAACTGCTCTCTGATTTTAATTTCATATGTTGTTCAGGGACTGAAGGCACCACAGCATTTGCATTTGGCAAAGCTGGAGAAAAGTCCAAGATACGATGGGTCCCTGTTAGTGCATTAAAGAACGAGTGGCTTCAGGCAATGGGCGGCTGGGATTCGGTCCATGGATGTGATCCCTGGCTGTGCTTACACCCTGGACATGTCTTGCTCATGGCTGTTTGGAGAGATGTTTGAGTCTGCATCAAACAGTACGGCCAAGAACACGCCTGAAGGATGGACCCTTCCGTGTGTGTGAGTACCACCTTCCTCCCTGTAACGTGCCCACCAAAATCAGAGACCGCAGTCTACTCCCTGACATTTCCTTTTGTGCCCTTTAATGTCACCTGTAACTTTGATCAGGGAGGGGAGGGCTTGAGGAAGGGAGTAGGAGACCCAAGTGGTGCATGTGAGTCTCTCACTAATCAAACAGCCAGAGAAACAGAGGAGAGCTGATGGGTTGTACTGGGCACTGCCACCCTCGGGACTAATCCTGGACAAAACACCTGAACGTGGGAGAAGGAGGGCAGAGGGTTGTCCTGAGGAGACATCTAGTGAGGTGGCACTGTGTGAGTGACCACTGCCCAGCTCTGGGCATTAGCCTCATGGCACAGACTGCTCCGTTGCACTTCTTGGTGCTCTGGATTATGTGTGTCCTTCCAGCTCCCGGTGCTGCAGCGCGTGATAGCCTGCATGGCATTAAATCTGGTGGTGGTCCCCACTGCAGAGAGCATGTGAGAGCTGTGCAGTGCTCAGGGACCAGCAGAGCAGGCTGGGGTTAGGGAGAGACAGAGCTGAAGCACTTCTGCGTAGGTGATGTTAGAAATACCAAATCTGTATCTTAAGATCAGACCTTGTCCCAAAGCGACAGGAGCTTTCCCTCCTCCCCTGGCTCTCCAAGGCAGCCTTCCAAAGGCCTCAGCTTTGTTTCACTCTGTCTGTTCATTACTACTTTTTAATGACTGAATTCTTACTCAACCATGAAATAATTTAGGGAAAACTGCATTAGCAAGCAGACTTGCTAAGTTCATAATTAAGGTATTTTCAAATATTATGGGTGGAAATTAACTTAGCATGCTGTCTGTGGAAACAGTGCAGAAGGCAGCAGGTTGTCCTGTGGAATGTTTATGAAATACTTGCTGGTTTTGGCCGAGGCCATGGACAAATCCATGGCAATTGAGCACTGAGGGTGTTTGTATTGGTGTAGTGGTGGCTGGAGCTGATGGCTTTGTCTTTTTCCTGTTTAATCATGTTTCCCCTTAAGTGTGTGTCTTTTAAGAGGAAAGAGGGTGTCTTTTTAAGAGGAAACCAGTGGCAGGTGTGTTAGAAGGTCCCTCAGCATCAATACCTAATGTCCTGTTCCTCTGCAGCCTAAACCTTGGGGCAGCTCATTTTCTCTATTCTCTCTGTCAGGAAAACTGGGAGTGGGGCTGGTCAGGACATGGGTGAGGAGAAAGTTTTGGCAAGAAAAAAGGTGTTTTGGTGAAATTAAATTGTTTAACAGAAATGGCAGGCTTTTGATACATTTATGTTGGATAAAGCCATGAAAAACCTAACTTAATATTTTGTTTGGGTTACTTTCGTTTCAGAAAAGGAAATGAAAATTTAATTTCTGAATGCTTATTTAAAAATGACTTCTCAGTTCAACATTGACTACTGTCATTTTAGGAATGGAAAATAATTTAAACATTAACAAAGAAAACATTACTTTTTAAGAAAATAGATATGTAACAAACACAAACTTCCATCAGTAAACCTGTCCTACATGTGACAGACTGGCAGTGGGACAGGATGGTTGAGATGAGACTGACCCAAACTGAGCACAAGCATTTGAAGTCATGGGAGAGAAAGGACAAGGCAGAGCAGCAGTCCTGCTCCTGGGGTGGGTGGAAAGGTGGAGCTTGGGAGAGGCTGAAGAGTCACAGCACTGATGGCATCTTCCCCCTGGACCTTAGTGGACACTCCTCCAGCAGGATCTGCAGCGCCTGTGACTGGATGTGTGTGTGCATGTGGCCCATGGACACCCCAGCAGGGAGTCGCAAATCCCACCGGAGGGGCTGGTGGCAGCCGTGGGGGACAGGCCCCTCTCACAGCCCTGCTGCATCAGTCTGTGGAAGCTGAGTGGGGAAGGCATTTGGGAGGTGTGGTTTGGGTGTATTTTTAAGGTGTCAGTGGGGCAGAGTTTTGTGTCCTTCTTTCACAGGAAGCTGTGCTGCGCGTAGCAGGGTTAACCTTAATCACAAAAGGCATCCACACTGGAAGTGAGGATGTTGACGACCTGGCAGTGAGATGTGATGTCAGGATGTGAAAGTCAGGAATGGAGATGATGTGCAAGGTGGCTTGGTTGTGTCTCTGTGAGGCTGGCCTGTGGGGAGAGCAAGAGTTAACAGCTAACATTGTTTTATGGCCAATACATGTGGTAAATAAGATTACCTATAATGAGATTAGCCTTGGACAGACTAAACCACTGATGAGTTCATCTTGGTCTGAGGCAATCCTGAAGCAATTGTAGCACCAGAGAGCATCTAAGTGGTGCTGGCTGTCCCAGTGTGCCAGGGCCATGCCAGGAGGTGTGGATACTGAAAAGCTGTGGCAGAGGATTTTCCCATCTCTTTGCAACTGGAGAACTTTGTTTTGTGGGAACTTTGCTTTGCTATGCAAGCCATGTAAACAGTAAGATAGGTCTTTGTAAATCATCTCACACCTGCTATTTTTACTTATGTTTGGTATTGAAAAAGACATTAAAGCATTCATTCCCTCGCTGGACTCACTAGCTGCTGCATCTCTGAATTTCTCCTAAGCCTGCTACAAGGAGGTGGTGGCTTCTCCTTCTTGGGTGGAAAGACAGCTGCTGCAGGGAAGGGGTGGCTGTGAGTAACGCACCTCGCTGTAGGAACATCATGCAAATTGATGTAACGAGCTTCAAAGGATCATCTCTGGTGAAAACTGAGTGCAGCTACAGCTGGAAATATTTGTGAGGTGCCATGTGTCCTGCCCAGCAACAGGAGGTTTGTCAGCAATGCTCCCAGTGCTGGGCTGTGGGGCACCCGAGTGGACAGAGGTGGGAGCTTTGGGTTTTGCCTGGGAACAGCAGGAGGTGGGGCAGGGCGTGTGGAGCCCCTCCTGTGACCCAAGGGGGTCAGGCACCGACCAGCACTCTGGGATGGTGGGCACCTGCTGTGGCCTGCAGCCCCCACGGGAATGGATGTTATCAGGGGGCAGGGAAGGGAATAATGCAGCCTCAAATAAACATAGCTGGAACAAGACACCTGACAGCATGTGTTTGTGCTGTCCTTGAACAAACAGATTTTGTTTGGAATGCATTGAATTAGTTACGAGTTTAAGTAAAAATATACAGGGAATAGAAAAGAGCAGCCTCGTAGCGAAGTCATTGGCTGCAGAGGAATAGTCCTGCATTTCCACATAATTTTCTCAGTGTGTTGCATACAGCTTCCCTAGGGGGGCCTCCCATAGAAAACAGCACCAAAAGGCATAAGCCCAAACAGGGATTTAGGAGAGCAGGCCCTAACCTCTGCAGGGTAGACCTGGGGTGTTCCCTCTGCAGGCACAGTGCCACTGGGGAGAGCTGGATAAGAGCTGGACATGCAGTGTGCAGACCTGGCCTCAGACAGGCTTGTATTTGCTGATGTATTGTAAGTCACCAATTCTGACATCCCACACTCAAACCATCCATTAGATCTCTGTGGTCTTATGGTGGTGTAAATTAAATTAAAATCTGTCCGTGTAGTGTTGTTGCAATGCAGAACTGATGTGGTGGTGGTTTCATGCCAGCTCAGTGCTATCAATCCAGTCTGTCCCACTGGGAATAGCCGAATGTCTCCCTTAGTCCAAGGTCTCTGCTACAGGAATACACAAAGCAATGGCAAATGGCAAATGATCGTCATTTTAGCCGACACATTTTACATTCCTACCACTTGGACCCTTTATTCCTTTGGCCAAATCTCACTGTCATCCATCAACTTTTGATATTAAAAATCTAAATAAATTTGCTAATTTTTTCCCAATCAAATATGAAATGGTTATTCTACTTTCAGTAATTAGTCTTTTAAACATATTTAAATTATCTTTTAACAGAAGAAAATACAACTTATAAGTCTTTGAAGCCAACCTACTCTTTTCTTTTCCTGTTGCTTTTCACTAAACACAATGTCTGTAGTGCCAGACTAAAATTATGCTGCTTAAACTTGATAAAGTACTGCATCAACAACAAAAAAGGAAACTATGACAGAGAAATGAATGGAAAGTAAAAAAATTCATAGTACGCCAGGCAGGCTTTTCTTTTCCATCTCACATTATGCAGTGTGCAAAAGTATCTGATTTGAAAAACTGACTCAGAGCAAACTGCTAGTGAGAGAGCAGGCATGGAGGCAGACACAGAACTGCTTGCAGACCAGATTAAGTGAGTTTATTGCCAGCCCTCCCCCCAGCACATCAGAGATTTAAGCAAGCTGTGTCCTCCAGGGTAGGTGAGGCCTGGCCAGGGTCACCCCCTGAGCCCCAGCATCGCCCAGGGCACGGGGCCCCCCTCAGCTGTAGCTGCCCTCGGCCCAGGGCTGGGTGGGCATCATTGGCTTTGAAGGGTGCCAGAAATAGAGATGAACTAGATGGAACAGTTCAGCTTATTAAATTGTCTCAGTGCAAATTGAGAGTGAGCATATGAAGAGGGAGATTGGTATTTGCTATATTTCTCTTTCTCAGAAACACTATTAGTGATCTCCCACTTCAGCACTTCACTTGTTGGTTAGTCCCCATTCTCCAAATGCCACTATGTCACAGAGGGAACATCAGCCCAGAAATAATTAGTATGGCAATTTGGCACTCACTCTTCAAATTACATCTAGCAGTTGCATGCAAAATTGTCTGTAGAAATCATCTGGCTCTTACCAAGAGTTAGTTTAATAATGGAGCTTGTTTTGTTACCGCCACTATTATGCTGAAGTCTGTGGTTAAGAATTGTTTTCACCTCTCACTGATGGAAACATCTTCTAGCAAAAGCAAGAGAAATTAAGCCTTTTCTGATGCAATCTGCTTTGATGGACTGAGGAGTCCTGACCCAATCTCTCTCCAAAATATAAGTGTTCGCTGATCGCGGCTCTCTGGGGAGACCCGCCCAAATGCTGGATTTCACACACATTATAGACTATTGCAGCTCTTCCTCTTATCACTAATTAACTATTAATTGGTGCAGAGACAATAGTAAAACCTCCCACTTCTCATGTGACTACTGAGCCTAAGGTGGGCTGTGATTCTTCCTGGTACAGAGGTGGAAAAGTAGCAGGAGAAACTAAAAGACAACACCCTGACCCCGGAGAGGAAACAGCTTTTCGCTCCAGAGAGATCCAATGCCCTCAACTTGAACTTTACTCGTCTCCATCCTTAATGGATATTTTCAGGATACTTATGAGAGAATGCAGAGTTTATTTTTCTTTCTGCCAGAAAGCCCCCATCTTGAACCTGAGAAAGCTTCTTCAGCAAAAGGGGGTTTTGCCCCAGCAGGTACAGTCCCCTGAAAATGCCCCAGTCCAGCATGTCAGCATCATCCCAGCAGCACTATTTTGTCCAGCCTTCAACCAGATTACTAAGTGACTTAGCAATCAGCCTTTCCCATGACAGCAGGAGGTTCTGCAGCCGACCTTGCAGGTGGGATTTCAAGAGCAGGAATAATAGATAATGATGGGGCTATGTCAAAGGAAAATACAACATCCCTATAATGTGGACATTACAGGATTTCTGAAGCTGCTTTCAAAATGGGTCCAAAGAATATCTCCAGCAGTGCAGGGCCTCTGGAAAAAGAAAACAGGCAGCCAGTGTACTAGATGGAGAACAGTAAACAAAAAGGAACGGGGTGGTTTGTGTGTGGCTGTGTGTTTGTGCTCATGCCTCTTGGGCTTTGCACACCCCCAGAAGCTTTTAGAGGTCAGCAGGTTCTGCACATCAGCTGATTCTCTGCAGCTGGACACATGCACATCACTAGTGAATGCCCAGCAGTGCAGGTTGGTTTGGGCATCTTTCCTTGACTTAGTCATAGGCTTAGCCTGTGACTCTGCCCTTGGTGACACAGAGGATATGTGTTTTTGAACACATGGAATAATGAATGCACCCTGTGAATATGTCTTCTCATGGCAGGTTCTTCGACTGTGTGCTCTGTGGCTACTCCTTAGATTTCATGTGTTGCTTTTTTCCTATGGATTAAAAGCAACTGAGTCTGATATCACAACAGCTGTGTGGCCAAGGAGCTGGGTGGGGAGGGACAGAGGAAGGTGTGATTTGCACTGTCCTTTTATTCCTTGGTGTTAGTGCTTGCTTGAACCACAGTGCAATTAACCAAACACCTGATGCTCGTGCATTAGGGCACCCGATGGTGCTTGTAATGGCACTAAGTTATGAGCACTCACGGAATGGGGTGTTGTTCCAATTGTCATACTTTTCTTCTGGCAGTCTTCAGGTCCCATTGGATTAGTAGCTTCTATAATGATTATGACTGTCAAATTAAGCCATCTGTAAACACTAAAACTTGCAAGCTCTTACCAAATTCACAGCACTCATGCCTGGGAAATAAGTTCTGCATCTTTTCAGCTGGCTGTCAGGAAAATTCTTAAATGGTTGGCATGTGCCTTGGTCCCTTCCTCCTAGAGCATCCGCTCCCTGTGCTGTCCCAGCCAGTGTCTCCACTCTGCTGCTGTGGGGGAGGTAGCAGGCATGGGGCTCCTGCCCTGCCATACGTGGCTGGGGTGTGCTCTGCCTGCAGGGTGTCAAGAGGCTGCCCTGAGTGGCAGTGCCTAATTCATGGCTCTAAGCAAGTCACAAACGAGTTACAGCCCTCCCAGCAGTGAGGCAGCCCCCTTGCAACACATGTATTTAACAAGTCAAGCACCAAGGAGTGACTTGTGCCTTAAAGCAGGCTGAATTCCACAACAGAAACCAAACAGGAACCGAAGGTTGGGCTCACTGGGTGCTGTTCATCCTTACTCCTTGCAGTAACCATGGAAGATGCTACAGAGGCTGCTCAGAGTGGTGTCACCAAGCAAATCTCCCTGTAGCTGTTTGCAGCCCTTGGCTGCGTCCTTGGTGCCCTGCAGCAGTGACCAGCTCCCCTGCTCATCTCCAGTGCCAACTCACCTTCATCCAGACAGGGTTCCTGCCTCTCAGCCTGGCCTGCTGGTAAGCACGATGTGTAACTAATTACACAAACCAAAGGTGCAGTGTAGTAACACCTGGTGTGTCGCTCACAAGCAATTTTAAATGCCTCCAGGCTGCTCTTCAAGTGCAAGAACAGGCCAGGACAGAACTACTGAGGAGAGGAGGGAGAAACCCAACCTCATGGACGGGCTGTTGGAGTTTCCCTGTTTTCTGCCAGGTTTAAAGGATCAGCTGGCTGATGTCACGGGCTTCCCCAGGCAAAAGCTGGGTCAGAGAGATCTGGGATGTGTCATAAGAACTTTAAGTGGTGAGACTTTTGCTTGCTGTTGTCACCATGGCATGGCTGGCTGAGCAGCTCAGAGCCTGCTGTGAGACAGGGTTGGGGGCTTGGCTTGAAAGAAGCAGAGCTTGGGCCAGTGGTGTTGGCTACTTGTCAAGGGTTAGCAGAACAGAGGGAGTCATTGAGATATCCTGCCCTGAGACAGCTCAGGGCTTTGAAAGTGCTTTAGGTGACCTTAATTTTGATTTGGGGTGTGCAGTAATGAGCAAGTAGTGTGATGAATGCATAAAGCTGACAGAAGGCACTGGCGTCTGTAAAGAAATAGGATGTGCAAGGTCAGGAAAGGTGTGCAGGGTGAAGCGATGTTTCAGAGGCAGTGAGCATGCCAGGCTGACTCATGAGCTGAACTGTGCAATAATCACAGGTAATTATTGCACACCAGCCAGGAGAAGGATTTGCATACACACCATGCTGGACCACAGGGCCCATTTGGGCTCTGGCACGCTCCGCTCACAGCTCAGAGCAGACAGGCAGAGAGATGAGGAGCCATTTCCAAACAGAGCCAATATTCTGTTTGTCTCCCCATCCAGCTTCCAGACGTGACATTGAGCCATGATGTGCAAGAGTGAGGAGACAGGGAGCTACTGTCTTCAGAGCAATGAAGGGCAGATGAGTGCCTGCATTCACCCCCTCAAACACGTCTGCACTACAGGGATGTGTTTCTGAATCTATAGTGAGCAATTCACTTGTAAGCCAATATATTTTTCGCTGAAATGAAAACAATGGAAATCCTGAAAAATAATGAAGCCCTGTTGGACAGGACCTCTCAGGCAGCACAGGCTGTGGCTTATCAGCCAAGGGGCAAGGTAACACACCTGCCTGGGTCTCCTGTAACAGAGAAATCCCAAGGGATTCCCATCATCCCGGGGGACAGGTTTTGAGGCTGTGTCCTTGCAATAGGAAAATAACTGTAGCACCTCCACTCTGGTGCAATTAGGGCCCTTGTGTGGTTTGGGTTTAATGTCACCTTCCTCTCCACTGACCTTGCCCAGATACGGGGCTGGGTTGGCGCTGATGGCAGTGGAGGTGCGTGTTGGTGTGTAAAGACACAGCATAGACGAATTCTATCCCAAAGCAGCTCTCTGAATGCAGACAAGAGCACAGATTTTCTGTGTGCCTGTGAACAGACTCCTTGAAAGCAGAGCAGATGTACAAGTCTTGTGGTTGAACACAAGGTAAATGTTCTCATGCACTGGGTAGGGGCTGCTGGAACCTCCTGCCTGCAGTTCCTTGCTCCCCACAGTGCAGCTGCCAAAACCCAGCAGTTACAGACAGATTCTGCTATGGATCTTAGGGGTGCATCCATCAGTATCTCCAATACCATTTCTTTCACCACTAGGCTTTAAGGTATGTCTGCTGCAGACATATCCCTTTGGAGATAGTTTTGGAGGTAACCAGCCTTTTATCAGTGTCTCACATGACATGCTTAGAAAGAGAAACTTAACTGTAAGCAATAGTTGGCATCTGTCTAGACTTAAATATGGCATGTGCAATATATAAAGCGTATATATATATATATATATATATATATACACGCTCACAATGTATTACAGACAAGTAGATGTACTGGACTGTTTGTATGCCTAAGATTTCTTGCAGCAAAATACCATTTTAGATTAAATAATATGAAGCTGTACTACTTTGGCTATAATATAGATATTTCCAATCTATTTTTATTTTTATCTGGTTAATTCAGCCACTCTTGGGTAGCAGTAATACTTTCTCTTCTCTTCTTATGATGCTGATTTTATTCTGGTACCCAGAGTCTCTCTGGCAATAGCTCTGCCTCCCATTCCATGTTTACCGTCGGGAAGTTGGAATTCGCTATGACTGGCATCTCAGCAGCCGCTTGTGTGCTGCTATTCAGGTGGGACAAAAAGAAATGCTACCTAGTCACGGGTACAGCGGGGAGATGACCAACGCTAAATGATTCACTTTTAAGACCTCAGATCCGTATTACGGGTAACTGGGATGAAGCCAGGCATGCAAGAACAACAATTCTCTCTGCCCCCGAGTCCCGTGGCTGGCGGCGGCTGCGCTGCCCCGGCGCGGGGGTCACGGCCGAGCTGGGACGCGGCGCTCGGGAGCGATGCGGCACCGCAAGTGACGCGCCGGACACTCGGGTGCAGCGCACCCCGCCCTCCGCAGGCTGTCGGGAGAAGGGGTAAGGCTTGGAGGAGCTCCTGCTGGGGGTGAGAGCGGGCTGTCGGGACACGATGGGCTGTTCCTGCTTTCATTCCTCAGCCGATGCGAACCCTCAGTGAGCCGGCAGTGGCGGCCCTGCCTCTTCTCCCCCGCCAGCCCCCTGCCTTCCGTCCCGTCCCTTCTCAGGGACCTGAGAGCCCGGGTCGCTGCCGCAGCCGCCCCTGGCAGCCGCAGGTGCGGCTGGAAGCCACAGACCTTGGCCATGTTTCCTCACGCGTGTGCTCCCAGGCCACCCACAGCCCTCGGGCGCTCGCTCCGTGTCGGCTCAGGCGTCCCCGCCGCACTAGGGGTGAAATAACACCCGATTCGGCACAGACACAGCTCTCTGTTCAAGCGCAAAACAACCTCAGAACAGCCCTGGGCAGAGACGGAAGCAAGACCTTAACCTTTATTTTATAGCCCGCGCAGGGCGGTGAGCAGGGGACAGGGGCTCGCAGTCCTGCGGTGCGGCTGAGCTGCGGCTCCGGAGCCCGCTGGCGCTCCCTCAGCCGCAAAAGGCTCGCACAGAGGGGCAGGGACACCGGTGTTCGCACCGCCATGGGAACTGGGAGAGGAAGGCCAGGCCGAACTCCTGGTTGGTTTGAAACACGCAGGTTTTTTAAACACATTTTCCCTCATGGTTGGACAAGAGGAATTTCAGTGATTCGCAGCTAAGAGTACCCCCCAAATCACTCCATCCTATCTGCTGAATGTATAAAGTACCCAACTGCCATTTCTAATGCATGCCAAGTTCTAGTAAAGGATAGAAATATTTTGGGGGAAAAAAAGAGTAATGTATATTAATGCTTGTACCAGTATTAACCTCTGTGTGGGGGAAAAAGTGTTGGATGCAAGGTTTTCGAATCCACAAGCTCTCTGCTAACCGTTACATGATACGATGTTGTAGCTAAACTTACACCTGATACGTTGCCCAAAACCAAATGATGCAAAGGCTAAACATCACCATAACATTTAGTAGTGCAAACTCTTAGCTTACAGCATCATGATGTGTAAAGGCAAAATGAACTTAGTCCTGTATTACTTCTAGACAGCTCGGAGGATGCTTTCCATACACAAAGAGAAACAAAGGCGTGAGGAGAATATGGCACCAGCACACTCTGCAATGCGCACAGAGCCTCTGTGCTTAGGCTTTTGTGTCCAGGGTAGGTCTTTCACCTCGCCAGCTACATAACTTTCTCCTTCTGGGTCTTTGGGCATTTCTTAGACAATGAATTGCCTAGGAGGAAGCACTTAAAATTTAATTCAGGTAGGGAAGGCAGCACACATGAATGATACAGATTCTACTAGCCCTTGTAGACTACATGATTTATACATTCACTCAAACAGCAGTGAATGAACAATATTATAGCCGGCAATATGCTATTGTGCTGCTACTTCTATGCCTTGTCTTTTTAATGAAGGAGTTTATACCTTCAAAGTTAATTAACTCATTTCTCAATATCATTTACACATCTGCTCTGTTTCCAGTAAAACTTCAGTTTCTTAACTTCTGAGTTATATTAAAAAAACCAAAACCAAATCCCTCTTTGTATAAGACATGTTACTTCATTTGCAATGCGTTCAGATGTGGAATTGCTAATAATGATACATTTCATGGGCTGAATTTGGTGTGTCATTTTGGACTGGTAGCTGCTGGAAAGACAGATAAACAATGGCCAAGAGCCTCTGTTGTACTCAGTGTCCCACCCCTGCTGCAAAGCAGACTCAGTCTTGGGGTGTCTCTGGTGTGCACCAGGGCCCTTCCTGTCGCTGGCAGGCAGCAAGCTGGAGCCGAGGGGGTCTCCAGTTCTGGCTACACCTACTTATGGGCACAGCCCCCACGGCTCCCTGGCACCAGCATGTTATCAAGAGCTTTTCCAGCTGCCTGTGGGGCGTTTTGGTTACTGCTGGCCAAACCCCTGGCTGCCAAGGGGAGCGCTGGTGTTGTGGGGTCTCAGCCGAGCCCCACTGCATCCCAGGCCTCTGCAGAGTTGTGGAATGAGTGTAAGGACAGCGCTGGGAATGGCAGCGCTTGAGAAGAGCAGCGCAGGCAGGGCTGTCACTGCCCCTGCTGTGCCACACACAGGGAGCATTCCTGCTTCCTTCTCCTGATGGGCAGACATATTATTTAAATTAAGCTATTATTTCAATAACCGTTGTGGCGTGTGGGCATGGCCTGGGAAGCATTAAACCCAAGGTAAACAAAGAGTGTAGCACTCCATCTGCTTTTAACAGCACAGTTCAGCAACATGACTGTTTGGGCAGCATGCAGAGCTGAGGACTGTTAGTATTTGCTGTAGAACACCTCATGCCAAATTTAGCCTACAAGCTGATCACAGGCGCGAGGTTTCATTATTTCAAGTGATTTATTCTTTTCTGATGCGAAGAACACCTCTTCTCTGCACCAAATGCTGCTTGTGAAGTCTGCTTTTCCACTTAAGGGATGCTAAGCAGAAGCTAACCAATGAAATGAAGGTAAATTTAATTACAAAAAACATACCGTTCTTCAAAACCAACAGCTCGCTCTCTCTCCAACAAGGAAAAATACAAATAGAAACCCTTTGGCAATGCTGAGAAAATATCTGGGGCTGAGGTGAAAGGGGCACAGCTTGACAAGTATGCTGAAAGCTGAATGTGGATTACCCGTGAGTGCAAAAATGAATAAATGTGTTTTATTCCATTATATTAATGAAATGGTTAATTCAGTTGCTATAGCAACAAGGAACAGCCATGCTAAAAAGCTAAAGGGCCATACATAATGCCAGATACAAGGTCTCTCTAATTCTAAAGCTGATTTTCTTAGCCACAATAGAAGTGATGTGTATTTTCAATATCATCAGCTTTTGCATCAAATCCTCAAGCTAATCCAATAAATAGGCTAGTAGCATAAAACAGCACATATGTTGGCACCTCATAAAACTTATGAAAGGGGTTTGCCTATGCACAGTTATGTGGAGGGATCCAGTGAGTGCAGTGTGGGACGCTTTAAAGAGTGCTCTGTGTGTGATGGTGAACCAGCAAATGTGTCACAGTGGGCAGCTCCTACAGTCAGGAAGCAGGTGCCTGCAGGGGCAACCACTGCAGCACTAGCCCAGGCACCCTCCTGACAGCTATTTCACCGTATGGAAAATAGACTTTGTATTATTTTCACCTGCATTTCATGTGATTTTGATTAAAAATAATAATTGCGTAAGGTTTCAATGAGGAATCCTGCAGTGCTTGCTTTTGTTTAACATGAAGGTCATGGACAGTGTGACCCATGGTCTTGCCCACAGCCAGAGGACGGACTAGAATTACTGAAGCCTATGCAAAGCAAAGGAAAGAGGAGTGCCCACTCTGCCCTTCACAGGAGCCTGGGGCAGCCCTTGCACAACCAGGGCTCCCTGGGAAAGGAGCTGCTGGGGAGGGTCACGGTGCTGCCCAGCCCCAATGCTTTCACCAGGCTGGAGCCCTTCACCACAGCATAGGACCACTGCCATTCCTTTGGCTCCCTTTTGTTGCAGTGAGGTTTATCAAACACCACCTCACTCACTCTGCCTGTGACAAGTAAAAGTCAGTATAGCACACTCACAGGAGAAACAGAATTCACTGGCTCCCCTCGAACTCAGACTTACAAAATTCAACCTCGTACACCTGCACAAGCAACATGGGTGACTTTTATCTGCAGGCCACCTGATTTGCATGACAATGGCAGTTATGTTCCTGAGAAACATAATTTCTCAACAATTGAATATGAAGCCTTCAGTGCTGAGGCCTAAACCTGTCTGCAACAGGCAGAAGTAAAAGCTGTGATGATAAGCAGTCTCTAGACTAAACAGGTGAGAATAATGTCCTTTAGGATGGTAATTAGCTCCAGTCAGTGGCATGTGATTCTAATCAGCAATTGTGAGTGTGAGCTGGCGACTGGAGGCATTTGATACTGCTTGCCTCTTGCTGAAATGTGATAAAAGAGAGCTCACCACTGGAGGCAGAAACACTGAAGAGCAACGTGAACTGTATCCCTACGCTTAAGTAAACTGTTTGGTCTTACAAAAGGACAAGGCAGATCAATGGTTGCCACTGTTTCACTCAACTTATATGAAAATCATTTATTAAGATTCTCCTGAACCTTACACAGTACCTCAAATCCAGATGAGAAACAGCTTTAAACTATTTGCTGCCCTTAAGGATCCTGGTTGCCAGTATATATGGAAAGGCCCATGCAATGCAGACAGATGAGTTCTGTGTAACCTCCACCTCTAGCAGGCGATGCTGTAGTGTCCCTGCCATGAGGTGCAAAGGCAGCTCCCTGCAGAGCACGAGGAGTCCTCCTGCACCTCTTGCACTGCAGTGCTGAGGGTACGTGAGAGGATCAGTATTTCTGCAGCACCACAAGGAACCCCAGTAGCTCAGAGCTTTGTTAGCATTCGTCAAAGGATGGATAAAATGAAGGGCTACAGGGTTCAGCTGCTGAGCCACAGCAGGAAGGACTTGGTTCTGCTCAGGGCTGAGTCCAAGCTGATTCCCGTACGCTGCCCCAGCATCCAGGCAGGTGTGTCATGGTCCTTTTACAGAAAAGGAACAATTGCATTTCCTTGTGGTAACTTTAGTGTGCTTAAGCTAGAAAAGGAGAGAGTGCACGCGTGTGTTTACTGTTAAGATTTGGATTGTTTAGGCCTTTCTTTGTGCAGAGGTGGTGAGTGTTCACTTGCCAAGCTGACCTCCAGCTTCACTGCTTGACAGCAATGAGAAGATCTGCTCCCACATCACAAAAATCATGATAGGCAGATTCAGACCTCCAAGAAAGAAGGGATAAAAGCAGGATCTCTTCTCCTGGGCAAGGCCAGTGTGGACGTTTGCACAAGACCCAGAAGACTAACCTGAGGAAGAGTTATTAAAAATTGATCTCCCGGAGTAACAACTGGAAAGATTAGTTTCTCGGAAAAGAAAGGAAATTGCAGCAGCAAAAACAAAGCAACCCAGATGGCCCATAAGCAGACTAATTATATGAAAGACCCAGAAGCAACTCTGAAGTTACCAATCCAGCTGCCGAGAGTGTCTGCCAGCTTGCCAGATGTTGCCAATGAAAACCTATCTTCCACAGTTCATCAAAGAAGTGGAGCTGCCTGGCGAAGTGAAACCTCTGCCAATAAAATAAATATTTTATCTAAAAAATATTTTCTACTAGGAAACGTTGAAAAATATAAAATTTTAACAACATGTCCAACCCCATGTTACAGTAGATAAATAATGAAACACGCATAGAGAATGCATTGGCAAGATCTTATTGATAGGAAATACCTGTGCTTAACATTTTATTTCTAAGGCTATAGCCTTGGATTGTGTTAAACAAAGTGGTTTTATAAGGCATGAGGTTGATGGCACTCAGCTGGGGTTTGGATAATTTGCCTTGAATCTAGCAGTCGCTTTTGCCACCTTGAGATAAAAGGCTTAAAGACAACAAAACTGGAGGAGCCAAAGGTGACAGTGTAGGCACTGGAAGGTGGGGAGGCTGCAGAAATGACACTAAGCCACTCTGTGGCTGCCAAGTCACCTCTCCCAGAGCTCTGAGTCCCCCACGACACAACAAAGAGGAGCAGCAATTCTAGATGGGTAACTTACATTTTGCTCCTGCCAAATTTTATGAACTGAGCAAATGCATGGCTGCTAAAAAGGCTTCCTCTAGCAATTGGTAAAGTACCTGAGTAAGGAGCACTTCAACACTGGAGACACAGCCTGCCCAACAGATTCATGCGAAGACTAGTTTTAATTTTGCTACGAGATCAAATTAATATTCCATTTTAAGTCAGGAAATTATGTATTTTAAAAATCCTGTGTGATTTTTCAAATGTGTCTGTTAATGTTGTCTAATCCAGTGCATTAGAAATATTATGTCAGTTCATCCTAGAGGCTAAAACCCAAACTGCCTGTATAGTCTCTTAGCAAGGCATAACATCTCTTTTTTTTCAGTGAACATGTATGGGTGTTCATTGGGATTCACACAAGCATATTTGGCAGCTTTTTCAAGTAATTCTTGGCCTGCAGAGCATCCACTAAACATGGGGAGCCTTTTCTATTCAGGAATATGGTATGAATAAGAATGTGCTACTGGAGGATGAGCTATGGCACTTCTATCATAATTTAATTTGTCAAATATAGTTTACAGTATTTTATAATAATCAATAGCACAACATGTCTAAAAACTGCAAGGGCTAGGGTTAGAGGATGTCAACCATCATGTCTTTAATAATACATAATTCCTTAAATGTGCAACTAAATCACTGAAATATATAGGCTTAATTTGGAACCTCTTACACTTTGAAAATTCATAACTCTTCTTTAATAACTGGCTACAGAATTTGTAGACTAGACCAGATTTTTCTAATTTGTTTCCTTGGCTCTTAAACACACTAAATGGGATGGATTCCCCAAGACCAGTGTGAAAAACACATAAACCCCAGGAATATACCCTTTGTGGCTCTCTCCCCTGCGTTTTTACCTCACCTTACCCTGATGACTTCAGACATTCCTGCAGGAGACCTAAATGTGGCTATTTCTCTGAGTTCCTGCAACACACAGATTTACTGCCGACTGTCAGAGTTAGAAACAAATGCATTTGGGAATGCATTTCCTGAAACTGCTAACGGACTTGACAGAAGAACAGTGGGGGAGAGGGTGGGTAGTAAGAAGCTTCTGTAACATAACCCATTATTCCTTCTTTAGTAAACAAATTATAGTCTTGATTCTAGTCTTGATTCACAAAGAATGCCTTTACCTCTCCAAAGATTACTTTATAGCCACTGCAGAATACTGAATGTCCTGCGGCTACTGAATATCCTTGGAAAAGCTCTGATTTTGCTGCTACATTTATCAGGTTCTTGTGCTTAGATACTTAAATTACATCTCTTGGCATTGTCCTGTATTTAAAAGAAGCCATGCCACCAGATGTGATGCCTTCAGGACAGGAAGAGAATCAGGTCTGGGCATGCAGGAAGAGAAGACCTGGAGAGGCTGCCCCGCTCCGTCGCAGGTGACACAGCACCTCTCACCTGCAGGGCTCGTGGCAGGCAGGACGCACAGTGAGAAGTACATGGTAACAGCCTGGGAGAAGACAGCTACTTTTCCTTCCATCTGCTGTCTGGGAACATAAAATGTTACTTTCAGATTTTGATGTCTTTTTCTGCCCCACTCAAGGCATGCTGCTTGTTAGGCAGCTCCTCGGCAGAGGGACAAGCAGAACACGCAGAGACTCTCCAAAGTTTGTCACAGACATTCACAAAACAGCTTGTTCTTCCTGTGAGTCCACAGTGGCTCATGTTAGATAAGAAACTTCTGCAAGACTAGGAGATTTAAAGAAGTTGCAAGCAAGTATGCTTTCTAAGCAGTATGACTATCTGTTCCTGTTTCATCTGAGTCTGAAACATCCACAATGATAAAGAGGAAAATTAAAATATGAAAAGACAGCTATTAGTGGAATCACTGGGCTTGAGCCTGCCAAGCAAGCCCAAAGCACCAGCAAAACAGTGCTGGTGGAGCAAGGACACTAAATGAAATGACATTTAAAATGTTCAAATTTACAAATGTGTGCACCCCATGTATGTGGGGAAGGAAGGCAGAAGGAAGGGAAGTCACAGGCAGACAAAGAGGTGCCAGAGAGGGGCAAAGAGCATGATACATTCTGCACTGTAGGCAATCAATGGAATAATGCACATGTGAATTAATTCATTAATGGTTCCTGGAGTGAATCTTAGAGATCATGAGACACCAACTGACAAGGCTCTACAAAAAAAAAATCTGTTTAGTAAATGCAAAAAGAAAAATCACAAACAAGCCCAAGTTGGTTTCAACATTTATTTATAATTCAGTGTTCAATTCATAAATCAAGAAACAAAAGCCAGGGTATATTTTTAATCAAAGCTTTTGCTGCTCACAATATATGGTATAAGAAATTGAACTGGTAGATCATTTATTATTGTTATGAAACAAAGGCTTTATATTCTTAAGTGGAGTAAAGCAGACAGCAATATGTTCATATTAGAAAGTTCCTACTGTGAGTGAAAAATGGATTAAAATTGAGATATTGTTTAGTAAGACAGATGAATCTGTATTTATTTTTGGCTGTGAAACTACTAGAACTATACACAGCCACTAAGTATGAAGAAGCAGCACTGGGGGAAATCACCTTGCCAGTTTGCCCTGTGTGTCTGTGTTTGGCAAACACAGCCTGCAGGGTGTGTAGTCCATTTGCACGCAATCAGATCTCTGACCTGAAACGTGTACATTCTGGAACATTAATTGGCACAATTAAAAAGTTATTTAGAGGATGAGCTTGGAGCAAAAAATGTTGTTGCTTCTCAGAATCCTGAAATGCAACCTGTACTTCCTAATAAGCCATTCAACTGTTTGCAGAGAGATGTTTTAAGTGTTCACTGAGGGGGGAAAGTAATGATCAAGCTACCCATGCAACACACAAATCTGAAGAGTCCAGCATGTGTCAGTGCAAAGTAAATTTATTCTATAAAGTGACTAGTGTGAAAAAGAATTAGAAAGGATTATAAAAATACACTACCATATGTTGTAGTAGTTGAAAGTGATTAATCCAGTTCTTAAATCCTATTTTAAACTCCCTTTCATTTCTGTCTATAGAAAAATAGAAGCCACATCGCTTTGTTTGAATGCTATGTAGTTAATTACATCTTCTAAGAAACTCTTTTAAAACTAAATGTAATGTTTAATTACAAAATGCCCTCCTTGAAAACAGTTAGCTTGTACATTGATTTGTAGTTCATTAAAAATGCTTTCTTAATTATATTTCCAGCCAGAAAATACACAGAGATTAAAGAGTCTATAGAGAAGTTTTGAAATCACAGCATGAATTGTAACAAGAAAGTTACACTTCAAATAGTAGACCACTGACAGCCACGACCACCTTTCTGTAATTTCAAAACTTAATTGTTGCAAAAACAGTAATTGGAAAGCAGTGTTCATTGTAGCAGCTATCAGTATTACATTTTTTTATACGAGTAGATTTGCAAGGACTAATTAGGAAGCAAATCAATCGCATCAAACAAGCGTAAAGTTGCCATCAGGTGTCGGGCCGGGCGCCTCAGCGCGCGGGGTTCACGGCTAAGGGCAGCCCGCGCTTGGGCTCGTAGGGGGTCGTCCTGGAAACCATGCGGATGCAGTCGATAACAGGGCACACGCTGAGACACAGGGTGCAGCCTGTGCAGCTGTCAGTGACCGTGGGCAGGTGGGTTTCGGCATCAAACTGGATAGCCTGCGACCGGGAATAAACATTATCGATGGCACGCACAGCAAAGGTCAGAACTGCTCCCGTTCCAGCGTCTGCATTTCCTGCGCTACAGCACTTGGAGACATCTCGGTGTGATTCTGCACTGCAGCTATAGCAACTGTTCCACTGGCAGGGAACAAAACAGCCCTGTCTCCAGACACTGTGGAATTAGAGAGGTGGGCCAAATTGCACCTCGGCAAATGCTCATGGGTCACAAGGGCTGGTTACAAAAGGAGGAGTTTGCTTCATGATATTTAAACTCCCAGAGGGTATTTCTCCTTCACGTGAAGGAAATATTTCCTAAGATATCAATGTGCTGGGGTTATTGGTTTAGAAGAGACACCACACGCCTGTATGGCTTCAGCACAATGCCCACCACAAGGCATTCTTTTGACTTTTACTGTCAGCACAGCCTAAACAATCTAATTTAATGAACAGTAGAGCAAAACACAGCTCATTGTGCCTCATGTGATTACTTTCCTTTGCAAATCTTTGAAAGGAATATCAGAGTTTGGGGCAGGCAGAGCTTGCTTTAGTTCTCATGTTCCATGCAGTGAATCCTCATTACCAATTAGAGTGATAAGTGTATTTGAATGTGAAATAACAATTGCAGTCTCAATGATATAAGCTCCTGCTTATAATGGAAATGGCAATTAAAAGCAAAACCAAAAGCATCACACAACCACAAAAGTGCCAGTATCTAAGAAGCAAGACTAGAAAAGTAATAAATTTTAAAAAGCACCGTAAACACCGAATATCTACTTTGAAGAGTTTAGGAGGGAAAATCAGGCCTGAAAGTAGAACTCTGGCAAGCAAGCAGTGCCTTATCGAATCTCCCTGACCACTGCCAGCATCTGGGGGAGGCAGGGAGGTGATGGGAGGTACTGGTGCTGCTGCAGGTTGGCTCCAAAGGCAGATTTGAGGCATTTGGGGTTTCAGTACTAGGAAGGCACAGTAGTTGCTGTAGCAACCACCAAGGGCATGAAGTCAGTAGTAACTGCCCTGGATCTCTGAGTTTTACTTTAGCTTGAGCACAAAGAGAGCTCTGGCTCGTGAGTATTTAAGGAGGACTCCTTTCTTTCTCCCTAACAACAATGCTCATCTTGAAAGGGAGTTCAAAGAGGGATAGGAAGTCAGGACTACAGTGCTGACTTTAAATTAAGGAAAGCTTTTCTGTTGGAGTCATACAAGGTGACAGCTGTGTAGAGCAGCATGGATATTTCTGAAACAAAGGGAAGCATAAAGCAGATGCTGTTTTGAAGGTGAGGGGGGTTGTTGTTGATTTATTTGCAATTAAGAATTCCTTTGCAATTCTGTTCAATTAATTTCTTTTCAAATTCCTTAATTAAATAAGGAAAAAGCATCTTTCTTTTGTGCTTAAAAAGCCTTCTGGGGGTTTAAACTTTGGTTCTTTTGATGCTGATTTTTTTCCAGTTGCAGAAAATAAAATTTATTAAATCTAAACCCAATCTTTTGCTCTCTAAGGGTTATATGAAAAATATACTATTCCTGAGAAATCTGATGGAAGGGGAAGAGGTGAAGATTGCAATATCAAGAAGAAATTTAGAAAGTTAAAAGGCTACTGTAGTAATCTATTTTGGTATAAATACAGCATTAATTTTCTTGTATCCGTGGAAAAAACCTTTGCTCTGACATACTTGTTTCAATTGCAGTTGATTTTCAACGGAAGACTTCTTTCTGTGACTTTATGTAGTTCAAGTCATCAGACCTATTACTGATGAGACTGAATTAAAGAGGAGCAAAAACTCATGGTGTCCAGAGGAGACTTGGTGCTCAGTTAAAGTATTTGTTTTAGACAAGCTCTTCTCAGACTAAGATGTATGGAAAAATTAATGTAGAAATTACTGCTTGCTGCATATTCCATGAAAGTTATGCTAGACCATATTTTGGTTTTCGAAAAGAAGATGAGCCCTCCTGTACTGCCTTTTTTACTGCAGACCAGTCCATCAGCTCCAGTGGGCATGGCATGGAATGGCACGGAATGACACCTTGACATGCTGATACATTTCATACAACTTGCTACCATATTGAGCAATCAGAAAAATACTTCGCCACAAACAGGAGCCTCGGCTCAAAATTGGGCCATTTTCTGGTCACAATGATTTCTGCAAATTTCAACCTGCTGCTCTAAACTCTGGCAGTTATCCTGGAGAAAGGATTTGTAACTCAGTCGAGATCAAAACCAAACCCCATCTGCCTGAAACCTGAATTAGTTTGGTTACTCTGAGGGAACAAGAACTGGGTTTCTTAAAAAGCATTTGGCAATAAGACCAGCCCTCGTATCCCTGCATCCCCCTGGTGGGAAGGGATGTGTTCTTCCCTTTCTCCCTCATGTACTTGAAAACCATCAAGAACTACATTTATTGCCATTCTACTTGGGGCTTCTTCATTTTCTTCCTCTTAAAAGGAACCCCACTTGCAGTGAGGGCCCTGTGACAGTGAGCGGTCTGTGCAGCCCCCCAGGACCAGCCGTGTTCCGGCACGGCTTGTGAGCCAGAGCCTTGGGAGCATGATGGGCTTTGAATTCAACATTTTAGGCATCTGTTTTTGCCACCTGCTCATTAACAGAAGGTGAATTCTTTCTTCCCAGCAGCAGAAAGATAACTCACCGTGCCTTTCTGCTAATTACAGCTGTGCTCTTACCTGGTAGCCAGAATCATTACAGGTCATGTAGCATTTGCCACAGTTGATACACATTTCCTCGTCAATCAGAGCCACAACTTGCTCTGTGTTGCACAGATCACCATATGTTCCAATATACTGCAGTGCTTTTCCAATTACATCCTGGGGGGGGAAAAAAAGTTATCGACTCATTTATAAGATACCTAGGCAGTCCCCATGGCTGCCCTGGAGTCCTCTCTAGTGCTTTAACATGGAAGATTTGGCCACGCATTTTGATGATGTTTAGGATTTTTCTTATAAATTTCCAAGAGGCTGACTTTCATATCCCCTGTAAAACACAAAGAATCTTCCACACAGGCACATTTTGAATGTAGGTGGTACTAGAAGTATACATTGGGCACAAACACATTCTGCAAATAGGTTACACATTTAGTACTCGATTTTGCATGTGCTGTTGTTTTGCCGTCATTGGGCGAAACTTCAAGGAACAAAATGGAATGTAAAACAGGAGTGACAATCAGATCATCTTTGGTCATTTCTCACTAGCACAGATTTAAGAACTCACAGCAAGGAAAGAAAAAACTGAGAGAGAACAATAACAGCTCTTCTCTCTTTAGCACGATGCACAAATGACATGGTCATCAGTTTATTGCAAATACTGTACAGAAGTGAGCTCTGGGTCTAATCCTACAAGATCTGTTAACTTCACAGGGAGGAACTTGTGGCATCAACCTTACACACATCAGTGCTGCAAAAGGTGTACAGCAGCGCAGCACATGGGTACATACCACAAAAAAGCTCTGCTACATAAATTAAATGCAGAAATGAGCTCAACCTTGTGTTCCTGGTCTGCTAACAACTTGCAAACCCAGCACTACCTTCTGAAAGAATGAAGTCTACCTGGTCTTCAGCACTTGTACAATAGTATCTTTATGCAAAGAGACAAATTTCTACGTTCACTGGATGTAGTATTAGGATCTATGAAGTTGCTCCTAGTGACTGTTGAGGTAGAAAATTAAACCAAATCCTATGCCCAGGAAGAAAGACTGGCAAATTGTAATGTTTCTTTGTTCCAAAAACACTCAAATGTTTTCTCTCTGCCAAACCCCATAGTTGCTGCCATGTGAAATACCTTGGTTGCATTCATTCGATGCTAAAAGCCTTCCAGTTCTTCTCAGCAACATGCAGAGAACATTAATGCTCTTTCAGCATAAAACAGCTATGGCACATTGCTAAAGGCAGCATGATGAGCATGGACGGATGACTGAGAGCAAGTTATCACAGCTTAATGAGTTAACACTCATCACTTGAGCTGTGCAAGCTGATTTTGTGCATGGTCCAAATTCACTGCAAATTTGAAGTAAAATCTGTTTGCTTAAACTACTGTAAAAGGTCAATTAACTACTCTGAGAGTGTTTCAGCTAATACTTTTTACTAGAACAAGACTTGAACATGCAGCCCTTTACTGTGACTCCACTGATGAAGTACAGTAACTAAATCAAATGTGATCCCCTAGGAACTGCTTACACCCCCATCTTTTCACTTCCAGTTCTTACTCAGAAACATTCACGGATTTAGTGGATTTACAGCAGTTTTCAGGTGTCTGCAGTCTTCTGTGTCAGTTGAAACACTGTAGTGGTAGAATTCAGCTCCAGCTTGTTTCAGCTCTCATGTAGGCTTCTCTGTTGACAAGCCTTGTCTTTTGAACCTGCTACAGGCTTCAAAATACGTGTGTCTGTGTGTGATCTACTGCCCCCAGCAACCCTTAAGCCTCTCTTGTGTGTATACAGCCCTGAACATTCCACTGCCAAAAATGCATGTCGCCTGCAACTGATGAGCTGTGCACTCAAGAATTTAAAGAAATTATGTAAAACCTGCACAACATACAATTAAGCAGCTTTCCACTGCCTGCCTGTGTTGCAAAAGTATCATCAGGGGGAGATTCCTGATAGTGAAGAGCTTTTCAGTCTAAAAAAACCACATGTTTAAAAAGCATAGGTAATTTTCTCAGGGAGGTTCTGAATTCACATTTGTATTCTTTAAATATTGTTTGGATGTTCACAAAACCCACAGAGCTGAAGTGGGCTGCAGAGATGGACTACTCAAATAACCATGGAATGGAGTGCCTTGCTTGTGAGAGAAGACAGAAAGAACCTCACAAAATGTTTAGCCTAGGAAGATGATGGCAGAGTAGGAATATAATGTCTATATATATATACACATGTGTATATATATATATATACATCAGGGAGGAAAAAGAGCTATTTAAGTTAAATGACAATGTTGGCACAAGAACACATGATTATAAGCCAGCCATGAATAAATTCAAAGCTGGAAATTAGAGAAGGCTTTTTAAATGGGAAAGGAGTGAGGTGGCTAATGCCCTTGTAGGGAAACAGCTGGAGGAGAGCGGGCAGACAGTCCGAGGTTTAGGGTAGCAGTAGACAGCTCAGGAAATGGTTGCTTGAAACAACATGATCAAAATTGATTTTTCCAGCTACAAACTTACAAAGGGAATAATGAAAACAATGCATAAGGCATGGTGATTTCTGCAATTTTAACCAAGTCTCACTTCTCACAAAATCACAAAAATACACTTGTGGGGACTCAAAATCCCAAATAGGGAGCATGATGGCACTTTAGAGGCTTGAAAGTGATTTTAAAAGACTGTGTCAATGATTTACTGCTCATTTACACTCATTGGTGTTGTTTCTTTTAATCACTTCTTTCTCTCAAGCAAAAACTGTATCTTTATTCATTTGCAAAGTTTCAAGATATTATTGGCTAAAAAAGCCATGGTACTTAAAAGATGTTCTGCAGGTGCACTCTTTTACAGTGTCTCAGAGCTTCTTGTTTTCATCAGATCATAAATGCTTGGAACAAAATAAACAGTGCAGCAAGAAATAATCAGCTTTCCCTGTTTAAAGCAGTTTCACTCCAAAAAGCAACTGTCTAAAATGGCACTATGGGATTCCACACTTGGTATGTCTCAATGGCCTCCGGATCAAATTTGCACTGTTTACAGATTAATTGTTGGATTTTTTTTTTTTTTTTTGCCAACTGCCAGACCTGCAAACGAAGCCAGGTTCTGAAAGTCAAGCTGTGTTCTTTCTGGCTTATGCATTACCAGCAGCAATTAAAAAAAAACAAAAGAAAACCAAAACAAAACTGGAAGTTACATTTGGTCCTAAGCTGCACCTTTGTGACTGCAGGGACCTAGAGTACACTTTTGGATTACTGTTGTGCTGTCCTCCTCTTCTCAACAAAACCGTACTGAAAAAAATGGGAAAGGAATGTAGTCCTGCAACTGGAACTGTCAGGGAATTCAGTTGCTATGGAGAGAATCAGAGCAGAATCCATTAGTTTTATGTTACTAATGAATACAAAAAAAAAATTCTTTTTGTCACTAAGCTGAGCAGATGTGGGTTTGAGCATACACAAGGAGAAGATCTGTTCAGCAGGATATTATTTTTGCAGTTCTGTAATAACTGCATTTTAATCTTAATGTATCAAACATTTTACGGTGATTAGCTTTTCATTAGTCATCATATTAGTAAACCTATATTTGCAAATACAATTAATGGTTCAGCTCTGGTCCTTGTAGACCTGCTGTGTCCATCTTCATGCAGATGCTTTTGTAAAAGACCACACTGTGTCTTAGAGATGACGAACATCACAGGCCTCTCATTAGAAAGCCATGCACAGTGCAGGTACTGCATGTCATAAAGCAAGTTCAAAGGGAACACACATTAGGGAGGTACCTGCCTTCCCCCTGATCTTTTCTGGCAATAAAGGTGATGTACAGTCAGAGAGCGAGAGATGAAAAGGAGAAATGTTAGAAAGAAAACTATGGATTAAAGAATAAAAAGTCACCAGAAGCTGAGGGTACATGACCAAGGTAAATTTACAGTAAAGTAGCTAACAAAAATACATAAAACTTTCTTGAAAGATTACAGATGCTTTGCCAATACTTAAAAAAGGCTACTAAAGGTACTCTGAGATTTGGGGACCTCTGAGCCTTGTTTTCAGTGTAACAGTTGCAGTACTAGCTAAAGTGGGACTTACAAAATAATTCAAATCATAGAATCATACAATGTCCTGAGCTGGAAAGGACCCACATCATTGAGTCCAATTACTGCCTGTGCACAGGACAATCCCAAAAAATCACACTGTATGCCTGTGAGTGTTGTCCACTTAGATGAACCTTTGTGACATAAGTCAGTATGTTTTCTATAATGGAAATTACGCTTTGTGTATCAATCACAATTCTTTATGAAGACTGTGAAGTAATAAATCCAAAAAACAAACAAACAAACAAAAAACCCCAAAACCAAACCAAAACAAACAAAGAAAGAAACGAAACCAAACAAAAAACCCCAAAACCCCCAGTAATTTTAATGTTTGACAAGGCCTCTGACAGCGGCCTGTGACACAACAGAGCTCTGAAATTACCTAGCCATGAAGTGGCTAAACAGAGCAAAAAATAAAGGGCTGGAATACAATGGTCAATGTTCAGAAAAGGTAAAATATTAGCAGAACAAAGTGTCTCAATCTTCTGGTTTAGTTATGATGCTGTTCAATATGCTTGAGTGTGTTTCAGGAAAAGATTTGAACCAGAAGACTCTAGAGCTGATACAAGTTTTTGTTTAAACTAAATTAAAGGAAATCCAAGGAACTTGTAGGTATTTTATAAAATTAGATGAACAGGTACTATCACAGTGAAACAATGCAGTTTGACAAGCAGCTTATCAAAGTAAGTAACTTTTGCTGATCTTGCCAACAGATACATTCTAGATTAAAGAAAGCTGCAAGAGAAAACAGGGTAGGAGACACCACTGACAGCTCACGGAACTCCTGATCAGAGGCAAACAAACCAGCAAGGTGTTAAGATAGAAAACAGCCCCGTAACTACTGTAGTGCTGTTCTAATTAACCAGGCATGGTGTGGAGTACACAGTCATTCCAGTCTTACCAGCAGAAACACAGTGCCCCGGAGCACTGGGCGATGATTAATGGGATGAGATTTAACAGGTCCAAATGCCAGATTCTGCACTGAGGATAGAGTAACTCCAGGCAGAGATACAGCCAGGAGAGCAGCGGCTGCAGAGTGCCCTGCAGGAAGGGATCTGGCGGTGCTGGTGGGCACAGCTGGGTGTGGGGCAGCGCTGTGCCCAGACGGCAGAACCATGTCCTGGGGTGCAGCAAACGCGGCACAACCGGCCTAAAGAGACGAGCATCCCGCTGTGTGCGGCACTGCTGCGGCCTCACCTGGCGTGCTGCCTGCAGCTCTGGGCCCCTCCACTTCAGAGCGATGTGAAGGTCCCTGAATGCATCCAGAGCAGGGCAGCAAAGCCGGGGAAAGGGCTGCAGTGTCCTGTGAGGAGCAGCAAAGGACTTTGGCCTTGTCTAGTTTGCAGTCTGTCCTCTACAGCTTCCTGGGAAAGAGGAAGTTTGGATTTCTAGGATTTCTCCCCATATCTGAAGACTAAAATTTACTTAACTTACTTACTTTTACTTATATAATGAGAATATTTTCTGAGGTACTGTGATGGAGGAGAGGAGAGGAGAGGAGAG
>VXBT01002050.1:253676-553497 GCA_013400235.1 Oriolus oriolus | reverse complement strand
TGGAGAGAATTATGGGCTGTTGCAGGGGAGATTATTTCTGTGATTCATGTTGGAATAAATACTTGGGAGAAGCAGCCTTAGAGTCCCATAAATTAGGGAAGACACATGAATAGCTACACCTGAAATATGCAACATCTCCACATTTGTGATGAAGATTACAATATGGCCTTTTCTAGGCAGGCAAGCACAAGGTAAAACTACTCATGTTAAACCACACAGATACATGCCAGAAAGGATTCAAATGGTACAATGACAAAATAGTTATGGCCAAATAGCGCTGTCCCTGCTTCAATATTCCTCACCTCTCAAGAGGCTTTTAGAGATTTAGCACAGCACTGGACTAAATGTGGCTAAATGCTTCCCGCAGTGGTGGCTTTTAGATGGGTCCTTACATATCAGCAAAAAAAGACTTGCATATTATGTATGTGCAAAAGACCATGTAAATGTATCTGTACAAACAAGGGTGAAAAATATTTCAAACACAAGGAATTTAAGCTTGAGCATCTCTGTGGATATTTTTCCAGCAGGTGGAACAGCATGTGGTGCCCTAGCTAAGAGAGCTATGCCAGAATGTCTGAACTACCAATCTACAGCAAGAATTCTGGAATAAAAAAAGGAAGGAATAAAATAAGCAGATAAATGGTGACTGAATATTGTGGTATAGGCCCTGAAGGACAAAAAACTAAATTATTAGGAAGAAAACACAGGAACATATAAGGAAAGAAATTAAAGTAATAAGGAGGTAACCTGAGGTAGGCAAATACATCTGCGGGAGCTGTGCAAAGCTGCAACTGAAAAGATCCAGGGCACATATCCACATACAGCACAATTTCTGATATTACAGACAAGTGAGAAAAGAATAAACAACTCTGCCGAATATCAAACTATGCAGTTTCAATTAATACTGAAAAATAGAGAAAATAAAGAGAAAAGCCATGGGAAAAGACATCCAAAAATAAATTAGATTTTGGATAATCACAGAGGGGTTTTAAATTGACAAATAAATGGTAATTTGACAGCATGTGGAATTTATATAAATGTTGGAATTTACATATCACCAACCCAACAGCCGATAAGACTGATGCGGAAATTTTGGGGAGGCATCAGGAAATTTGTAGCAACCCTCCAAAAATACAACCAGCCAATGCAGGGGTGATAAGGGCATCTATCTCTCCTTTAGGTACTGGAATGGGCTCTAGAGTGCCCCCAGAGCCTTCTCTTTTCCAGGCTGAACAACATGTCTATATAGGTCTGTCTATATAGGAGAGGTGCTCCTGCTGTTTGATCACCTTGGTGGCTCTCTGAGGGCTTCCTTGTTGTGTCTGAGTTTGTCCAGGAGCTACTCTTCATCCCTGCAGGCCTCAGGGAATTTCTCCCTGACTTCCTCTTTGTTGGGATGCATCACTCCTGAGCTTGGAAGAGGTGATTCTTGAATATTACCAGCTTGCTTGGGCCTCTCGTCCCTCCAGGGCTTTATTTCACGGTCCTCTATCAAGCAGATTCCTGACAAGGCCATAGTCTCCCTCCTCTCTGGGACTGAAGTTGCCGTTTTTCCTCCCTTTTAAAATACGTTATCCCAGAGGCGCTGCCGATGGGCTCGGCCTTGCCAGCGGTGGTTCTGTCCTGCGGCTGGCTGCCAGCGGCTCTGCCAGACCCTAGAGAGCTTTCAGCAGCTGCTCACAGAAGCCACCCCTGTAGCCCCACCTCTATCAAAGCTTGCCAGGCAAACCCAACCCAACACCTCTCACTGCTGGTTTTGTCACTGTGGGTAAAGCATTCCTTTCTAAAGAGTGGTCAGACTGAAAGACTGCCCCGAGCCAGCTCTGGCAATGCCTATCTTCTTGTAATTTGCTTCATTCACATTTAACTGAAGGTGTGGAGAAGATGCTAACCTGATTTCCCTGGCTGAGAAGCTCCTCAGACACCACTCAGAAGTATTCAATATCTATGCAAACAAAAGTTTGCGTTTGGGGGAATTCATTTTCCTCTTCCCTGCAGTAGAGTCTCTTTTCTTCTTTTTAATCTATCTCCTACTACTTGGATCTTTTTTTGCTTTTCTGCTTGGAGTTAGGCATGATAAATTACTGACCTCAAATTTTTAATGTTTTTTTTCTAGTCTTCATGTCCGTTTTTCCCTCTTGCTAAACTTTTCCCTTCACTCAGTTTATTTGCTTTTGGATGGTATCAGTTTTTTGGTTTTCTGCTGTTTTCAGAAGCAAGCCATCTCATTGAAAATGCAGTTATTGGCTGTTGCTCCTTCTTTCTCTTTTTCCCTTCATCAATACTCTCCCCGCAAGGAGAACAGAACCATGAAACCTCTGAGGTCAAGCAGGCTTTGAAAATGTTCATCATAGTGAGGAAAAAAGAGTAGATTGCTGTTCTTTGGAACTTTTTGTATATATATAGAAAGGAACCTCAGCACAAGAGGAGGGGAGGGATTTTCAAAAGCATGACATAAACCAAAATAAGCAGTCCAAAAACATGAGAGAGGTCTCCAGAAGTGGCAGACTAATTAACTTAAACAGGAAGATGATTCAAAATTTCTCCTTGTCTGGTTTTGCCATCCTACCAGTTAGCTTGGAATGCTGGATGTATTGGTAAACAGCTAAATTATCTTGGGAACTATGTGGTTTTTTGAGCCACAGCTCATGTTGTATTTTATGCTTGGCCTTATTTTTACAAGAATTCTTACATGTCTGATATTCTTCCATATATGAAGAAGACAGTCAACAAGGTCAACAGATAACAATTTTCATATTGCTTTATAAATGGTCTACACGAGAATCCTGACATAAAAAAAATATTATTTTTCTTATTCAGATTGAAGTTTAAGTAAGCCCTAAAGTGAACACCTAGAATAATTAGCTCATGCTGTTTCATTTTATTGATATTTATTGACTACCTAAGGGAAGGGAAAAGCTTCAATGTATGGATTATGCAGTAGATAGGGGTCACAGGTTTTATTTTTACCTTGACATTTACTCATTGTAGATGGTGGATCAGCTACTTAGACAAACATTCTCCAGCTTTAAAAGTTCAATCTCTAAACCTATGACACAGCTTTTATATGTACTGAACACCAGCCTTTGCCATCGATCCTACATGAGGGATGGAGGCATTTAGCACATTGCAAGTAATCAAAAGGTATCATGCAAAACAGCTCATACTGTAGCATTCAAACTGAAAGAAATTCTAAACAGTTCTGCTTTGTTCTTCAAGGCATTAGCCCTGCTTGATCTGCAACTACTGTTCCATGGCTTAAACATCTTCATTCTGAAAAATGACATTAGGGAAATACCTATACATGTACATCACAAATCATTTCCCATTGATTTTGGTTAAAAGCTAGAAAGTCTGCACAAAGAGTTGCCTTTGATGCCCTCTAACAAGCTTAAAAGCAGTAATAACCAACTCAAACTGCTAGAAATGACTGTGCATGTCAACTGCCTATCATTTCTCATGCCTGTATTTTCGTTACCTTGATTGCTGGAATGGGCTTCTTCGGAACGAAGTGCTTTTTCTCGGGAAGCACAGCAGCCACCTTCTGTGCCTTCAGTTTAATCTTGTTCTCTGCTATTATCTTTTTGCGTTGCTCCAGGTAAGGCCCAAAACTGGGCAGTTTCTGAAACAAAAACCAGTAAACAGGATTATGCTTAGTAAGCAGGTGTAGTAAAGAGATGAGTTTGATCCCAAGGGTGAGACCTTAAGTCCACGCTGACTGCAACTTGCTTCTTATTCAGGAAGCTGAAATTGAAATCAGTAAGACTGCACTAGAATGAGAAGTGAATAAAAATCAAATATGAACACTGGGATCTGACTTGGAAATAGATACTGAATATTAAAATATTAATATCTCACAGCAGAAAAATAGCTGAATTGCAGGTCAGCATCCAACAGTCTATTATTTCCCCATTGCATACTTGCTTATATATAAAAATGTATCATGTTAAATAATTCAAATGTGTAACTTTATTTCTGTTTTATTTTATATTATGTGGAAAGGTATCATAAAATTATCAGTTTAATTAGAAGGGTTCCACCAGTATTTAAGATTATTTGTATCAATATCTGAATATATCAATACTTATTTTTAAAGCTTAAAAACATGTATTTGGCAGTGTGATAACAGAAGGCTGTTTTGACCTGTCAAAGTAAGGCTAACAAACACCAAATGAACTGAAACACATTATTAATCTCCTAATTTACCTCTACGTCCCACTTGCAATCTTTTCTGCAACATTTAGTCCTTGAACCCAATTAAGCAAGTTCTAGAGGAAGATTTCACTGAAGTGCAAAACTCATGTCTCACCCAAGAACATGAAAGAGCTGGATCAGATTTCCTAAAACACTCATCTTCCTGAAAAAAATCCTTTTGCTTACCTAGCAGAGCTATGGACAACTGTACTGTGCCACAATCACAGATTTAGGTGAGCGAAAAATGGTAGAAAAATAGATTTTTGCTTGATGCAATGGATGATGCCCTTCCTCCCCTGAAACTAGTTCCTTATTCTGCAGAAGTATTTTATCCACCTAACTAAAGCCTGTTCAGAAGCTACAGCAGTACTGCACAAACCAGCAGGTAGTAACAGGGGATACATAGCCTGAGCAGCTGCTGGCATTAATTCACGCTAATAATACAACCTCAAAGAGCATATCGAACAAGATACAGTACTGCTGTGCTTATCAATTTTTTAAGACGGAATTTCAATGTGAATTTTAAACCCCAAATTATTTAAAAATTTACAAATTATTATTTTTTAAAATGAAGTAAATCCAGAAGAGGTTACCCTGCTCTTCTGCGAATCCTTAGGAGAAAAATTCCTCAATGATCTCCGTCAGTCACAATACCCAACCCTGGGACCTCAGGCTTCTTGCAATGACAAACAAAAGCTTTCTCGGCTGCTGGGTTTTGGGCACTCTGAGCATACAGCCAGAGCAGGAGGGCCTTGAAACACTTCCCTGCTTCCGAGCTCGAGGCTCGCTGTGTCCCGGAGCTCTCCAGAGGAGGTGCCTCCCGCAGGCCGGGACTGAGCCCTGCTCAGGGTCACAGCCCCAGCCTGGGCAAAAACAAGGCAGGACTGGGGGTGTTGCAGCTCCCACGTGTCCCAAATGTAGGGGTAGCCTGAGTCTGACCACTGGCAGAGGGCTCTTATTTTGTCTGTTCAATGGGAACTGTGCTCCTGCGCGTCATGTTCAAGGGCTTCCTTACAGACATCAAACTTTCCTTTCTGTGCAGTTGCTGTACATGAAATGTTCTAGGACATCTTAAAATCAGGCTTTGAGAATTCCAGCAAACAGCAGTAAGGTGGTGGCCCTACATACTGAAGTCAAGTTTAAGACAACAAAAGGAGAATTATTTTAAGCAGCAAAACGAGTAGAAGGAAGAATTTGTCTAATTCCAATCTAATCAATAGGTTCTAAAGCACACACACATAATTCTCTATATGACTTTTAGAAAACCTAAAATTTTTAGCAGAATTCTAAAACATACAAATTTTGATAAAAAGTGTTCTTGTATGTCTACTAGGCTGGATCAATTAGAAATATATTTTTGGCTAAGAGTAAGTAGTGGCTATGTCACTGAGGAACTATTCCCTCTCCATAATTTATGTGCTGATGCCAACAGCTTTGGCTTGAGAGGGCAGGAGACCTGATGACAAAGCGTTTTTGGATTCTTTCCTGTCTGGCCAGGAATTGAATTGCTGACTTGGAGAGTAGGTAGCAAAGCTAATTTTGCTGAGGTTTTAACTGAAGTAGTAGAGAGAGGAGACAGTTGTTCACGGCTTGACTGATTGAAGATCATCTTTGGGAACACCAGCCAAATCTTTGCAGAGTAAATCCTTTACTTTTCTGTTCTCTTAATATATGCCAAATCTCCTAATTTCTGCAGACAGAATATTATTTCTACAGACAGAAACACTAAGAATATTGAAATTATATAGGTGATCTAAGGAAAAGCGTAGAAAAAGAATCCATTTTTGTGTACAGGTGAAAAGGGGATTACAAAGGTTAATTAATTTTCATAGTTGTGACATGGAAGCATTTAGATTTTTATATCTAACATAGCTGCTAGCTGGAAGGTACAGCAGGCATTTCAGGAAGTGTGCAATGCCTTCATTTCCCTAATTCAGATGTTTTGTAATGACATGAGTGCAGTTAAATTAAACCATATAATCCACATGTTTTAAAAATAAATTATGATTAATCTAGAAAACTGCCATCCAACCTGCATATTTGCTGTGCACTGCTATTTTTCCATCAAGAACTTGGCTAAATGGAATTTAAGATAATTAAGGAAACACGCAGGTCTTGGTTCAGGCTTGGGCACATACACAAGGAGCTTCCACTGACTTCACAGAAGGTGACTGTGTGCCCATACAAATGGCCTGGTTATTTTGTGTTTGGGGTCTACTAGTTCACAAGCAGCCAAGCCAAATTTCATTAAACAACACTGAAAACCAGCAATCTTTTCTATAGCAATAAATAATACATGAAAATGTAGCCTCAGGAGCTTAGGAAGGACTTATTGATGGTTCCCCTTATGAGTAATGCACAGACACAGGGAATGCTGAGGAGACTGCTTATTGTTCAGAGCTGTGGTTTCAAACATTTTGCAGTCAAAGGCCATATGAAAGGGCAAAAAATATTTTAATGAAGTGTGTGGATCTAGCAAAAGTGGAAAAACGTTGAACTAGCTGCAGAAGAGATGGATATTTAAGAGATTTTTAAATTAAAATACCTCTTTGTAGGGGATAACTTCCTAAGCACATGGGGGGATATAACAACAAAATTCCCAGTGAACGCACAAGCTCAGAGCTTGGTGTGTTTAACTCTGTTTGATTTTGAAATCTTTATACAGTACTTATATTTTTTTAATTTCCAGATATTCCAGTGTCACTAAACTCTCCATACACTGCTATCTTTGTCATATCAACATCTGCCTAGAAAAAACAATTAATATGGATATGTGGAGCATAGCAAGTGCTTACAAGATTGCAACAAGCAGAGTAATTAGATAATTCTTGGCTACTTATATATCTGTATCAGTGATGTCTATAGCTGCATTATTTGTATCCATCTGTCTCTATATAGACATAATTCAGTGTGTTTCTACTGGAGGGATAACATGAAGAATGGAGTCTAAATAAATATATTAAGTGGAATTATTTCATTGTTTATAATTGCATTATCACAAAACTGGAAGCTTGAAATATTTTGGTGGAATATTTTACAGAAAGAAAACAAAAATCCAAATCCTCCCCCCACCTCCACTTCCACAAGCTGCCTTTCAACTGATGAACTGTATAAATCTTCAGCAACATTGTGATTTTTGTTTCAGTGCTTTCTCCAGGGATTCATCATTGATGAATTTGTTCTTACCAAAAAACCTAAATCCTGCTCATTTAAAGATAACAGTATCTTCCACTAAGCCTGTCTCTATTCAGATATAAAAAAGCATTACCCTGCCAATAGAGAACTGACAACTTAATGAATCAACAATGAAACCTTAAGCCAGAGAGCTTTAAGGTGAGTAAGTCTGTTTTGATTATAATTTATTCATGGATCAATCTAAAGGTAATTGAGCATATTATGAACTAAAAAAGGTGCTTGTTTCCTAATGGCTAAAAGTAGAGAGGATCCTCCACTTCAGATTGCTGCAATTTTTATGGGCACACCAGCAAGCAGCCTAAGCAGGGGAACAGGCTGGTGAACAGGGCAGTGCAAGGGGCATCAGACGGCCCAGACTTAATTTCCAACTTGGAAACCGATCCGATCCTTACTCTGGGAAAATCCATGTATTTCTCCATGATGTAGTCATGGGTTGCTTATTTGGGACCTGTCTGCTACCAAGGGGCTGGATGCCATCTACTGTTAGAAGACACAGATTTCAGCTGGCACAGTGTTTTGGGTTTGCATGGCAAGGTTTTGGTAGTGGGGGGGCTACAGGGGTTCTGGGAGAGGCTTCTCCTGTGTCTATTGAGCTAAGGGCAGCTGGCTCCAAGAGGGACCTGCCACTGGCCAGGGCCGAGCCCATCAGTGGTGGTGGCAGTGCCTCTGGAATAACATGAATACATCAGTAACAAAAGGAATACGAAGGAAAATGTGGGCCCGCTACTGAATGGAAAAAGGAACCTTGCAAGGGGTGGCAGAGGAGGCTGGGATACTGAACACCTTTGCAGTCTTCACCTCCAAATCCAGCCCTCAGGAATCCTTGACCCAGGAAACCAGGGAGAAAGTCTGGAGAAAGAAAGACTTCTCCTTAGTAAAGGAGGATTGGGTTAGAGACCATGGACTCTGATGGGATGCACCCACAAGTATTGAGGCACTGCCAGATATCAGTGACATCTCGATCATCTTTGAGAGATCATCATCATGGCAGTCAGGAGAGATGCCTGAGAACTGTAAGAATGGCACACCAGTCTTTAAAAAGAACAAGGAGCACACAGGGAACTCCCAGGTGGGCAGCCTCACCTCAAACCCTGGACAGGCGATGGAATGGCTGATCCTGGAGGCCGTCTCCAAGCACGGGGAAGACAAGAAAGTCATCAGGAGTAGTCAGCATGGATTCATCAAAGGAAAATCATGATTAACCAACCTGATTGCTTTGGCCCATGAGCCTTTTATTATATTTTCTGTCCCCTGTCCAGTTGAGGAGGAGAGTGATAGAGCTTTGATATCCAGCCAGGGTCAGCTCACCATGCACAGTTAAGTATCATCATAAAACAAAAATAAGCAACAGCCTCCTACAGTACTCCAGTGGATTTGAAGTATATGCTAATGAGATGGCAGCAAAAAGAACACTGGAACATAGTAATTTTAATTAAAAGATTTTCAGGGAAACGTGGTCACAAGATAGAGGAAGAACTTACATAAATAATTCTGGGGATCACTGGCTAATGGACATTTTGGGTAGCAGTATCAATTAGCCAAGAGCCAACATATTAAAAAAATACTGTTTCTCTCACATGTGAATTTCCCACATTGAATGTAATTATCTCATTCCTTTTATACTTGAGTGTTGTCTCCAGACTAAGGTATGAAGGTGTTCATTCTCTAAACACCTCTTTTGCACTTTCAGCATGTAAACAATTTTAAGTGACACAATGTCCTTCATGAATCTGGAAATGAAACTGAAGCCAAATTGTCTTATTTCACGTACCTTTATGTTTTTGAAGTGTGGAAGTCTCTACTTGCACATAGCAAAAATAGGTGAGAACAAGAATAAAGACTGAAAAGTATCTGACAAACTGAACTGCTTAAAGAGAGTACAGACTGCACTGCTGAAATATTCTCTACTGGTTGCAGTGGAGATGCACCAAACAAAGGTCCACATATTTAACAGCTGTGTAAATAGATGGCTAATTGTCACAGCAATACTTTGCCATGTAGTGGCAAGCACTAGTGTGTTTTAGAAATCAAACAAGAGGTGACTCTTCTCTAGGGCTTGTTTTTCTGAATAGATCTTTCTCTGAAATCACTTTAGCAACAGCATTCCCTCAGAGAACAGAATAAAGAAGGAGAAAATACAAATTCTCTAAATGATTGGACAGAAAAAGGTCGTCAACTACCTTGGCAGAATCATGGAGTGGTTGAGATTGGAAAGGATGTCTTAAGGCCATCCAGTCCAACTCCCTGCTCAGAGCAGCATCAGCTACAGCAGGGTTCACCAGTTTGTCTATGGAGGCAGTGCTGAAAGCCTTGCTAAAGGTAACACCTACTTCCCTCTAATCCACCAAGCCAGTCATTTTCCCCTCCATAAATCCATGCTGACTACTCCCTTCCTACGAAGAGCAGTTGATCTGTGGTTAGTTTTGCTATCCTCCCCAAATGCCACTTTCTTCTGCAAATTAGCAGAAAAGCTGGGCTTCACCCCTTTGCTGCCTTGGTGGCACTACATCTGGGAAGGTTTCTCACCGGCTTCAGAAAACTGGGGAGACAAACAGCAAGGCAGGTAAAATCTAAGAGTGAAACACCTTGGGAGGCTACACAGCCAAGTGACTACCTCAGACACGGTTAAAGGTGTGAAGATTGCAGACACAAATTAATAGCTTGAAAGAGAGTAAAATAGGTGAAGCAGGATCTCTGAAAGTGGGAGCATGGTATGGAAAGGCAATCAGATAAGGGAAACATAAACATTTAAGTGAGGTAGACAGTTGCCCTGCCCAGGAGATACAAGAATTTAAATCAGGTTTGCGTAGGTAATTTTGTATGTCCTCAGTACAAAGGTTTTAGTAATGTTTAACCTCCATTTTTTCATGGAAAACTTCCGTATGTGATGTGCAAACTTTTCCAGAGAAAGCAGTTTCAATTTAAATCTTTTTTCTCCCCACTTGCTTCTGAATCTTTATTTATTCTTTCTAAAGTCTGGTGTGCTCAAAATGGCTGCATATAATCGAATCCTTATTACATACTGCGTGCATATGTAATACTTACACATACATACTTTACACTGTGCTACAATTTCCAAGCAGTGGTCTGCCTCCATCCTCTTGCAGCTTTACAACAACAACAACAACAACAACAACAACAACAGAAAGATTACTGTAAAGTTTCCTGGAATGGTATCTGCTTTCTTCCTTGTTCTCAGAGAATACAGTGAAACATGACTCCAACATTTCCAGAGGGAAAGAAAACACAAGGTCCCAGTAACGAGAGCAGCACCAGTAACAACAACAAAATCTTGTCACAATGTCAAGGTAGCTTGTGTTCCTTCTGGGGAAATAAAATAAACCAAAGACCCAGCAATAACACCAACAGCTGAATTCTGTTCCTCTGAAGGTAGCAAACAACACACATTTTCATATTCATAGATATATGGAGAGTATATTTTGTACAAGCTTTCCCCACAGGTAAACTGCTTAACTAATGAAAACTATGTACGGCAATGGAGAAAGTGAAGCTGCAAATTCTTAAATTCTTAAATTCTGTTAGACATTCTTATTCTTTCAGGCATTCAAAGCTAAATTCTCTTACATAGCTGCTTTTCTCTGTGTCAGTGCCATACACTGCATGGTCAGAGCCCATGGCATGAAGGAGCCATCCAGCTGGCATTAGGGTTCATGTCAACACCTCCAGCAGAGAGTCAGCAAGAGTCCTCCCTGCAGCACATGGGCAGGAGGTGTGTCATGCAGAGGATGGGATACTTCAGTCTATAGAGCTTTGATTGGGCCAGCATCAGTTGTTGCAGCCCCCGGAGCTGCTACAGCTGTATTAGCAAGAAGCCACAAGGACTTTGTCCCTTGTGTTGAAGGGTTCACACATTCTCATGGCACTGTTTCTTAGAGCTGAGACATTTCTGGCATCAGTGCTTTTAATGATGCAGGAATGCCATCAAAATAAAGGACAGAACACAACAATTATTCAGAAAAAAAGGAGCTCTGCCTTTCAGTTCTTTTTTTTTTTTTTTTTTTTTTTTGAACTTTTATTTGCTTGGTAAACAGCACTGTCTCAGTAATCTGCAATTACTGCACATATACTTGTTCTGTAACCTCTGCTGCCCATGCTGTGTGTGTATATACCCCTGCATTTAGTTACTCAACTATTCTGCCTGCTCTTTAAACCATGATTATTTAAAGTGGGTGAGCTAACCCCCAGCCCTACACTAACTCTGAGACTAAATGGAACAATAATGTGTGTTCTAGCAAAACACATTGTAGTGACCTCACCCTGAGATACACAGTACTATGCTTGAACGTGCAGATAAAAACGTTATTTAAAATAACAATTATTTCTTCATCATTTTTCTAACACTGCCAAAATTTTCTCATCTAGCTCCAAATCAGAAATGAATTATTCTTCATGTTCTAACTCAAATGTTTGGTTTATATACACCAAGTGAGGGAAAAGATTTTAGGATTATAGGCTTACTATAGTGCAGCAACAACTTACATTCTACAAAGGTACTGAAGTCATGAAATATTCATCAATAAAACAAAAAAGAGTTAATATTTGAAGCAAGCTTAGACATTTACAATCAAAAGCCAAGATGACATAGATGATAAGGAAAATGTTACCTTCTGGGGTAAAGGAAAGAAGATACTGATACACATTACTGTGCTACTTCACGAACATCTGGCAGTCTGTCACTTAATAGACAACAACATCTTCTCTAAACAGAATAGACTTGAATTCATCAGGGATTCCTGTAGTACAGTATGTGCTTAACTTAAGTACCTGCTTTCTGTGATTTCCATAGATTACCATATTCATGACACTGTGGAGTGAAAGCATTCTTCTCACTCTCTAACCAGAACATGGAAAAGAAATTAAAACATTGGCAGGCACTTTGTCTCCAGTTTGTTGGACACGTGAGGAAAGGACTTTCCACCCATTTATGCAGATGAAATTCTGTCAGCTAAGCAGCAGCATAAAGAAGATGTCAGCAGACTGGCTATTAACAAATATCTGTCAGGCAAGCAAATATAACTGTATTCAAATGTGTTTATGAAACAGGAATCAGTATCGGTTGAGCCTTAGTGTTGGAAAAAAATTGTTCAGACAAGGTTTTATACTTTTACTGATCCATAAGTAAAAATAATCAGTCCGTTATTCACATTTTCATGTGTATCTACATACCATTTGTACATTATCTATACATTTAGTTTATGCACTTATTATATCAATGCTGTAAATTGCATGACCACATGGAAAATGCCATTGCTAGATACTTTTACCCACCTTCTCCAAGCTGGCTGGTCACTGAGCTGTTGAGACCAACGCTAAAATCACCTGTTTGTTTGGATTTAACCGTTCTCTTCTGGGGCTACATGTACTGCTGGGATTGACTCCAGCAGTACCTAGAACTGTCTGTTTTCTAGGCCCTTTCAAAGAAGCCCCAGAGATGCCAGCTAGACTATTAAAAGGGAAGAATGAATCTTCTCTTACAACTATGAGAAAGCATGGATATGCTTGCTGCTATAGTGGTTACCAGCTGACCTGTCAATCACAGATACTGCTGACCCTGCAAGGTGAGCTTATTCCACTTATCCCAGCTGAATGAGCTGGGTCAGGTACCTGGAGCAGCACAGCCCTGTGTCCAGAACTGTGAGGACCACGGAAGCTGCATTTAAGCTGCCTGCACGACCCACGTGAATCTGTTCAAGATTTCCTTGAACAATTCAACACTGCCACACAGCCCAGCAAATTACCCCTGTGGCCAGCAGGAGGTGAAAAGCACAGTACCTGCATCTGCCTTAGCTCTTCCACACTCCACTCCAGCATCACCCTGGTGGAAATACAGCTCCAGACACCCTGCAGTACTTACTCATCCTATAGTATAGATAGCCTGTGTGTGTGCACCACGGCCATATGAAACATATACAGTCCAATCAGTATTGCCCACCAAATTCATGCTCTCGGAGAACAGGAGACTAAACAGAGAGGACAACCAGCACCCTCCTCTTCCAGACTCTGGAAGAAATAGAGATTTTGAAAGCCACTCCTACAAGGCTTTCAGTACATTGAGTAAAATAACCACTGCTTCCCCTGTGTGCAAAGAAAATGCATTGCCACCATTGCTGTATGTGTTTCAGCTGCAAATTTGCCTGTCAAGTACTTTCTGCTAGCAATCAAACCTTCCAAAAGAGGTAAGAGCCTACACTTTCCCCATCTGCTGGATCCTTTGCAGATTTTTGTTTTGTTTTGATTTTTGTTTATCCTGCCTTTTTGTTTTGATCTATTTTTTTGCATGGAAGCTCCAGACTTATTACCAAATGTCTATACTGTAAACAGCATATAATTTCAATATATCTTGAAATAAACTCCACTTTTCCCTAGCAGAGTACACACTGCATAACTATACATATATTATTGCACTAATAGATTACTTAAATGCAAACCACTGCTAATAATTCCTATGTAAGCCTTCTTCCACTTCAGATTCATTGTAATCCATCTCTTATGGCAGATGAACTACAGCACTTATCCTCCTCCTGCACAGACTACAATACTTCCCCTCATTCATCTCTCACACATGTAATCCTTCCATCTCTACTTCACACAATCCTAATTTAAATGTAAAGTATTCGGTGCAGACAAAAGAGCTCTAGTCAACTCTTGCAGTTATGACCAAGGAGCCTACCACTGCTTTTTAGTCTTCAAATTCAGTAATACAATGCTTTTCATCATCACCTCCATATCCTAAACTCACTAAATCTCATGCTAAGAGTCATAATAGAAATAGTTCTAGCATTAATAGCAAGTACTTCCACCCTCGATAGTCAAAACTCCCACTTCAGCTGGAGAGAGGAAGGATGAGACAATGCTGAATAATCTCCTATGAAGAGTTTGGATATTCTGGTTTGATTAAGGCCTTTGAACAGTTTTGAAACTGTGACAAAGCAACACATAACATATGACATTAAAAAAAAAAATGGCTAGATGGATAAATCAGAATGGTGCACTAAAGGAAAGCGATAATGAGTAATTTTTATAATTTCATGTTATTAAAACTTTTAAACAGATCTGAAAAGAAATAAGTAATTGCTAAACACTTTAAAATTAATATTACATCACACTTATGAATAAAATATAAATAATACACTACAAAAGTGAACTTCATCAAACTGATATAAATGCTTCTTATGTCACCATCAAGTAGTGAGGAGACATCAATATGTAGGTACTAATGTAACAGACACTATATAAAAACCTAATGTATAAAACCAGAAGAGTCCTCATTAGAGTCCAAGTCCCCCACGGTGCTTCTCTTGCATATTTATCTGTCTTTATAACAGCTAAAGTATCTAAAGTATCATTATATTCTGAATATGGCATTACAATGGTCATATATTCTAAAATGCTAATTTGATTAGATTTTCATTCAAGTCAATCAGAGGAAGAATTTGATTTTTAAGAATCTAACATGCAAATCATTAGAAATACAGATAACAGGCATACATCACTGTACTTTTAAAAACTATCTTGTTTTAAATTACTGTAATAGCTTTAAAAAGAGTTCTGATCATCTTGTTACTGCAAGACTTCACTGATTTGTATGCACAGTTAGGCTTGCAAGTGTATGCATCAGCTTGCCCTCCACTATTAAGTATAACCACAATCACATATTGCTTGAACAGGCCATCCACTTTTTCACTGCTCTTGTGCTCCTTGCAGATAAACAAAGGAGATACGTAAACCTTTACCTCTCGCTGCACGGTGCACTCATCGTGGGCCTTTCTGCAGGTCAAACGGGCTGACATGGCACAAGGAACCATATAAATGACCCTTGCAAAGAAACTCCTGTCCTGATGCTTGCAAAGCTTTCCCATGTGGCTCAGCGTGCAGGGAGTGACACTGAGTGAGGTTAAGCCTCCGAGCAGTGGCTGGGGGAACCAGTGCCATGTCTCACGGGCTGACCGCAGCCAACCCAACCTTCTTGGGCGTGCACGCCCGACTTCATCCCAGGAGCTGCACGTGTCCACTGAAAAGTGAAACAGAGTGCACAGTGGACACATCTTTTGTGCTGCTTGAATAAACTGTCTTGTCTCCAGCCATTCTGCACTCCGACAGTTCCAGATAACATAACCATAGGATAACCTCTTCACACATCAGTGATCCCACAAGCCCGACAGAGCTTTGCTAGTCAAAAATCTGCCATATTTAAAAATCTCATCCTCATTGAAATTGTAAAAACAAAATGATTTTTATTTCTTCACATAATTCAACTGGTTAAAATTATGCCAGATATTTATAGTGATTCAATCTACAGCCTAAAAAAAAAATCATCTCTGGTCATTTTGACCATTAAGACAGAGAGGGAAACAAAATTTTCTACTTAGTGCAGCTTCTCTACATTAGTGCTATCTACAACAGCAGTGCTGCTCTAAAGGTCACAGATGACATAATTTATATTATTATAGATAATCCATGTCATCTGTCTGCCTGACTTTTTTTCTCCATATTTTATAGAGGTGCTGTGTATTTCAATGGATAAAGCTCCTAGGAGAGCTTCAGTCTGAGCAGCTTACAAAGGCAGGAGCAGTCACCACACAGGAGAGATTTGTTGCTTCTCCTCAGGATGGCTGGGCTATTTCTTGCCTCCAGAGAACATGCATAAGCATAAGTCTATTCCCAAATATCGAGTCCTTCCATGTGCAGAGCACTCCAAAAAGCCATGACACCACTGCAAGGCAAACTGCAATTTGCTGCAAGGTGATGGCAGGGGTAGCAGTGATGAGAACTGGGCGAGATTTTTGTTCCCAGGTTATTTGTATGAATGAACGAGTCCAGGCTCCACTGTGTCCAAAAGCAGCTTGGTACAGGGACTTCCAGGGTGGCCCATCTGCAGCAACTGTTCAGTTGTCCTGATTTTGTGTGCAGCAGCCTGGGTAAGAACTCAGGGGCGTACATCTCAATCCCTTCCAGATGCTGAGCAGGGCGCATCACTGCAGGCTGTGGCTACCGAGGGGGTGCTAGTTCTGGCTTTATAAAATCCTTTCTAATAACTGATGGCCACTTTGTGCTCATACAGTTTCCTGCCCTTAGAACATAAGGGCTGATGTTTTCACTTGCACACATGACTCCAGTGTATCTGAGCTGGGCTGCTCCTACACTGCTGGTGATGTATGAGCTTCCTTGGAGGAGCTGTGTCCCGTGTGTGCCTCACACCCCTCCCCTGCCTTGTGCAAGGTAATGGCCTTGGCATTTACATGCTGCAGTGCTGCACCGTGGGGTATTTTGTAATGCTCCTTTACAGAGGAGAAGACTCCAGCAAATTACAGCAGTTGTACTCATAGCATGCTTTTGTTTAGTAACCACCTCAGGAGACTGTACAGATCTGAAAAGTGTGGAAAAGTATTGTGAGATGGTTTATGAATCCCACTAATCTTCAAACTGACATTTTCAGGTGTGGGTCTATCCTGCACGGTTTTCACTTTTTAGGAGCTAGGTAATAGCCTTTAGGAGGTCAGCAATTATCCCCGTGCTCCAGGAGTCAAATGCAATTTCATCTCATTTTATTTCATTTTAGATTTATTGCCTTGGTCATTTCAAGCAGATAGATGAGAATGTAATCACGATCAGCTACAGCTTTTGCTGTTCTGTTTCTGCACCTATACAGCTGTGGCAGTGATCCCAGCCAGCTCCATTACTTCTTCTTGCTGATACTGTTGGCATTCTTCAACCACAGTTTTGATATCAAATTGCATTTTCTTCCACTGGTATCCACACTAAGGGATGCTCAAAAGATACTGAGGTAGTTACAGTCTGTAATTCTTACATCTAATACATTTGCAAATATATTAATATTGCATCAGAAACTGAAAAGACTTTTTAAAGATGGAAAGCGTATTACCACCTGCAGGTCGGTGTAATGCCTTGTTAAATTGCTAAAACACTATGCATATGTACAGCTTCCCATCTTCTCTACAGCTGGCTGGCTGCCTGTCTGACCTGTGGCTCTGGAAAACATCAGCAATGAGACTTATACTCTCCTTACTTTCACTTGCCTTAATGCTTTTTCTCTGAGTGCTGAGGACATTCTCTCAACCAAGTGCCCTCCTGGCTGCATTGCTGTGTCCATTTCCAGCTTTTCTTTGCCCTAGAAGACATCCCAGACCTTTGTAACACCTTGTAAATACTTTGCTACAGAGGCTCTTAGAGCTTACTACCTATTTCAGCTAAGTTTCCTGACTTTTTGTCTGTAACTTTAATGAATTGTTTGCCCCATTTTTCTCACATGCTTCTTTCATTCATTCACTTGATTTAGTTAAAAGCAGAGTATTTGTGAGTTATCTAAACTTCCTGGTATTTTATTCGTTCAGCTTTTTTTGGTAATCAGCATTGTCCTGCTGGTATTTTGATTGTTCTATCATGCGATATTATGCTGTACATTTTTGTCAGCAGTTTTAGACTCCCAGAAAATGCCAACAAAGTATCTGTTGTCTAGCATTTACTGATGTTTTAACTATCCAGCTGGCATTCAAACTCTTCTCTGCTTTAGTGCTGCTGCTCTTAGTTTAAAGTTCATGCTTCTGCAAACGGCACCAAAAGTTTATTTTTGGTCTTGTGTAGTGCATCAAAGCACTACAAAAGCATCAAAGCCAGATATGTGTACAGTTATATTTTCTGAGTCAGTTTGTTTTCCTGATGTGGTGAGTTTTTCCTTTTTGCTACTGTAAGCAAGCTTTGGCAAAACAATCTTCTTGCCAATGCGAAAAATCCCATATGTGAGACAATTACTAGTCGATTTCTCTTCTCTGCTTTGTGCTAATGCATTTATGTTTGCACAAAATTTTTCCTTGTCTATGCAAACCTTTTCTGGGAGGTTAAGGGCTTGTCTCTGCTCCACTGGTGGCCTCAGCTCATGCCCAGGAGCCGTGCATTGCTGCCATGCTGCTGCACAAGCTCTGCACTCACGGTTTAGTTCAGACCAGAGCACACCTTTGATGCGAATCTCTTCTTTGTCCCCACACACTGCACCTCATTTCTTATGGCAGCGCAGCTGCAGAGAGCACAAACTGCATTTTATTTTGGATGAAATGAAACCTGAGTATGTGCTCCAGGGGCGCAGCTGAAAGGAGCTCCAGCTGCTAATGGGCATTTAGCCCATGAGAGCAGACAAGAGCTAGAACACGGTAGGAAAACCTGGGATGCACACGAGGTAGACAGCAGTCTGCAGCATCAACCATTTCACTCTGCTACCCTGTTCCTACCTGGCCTGTTTGTCTGCACTACTCCTTAATGTAAACTTATAACCTCTGTGTGCTCTCATTTGAACCACTGCAACTCTGTCCCATCTACAAATTGAATTCAGCCTCTGGGATGCAATGAACTCCTGGGTTAGCTTTTTTATATCATTGGGAAAGACAGAGATTTACCATTTTCTCAGACCATCCATACTTGGATAACACATACATACTAGTCACACCATACAAAAATACGTGTATTAGTCACACATTTATATCATTACATTACATCCTATTATATCTTAGATATTTCTGGAGATTTTCTAAAAATTCTCACTGCTTTTCTTGATTTTGGAGCTTCAGGCTGTCAGAGCTCTTTTTTCTGAGTTCAATTTTCACTATCATCTAATAGAGCCCATTTCTGTGTCCATCTGTCCATCTTTCATTCCCAATCACATACTGCCATTACTTGTCTTTTTTGTTTTTTCCCTTCAGAGTCTTTTGCAAGATACTCTCTATATCCACAGTGGTAAATCAGTGTCTAGGAATGTTCCTGGGCACTGGATGTTTTCATCTATCCTAACAAAGCGTTACAGCATTTTTTGCCTGCTTTTGGCCTGTGCTGACTATCAGTGTCCCAGGCAATTCCTGGAGAGGCTTTGGAAGTCAGCATGCTCCAGGAGCCATTCCCAGCAGGCAGCCTGCCTGCAGCCAACCTGCTTTGGAGACTAACAGCTTCTGATCATCGGCACAGACTGCTTGGTGCCAGCTGGCCTGAGCACCTAGGAATATTCCCGGGTACATTTAATTTGGAAGTACAGACATCTCTCTCCTTTCTGAAGTTAGGTGCCTATAGGAATCTAATCACTTCTGATGTCAGTGCCCAGGCAGAATGAAGTAGAATAGCGTAACATCCAACTAGTTTCAAAAAATGCTATTCTCTGTCAAAAGGGACTTCCTGGAACTAGAGAGACAAAGCTTAATGCTAGCCATAAAGGATATGTTGTGGTGTGGAGTTATTTATCACAGGTATTATTGCATTTTTTAACACTTAAGAACACCTCTTTTTCCTTTCTTTTCTTTTTTTTTTCCCGCCAAAATAGGAGAAGTACAATTACAGCTTCAGAAAACCAAGAAAATGAACAATGTTCCAGCATGAGACAAAGAATGACCTGTATCTTCAACCTAGTCTTAAAGCAAGTTCCTGCACCAGGAATAAATGGTTTCTCCATTCTGTGGCTACTTTACACCACACAGGGTTCCTTTCACACTCATTAAAATGCTATTGTAGTCTCAATTAGGAAGCAAAGCAATCTCAAGATGCTATAGAGTTTTCTCTTTGACACTTTAGTGATATCAATGACACCGATACTGACAACGGTAAGGACAGATCGTAAAATCATCATATTTTGCTCCTAAGTGAAATAACAGCTTTAAAAAGCTACTGTTGATGATTGCTTCCAGCTTCTTTAATATAATTTGCTATCAATTGTTTATCCCTTAAGAAAACTTTGCCTTAAAGTCTTTAAACATTTCCCCAACAGAAATGAGTAGATTTGAGGGATCCACTGACTCCTTTTTTGTAACAATGATCTATGTCAAATACTTGGCAGGTCCCATTGACACTACTAGGAGTATGGAGTGTATTTAAAGACCAGCCCCGGCATCTAGTTTCCCTCTTCAAGTATGAGAAACATCTTGAGAATTAGAATGTCTTACGTTTTTCTGAAAATAATACAAACTGAATATTCACGGAATGAGTCTCGGGAACAGAACTGTGAACTCATTTTCATTTTCCTTCAGTATTTAATTAGGTTCCTTGAGCCTGCTTCTAAGTGTCTCTGTTTCTGTTCCAGAAGACAAAAGAAATGAGATAAAATGGACACTTGTTTAACATTGTTGCCTTCTGTTGCAAAGGTTTTATGTCACCTTCACCATTAAAATATCTCAGTCTCTTAACTAATGAACTCCACCTATCTTGCATGTCTCACCTGCTCTCTCATTCTCATTCTTTGGGTATGGGACAGGCTGCTTGGTTTTGGTTAAGATTTTAATAATTTCCTTCCTGTAAAAAGAAAAGCAAGTAGCAACACAGATACACTTATGCACAGAGAAGGTAAAGGTGGAAGAGTGCCTTTTGCTGTCAGGGTGAAAGGCAAAGGCACTACCTGAGTCCAAGGTCCTGTGGGAGCTTGTTCCACAGCTGAGTACATGCCCCTGAGCCAACTCAGCCACCCTACACAGCACTATTACAGAAAGCATGCTGCTGAAAATCCAGCGAGCCAAGGAGTGAATGGAGGGCATCACGGAGTGTAGTCTTCCCTGGGGTTTCAGCACAGAAGGTACAAAAGATCTTTGTACTGACAGTGCTGAGGAAAAGAGCCAAGCATGGTTTGCTCTTCTGTGCCAGCATGGCCCATCTGGGGCTCCCACACCACCACCACCACTCCTCATTGCCAGCACATGCAGGGAGCCAGGGAGAAAAAAAAAATAAACTGAGGCAACAGGGAAGGTCAGTGCTTCACCTGAGATGGAAGACAGATCTTTCCTTCAGTGTGTGATGAACCTTACAGCTGAGCTGCTCTGTTGGAAGATGCTGGAAATCCAGCCTAGAAAATGGAGGGAGGATGGCCAGGTGTGCTCATAGCAACTTGAGTCCCTGAGCAGACATGCTGCAGCATTTTCCACAAGCTGAAGTTTTCCAGAAGATAATTACAACTACTGCTACTTCATACTTTCCTTTCTTTTACCTCTTAGTAGAAGGTAAATCACAGTACTAATAAATCCTTCTATAGAAATGCAAAGCAGAACTAAGAATGAAATTGATGTCGCAATTTTAATTCACCACTTTCACTGTCGTTAATTTATACACAAACACTCTGCCGTAAGTTCCCCCTGGAAAATAATCTAATTCCTTTCCAGCACTCCCCATGAAGACCAGATACAGACACTGAGTTTCATACTGTATTTTCTGTATGTCTTAAAAGATTTCCTATTTTTTTCAAGTTGGGGCAAAGAACGCGCTCCGGTAGCAAGACAAAGCAAAGCATGTTTCAACCTTTATTTGAAGTTCCTGATTGCTGTGATAAGGGCTGAAGAATAATTTAAGATACATCAGCTATAATAGATCACAGTAAAATTTCCAGCGGCCTTTCAAAAAGTCTTACTGTTCTTATGCATATAAAGCCATCTGGGGTGCAAACAAAGTTGAACTTTCTGGCTGAGCTCACTTCACAACTCCCAGCTTGGTTCCAGTGTAGATCACTAAGCTACATATTATCTTTCAAAAATTCCTCAAGAACTTAAGCCCAGATAAACACCACAACATAAAATTTTCATGGCTATCCTGCCTGTTTCACAGCACAGGTCACACACAGTGGCCAGGACGTGGCCAGGAGGGCTGTCAGGTCCCACCACTGCAGGGTTCATGGTTTGGAGCACGGTTTGGGACAGAGATTATGCTGCAGAGCAATCCCCCAGATGGGCACAGGGCGGCAAGTGGGGCATGGAGGGCCAGGAACAGCCACCATGCAGCTTTTGTGGCAGAGAAAAAAGGGAAATATTTTGAGCTTCTTTGCAACTATTTTTCAGAGAGTGAGAGACCATGGGAAAAGCTCAAAGTCTCACACTCCAGCTGATTTTGGAGTGGAAAAATCCCCACGAATTAGAATGAGAACTGCACATTGCAGAAGCTGTCTGTGAGAATGTAGGTGAGCTTTGGTACTCATCAAGGCAGCAGGCTTCCCTACCGTGCTGCTTTGCCTTCGAGATGACCATTTGGTGTAAAGAGAGCAGCACTACTGAGAACAATCGTGTTGTTTTCTCTGCCAGGTTTTCAGAGAAAGCGGACACATTTTGGGGTGTTACTGATTTCAGATTAAACAAAGTATGCAATTTGCTCACAACTATTGTACTATTACTTTCATTGTAATGCCACTTAATTAATTAACATTTCAGTATGTATGAGTAAACAATTTCATCTTTGATCTAGAAATACCCCCTTAAAATCAAGTAAAACATTTTCAATAGGTAAACATCAGAACTGAGTTTTTTTACTGAATGAGCTAATAGTCTTCAGCAATATACTGAAATTATTTGTTCAAGCAAATGTTTACAAGTACATTAAAATAAAATGTTACATTAAAACCAACCAGTACATTAAAATCAAAATTCTTAATTTTCTTAACTCCAAAAAAAATTTCTATCCCTTCATGACTGTAAAAGCCAAGTAGAACCCATATGCAATAAACCAATCCCTAGCCTAAAATTTTAAACCAGTTGTTCAATAACTTCTATTTCTTTGCAGTATGTTTACTTTATTATACTTTTATAATACCCTCAAATATATCTATAAAACTTTACAGCCCTTTTCCAACAGTATTTGGGGTGTGGTCTCAAAAGAAGCACATTTATGAGCTGCAAGACAGGAAGAAAATTACAGTACCCTTATGGGACTGAGGCAGGGACACTACAGTTATGAGCTCAGATTTTGATGCCTCCACTACTACCTATGTAATTCTTGAGTCTCCAAGTTTTCATTGCAATTGCTTTACAGAATTATCTTGTACTGGACTGATAACACTGTACAACCTCTCAATGCTTGAAACTGAAAGCAAGTTATGTTGTGGCACAGTCCCCTTCACAGCAGCGACTGTGCATGTCCTGGCTAATGCTTATGGTCAGGGACCTCACTCATTGTGCTGGAGAATCCTAAGGGCAGCTCACCCAGTCAGACACTTTAAACTGAGACCTTTCTCTGCGAGTGAGTTAGGGATGGTATCTGGAGAGTTAAGTTAGAGTTTTACAATAGACTGTGTTAAGATTTCACCTAAATACATCTCAATAAATACCCAATTCTGCGCTGAAAGTTGTATTTCCAGTGTGTGCTGAATTATGTGCCAGTACTCATACAGTCACAGTAGTGGTCAAAACCAGAGGCATCCCCTCCCAAACTGCCATTTAGGAATTGGGCAAGTAAAGACACAGTCTGGACAGAGAGGAAATGTTTTTTTTAAATGGAGACAGAGAGGCAGACTTTCAAGCTTTTCAGACTACACATTCATCACTCAAATGTTGTTATAAATACCTTTGCAAACTATTCACACTATGCAGATGAAAATAACTCGGTAATAAACAACACAGAAATAAATAAGGACCTGTGGAAAAATGAAAATACTGTTTCTCTTCCATCTGCTTTATCTTGGTAATTAAGTCCAAAATCCAACAGCAGGCACAAAAGCCCACCCACAGACCAGAGACTGAAGGTCAAAACCAAGCTATGACAGAACTGATAAGAAAATGGCTGCAATCTATCAAATTAAAGATGGTGACTTTGTCGTGAAGAAAAAGAGAGGAGTTCTGAAGTGGGAGGCATTTCTGAGCCTTGCTCTGTACCACCCAAAATGGCCCCGAGGCCGAGCTCCTTTGGGTGCTCCTTAGGAAATGGTGATTATGAAAGGCACACTCATGCCACAGTCACCAAAGGATTTCGTGTTGCTCCCGTTTTAACTGGTAACTTTAGACGCTTCAAAATATCATTTTTCCTAATGGAAATGGTATATGAGCTGTTTACAGTTTGGTGATACATTTTTAGTAAAAGGGAAAATACAGCTATGTTTGTGCTTATAGAGCTTTCTGTGTTTACAATGAGTCTTCCTGTCAATTTACAAACGGAAAATTTTGAAATGGACATTTCAAAATGTCGGAAGTGCTCAGCATTTGAAAGAAGGCTCAGTAAAGGCAGGGGAAAACTGCTAGGGAGACTGGATTGGACTTTTGGTTTGGAGTAGGAAAATATGCCTTTTGGCATATATTTAATATTATTATTATTATTAGTAGTAGGAGTAAATATTCAGAAAATATTAAGTAATGATTAGCATCTAGGATATAAGGCTTTATGCTGTAATAAAGGTTAATATAAATAAATATAATTATAGTTTATAGGTTCTAGACTTCAACGACTTTAAACTCAACTGCAAGACCTTGTCCTGAAGGATCTAAAAAACCCCCTGTATTTCAGTGATGTGTTTCTGCATTTCTCATGAATCCAGATACAATGTGTGAAACGAGGTATTTTATAGCTTTTATATAAATAAATCATCAGCTTGGAAAAAATATAACATAGTAATAGAAAAGAATGTATTAATTATCCCAAGCAGTCAAACAGGAAAGACTCAAAATGATAAATGAAAGAACAGATATAAAATATGACATATCCTGACCAATACATGGGTTATACAGTGACTTACTTACACTGGGTAGTTACACGTGTGGAAATCAAAAACACAGCCATGGCAGAAAATATAAAAAGAGCTACCTCATTAAAACTTACCTGCTAAGCTGAATGAAGGGCAAACAAGGTCTTACCTGTGTGAGGATTAGACCCACCTTCTTAATAACAGCTAGGGTAGGTGTTCTTAAACATCAACCACCCAGCCCCCAGGTTCAATCAGCCTGAATGAGATCCCAAGAAATCAATACAATTCTTGCCAGGCCACTTCAAACTATTGCCGAGCCCGAGTGTGGAGCACCAGATTACAGGCTGGCTGTAATTTTTCCCTGGAACAACCCAAACACAGCTCTTGGGCCTTAATGAGTTTTGTTCAGCATGAATAGGTCAACAGAGTGCAGAAACCCCTTTTCTCAGCTTGTCCATGTAGAAATGGTGTGCCACCAGCTCTGTTCCAGTACTGGGGACAGTTGCCCAGTTGTGTGACTCACGGGCAATGAAACAGAAAGCCATTTTTAGTCCATTTGTCTAGAAAAAAGTCAGGAAGTACAGCTTTGACTGCTCAGACACCCACGTGTTTGACTCAAAACTGCACAAGACTACAGAAAAATCTTCAAGGGCTTTCTATAGCAATAAAAATAAAGTAAATGGGAAAGGTCATAATCACGTTTGTAAAGTCTGATCCTATTCTTTAGCAAAAAGAGATTTCAATTGCATACTATTAGATACTTACAGCTCCAGTGACTTACAAGAACACACTGTATGAACACTGTATTAAGGATGCAGTGGCTTCCATGGGTAGCCCCTGTTGTGCAGATATAATGCTGGAAAGGGCCAGGGACTAGCTCTTCCTTGACAGGAAAAGTCTGCAACTCAGCACATAGCCCTGGCAACCCAAAATTTCTCCCAGCAGTACTTCCATTAGACTCCATGCATTCAGGTTTTAAAAGCCCTCCCCACCTTTAATCTCAGCAGCACAGCAGGAAACCTCCATCATTTCTACTAAAACACTTTTCTTCCAATCAGGATAATTTTTCTCCTACTTTTCCTGAATGCTTTTTCCCCCCCCTCCTAATTCAACTCATCAGTCTCGGTTGAGTTTTCATTCTACATCAGAAAATCCCCCTTTCTTCACTGATTGCAAACTTCAAATATTTGTACATCACTGAGTTCTCCACCTCTTATGTTTACATGCATCATTTGGGCAGGGCACTTTAGGACTTTGAGCTTCTTTAGCCTCTCCCCATAAATAACTCCTTCTATATTTCTCATACATATGTGCATGTCACTACACTTATGGCTATTCTTATAGGCCAAATCTGTTCCTGAGAGAATCCGGAGATGTCCTTGCAAACTTCCTCTCAAAACTAGCATAAGAATAAAAGAATTCTTGGAAAACAGGCTAAAAATTAATTCTAAGTCGGCTGTCTATGACCAATACCACCTACTTAATTTTGCATTTTTCTTTCATGGACATTATGACCCACAGAGTACCCTGCTATCCAAATAAACAGCTCTCTTAGATGAGAGGGATTCTTTCAGAAGGTAAAAGTCCAAGTCTTTTCTTCCACATCAGTATGTGTGTCTGTGACTAGTACCCTAAACAAAATAGGAACACATAAATAAAAGCAGGTTTTACTAATAATAGCTACCTGTAGATACAGAAGAGGCCTTTCTGATTGCACAGATATTTCTAAGCCATCTGGATGTCTGTAGGATACAGCCTGCAACTCCATAAGACCACACCTCATGTTATATCAAGCATTTTATCAGGGCTTAATGAATTAAAAGATGGTTAGAAGTACCGCTTAGAAATACACAATGTTGTTAATAAATTCTTCTCTCACTAGGGGTAGATTCTACAGGAAGAATTTCGTATCATCAGGTTCTCAGACTAGTAATTATAGCTTACAGTTTGAAAGCCACAACCTTGCTTTCATGAATGCAATTTGCATCAAAATCTGCACTTACAAAATCAGGGAGAAGAGTTTTGCACACATAAATTAATTGCCAACCCATTTTCTGGTGCTTGAACTGCAGACAATTAGCTATCAATCATTAGTGACCTGGGCTTTACTCAGCAAGGACACAAAGAGTAAGGCTCTGCAACTAATACCAATCCCACAAATACTGCAGCACCCTAAACATCCCCAAAATCTGTCTTCACTTGACAAAGAAAATACTCTTTGGCAGTAAAAGCTGGTACAGAACTGAAGGTTGGAGAAAGAGGGGGGAGAGGGAGAGGAAAAGAGAGAGATACTGATTTGCTCTCAATGAATATGAAAAAGCTGATCTCTGCCATTGAGGAAAATTCTTGCACCAGCAAGTGCTGACTGATTGTGATGAGGAATGCTTTATCACCCGGATCCAGACACTCTTTCATATGGTGATTATTATTCCTGTCATGACCCTCTGGTCATCAAGCCACAGTGTCTTTTGTCACGAAACAACTATCCAATAAGGAATAATCTAGGAATAAGCCTGTAGCATAATATCTTCTGCTTGCTTATACACACAGCGGGAGGAGGAAAATCTTCTTCCTGTGAGTTATTACCTGCTCTAATCCACTTTGGAAAATAGCAGTATTTCCTTAATTTTGTGAAGCATGCAAACATATTTTTCACAAACTACAGCTACCTGAATAGCTCAGACCAGAGCTGAAAGCAAATCTTAAAGCTCTCTCAGGTAATAACAAATAGTCCAGCATCACCATCAAATCCATGGCAGCACAGAAACTATCAAATATTCACATTAAACTTGATAAGAACATGCAAAGACTGAATTGCACGCCAGCTTGCCTCTATATTTAATTTCATATTGTCTTCTATAAGGCTGATGTCTGGCCTAATTCCTGATGCTATTCTTGGAGCAACAGCTTTGACAAACAGAGGTAACACATGTACAAAACCCCAACAAATACCACATACTACCTAAAACATTAGGTCTGGTTTAGTTCCTATACAGTTATAGAGACATTTTATATTAACATCACATCATCCGTATTAATTTTATCCAACTACAAAATGGTTTACAACTCATTTAACTTTCCACATATTATTTCCCTGGTTTTTCCAATTCAGTTCCTAGAGAAAGGGGCTACCCCTCTGCGGTCAGACAGTGTACACCACACTGAAAGCACCCAGGGAAGAAGGGCTGGGAACCCTGCTCTGGGAGCAGAATGAAGAGCCATTTCTGGCCACACAAGCCAGTTCTTTTTATGTCTTTTCTGTCTCTACTGCCTACATAGATCACCTAACACAAGGGCTGTTTCAAATGGTTTTATCCAACTAGAAAGCTAACCCTAAGTAACAAATACAACAATACATATACAACTGCACAGAATAAAAAATTAATGGTGTTAGAGAACGATGATGCACAGAGACATTATGTGTGACACTGGGGAGGAAGTGGGGGTAAGTGTGCATGGTTAATATGAAAAGATGTCAAAAAAAATGAAGCATAATAATAGTGCAATTTATCCTTGCTAAACGTACTGCACTGTGCTATAATTAAATATGAAAACCTAAATTTATCTCTATGTTCGGCTGTCATTAACTTAACAGGGAGTGCACATGTTCTAATCTAATGGCTGATTTTTTTCTCCATGTGCAGCATATTAAAATGTATATTAGCCTCAAGGTGCATAAACACAAAATAATAGACCAAAGGTTTTGGCCTGTGGAGAAAAAATCCATGCTCAAAGGCCGTCAAGTAGCTGGTGATGCAGGGGAGACACTCACTTAGCCTCATTAAGCTGAAGCTCTCTTTTGCTTGTCTTTTGTTCTGCATGACAGCAGCCTCTTTGTTGTATAATAATTCATTCCAAGTTCGTTCCAAGCTACCGAAACTGGTGAACTGTGGCCATTTTAATGAGCAGTATTGGTGGTATGCATAATCTGGAAGCCACGTGGACCAGGCAATCACAGAGCACTGCAGCCAGCAAAATGAGATACTGTCGAAATCACAAATTTGTCAAGTTGTTTTTGGACAGGGTATTATAATAAGCACTAAAATATGCATCTTATTACTCTGCATCTGCCAGTCAAAGATCACTGTAATGAATGCATGCTGCAGGGTATGACCAGGCCGTTTCCCTAAGTAAAACAAACTGCAGAGTACAAAAAAAGAATTATGTATTTTTGGCAGTGCCTGGATTTTTTTTTTTAAATCCTTTTGCATCAGGAGCTGGATTTTCCTGGCTTGATGTCCATTGCCAGCAGTGAAGGCACTAAAACTGCCACAGCCAAGGAGTTAACATGAATACATGGTTTCTTAATAGCCACATTTACTGCCTGTGCATCTGAAACTTTAAATTCCATGCTCGAAGCAAATTTAGCATACAGTACATATAAACTCCACAAAGATTAAACTACTTTAAATACACTTTAATAATCCTAGCTCCTTTTGTTTTATACATTTCTACTGCAAATGGCTTCACCGTTAGGGAAGGTACATTTTACATAACCTGCTCTCTCTGTGAGAAACAGCACTGTAGGTAATCACAACATAAACTTCCATAATAGAACAATTAGGGAAAAAAAGGTTTTAAAGTGGTCCTTTTTTTTCTACAAATTGGTCAGATTCATGATTGAACTCAGCTTGAAAGATTGGGAGGTTCACCAATGGCAGCAAACCTGGTAAATGTGACTTGTGCAGTGGGGTGCAGAGTGTGCTCTGCTGGTGCTCCCCAAAACACTGCTGGTGATATCCCACAGAAAACCACCAGACTCTAACCTGGAGCACTGCCTGTGGAGGCCTTTCATCATCTGGTGAGGAGCTGAAAGACTAAGTGGGGAGCAGAAGGAAAGGGCTCATTTCCTCATCTGCCTCCAGATAATGGTGCAGATATATCTTGGCAGAGCCTTATTTTTGGGCAACCCAACAAGCATTTGTGGCAAGAGTTCCTGCGTGTGCTGATGTACAGTTCCCATAATATCCTAAACTAAGAGGTTTCTTGATCAATACTGGCTTATACCTAAAAGGCTCTGTCAGGCTGAAAGCCATATTTCAGGTCCAAGTTTTAGCTAATGGGAAAGAGGATCAAACAGCTCTGCTGGGTTTGCGAGGCCAGGTTTTGGTAGCAGGGGGAGCTACAGGAGAGGTTTCTGTGAGAAGCTGTTAGAAGGTTCCCCCATGTCTGACAGGGTGATGGAGCCGTGGCTGGCCATGACCGAGCCAGCCAGGAACTACAGTAATGTCTCTGTGGTTACATATTTAAGAAGGAAAGAAAAGTTATTGCACTAGGAGAAGAGACAAGTGAGAACATGTAAGAGGAACAACTGCAGACCCCAACATCAGTGAAGAAAGAGGGGGAGGAGGTGCTCCGAGCGCCAGAGCTGAGATTCCCCTGCAGTCCCTGGTGCACACCGTAGTGAGGCAGCTGTGCCCCTGTGGCTCATGGAGGTCCATAGGGATGCAGAGATCCACCTACAGCCCATGGAGGAGACCCACACTGGAGCGGGTGGATGCCTGAGAGAGGGCTGTGAACCTGTAGGAAGCCCATGCTGAAACAGGCTCCTGGCCTGCAGACCCATGGAGAGAGGAGCTCAAGCTGGAGCAGGTTTCCTCATAGGATCTGTGAACCCGTGGGAGACCCACATGGGAGTGGCATATTCTTGAAGGACTGCACCCCTTGGAACTGCTGTTCATGAAGAACTGTAGCTTGTAGGGAGGACTCATGTTGGAGAAGTTTGGGGAAAATTGTCTTCCATGGGAGGGAGGGACCCTGCACTGATCCAGTGATCAGTGGAAGGACTCCTCTCCCTGAGGAGAAAGAATGTGTGATGAACTGACCACAACCCTCATTGCCTGTCTCCCTGCACCACTGGTGGGGAGGAGGGAGAGCCTGGAAGGGAGGGAGGAGTGGTAGAATGTGGGAACTGACAGCTGATCTGAAGGCCTCGCAGACATTGGCCTTGAAACACTCAGTTTGTACCCGTGAGAACTGCAGAAGCAAGAAGCAAAAACAACAGAAGAGGACGGAATAGCTGCAAAAGGGAGGATACTGGCTGATATTTAGCAAAGAATGTGTATAGACAACCAACAGTAGTGTATTGTAGCAAATTAATAGCCAGTGAACATGCAGCTCAGAAAGTGTATAAAAGCTGTGTAGTAATAGAGATGCTTTTTGCCTTTGCTCAGGGCAGAGTGTGTGTCGTGACCGCCTCAACAGTGACAGCGGAAAAGGTGGTTTTAAGATTTGTTCTCATTATCCTGCCTTGATTTCAATTGGTGATAAATTCAGTTAATATCCCCAAATCAAGTCTGTTTTGCCCATGATGGTATTTGGTGAGGGATCTCTCCCAGTCCTTATCTCAACCCATGAGCCTTTGGTTATATTTTCTCTTCCCTGTCCAGCTGCAGAGGAGAGTGAGAGGGTGGTTTTGGTGGGTACCTGGAATTCAGCCAGGGTCAATCCAGCACAGCTTAACACTAATTCTTTTCCCCTGACTTTTCTTCAGAACTGGTGATAGCAATATGGGAAAAAGGGTTTCTTCAACAATGTTAATTATTTTACTGCAATCTTTGTATCAGTATTTAATCTTTATATGATGAAACAGTCCATATTTCCAGCCATAAATACCATTTTTTCTGCCTTTTTTTATGCGGTGCTGGAAACACGGGGACAGTTCTTTACCATACTGGACAAATTAGCTTTCCCAGAGAACAAGGAGCACTTCCAAAAATGAAGGGTGAAAACATCTGTTCAGTGATGGCAATCAGAGGTCTTGAAGAATGTGAAGGCAGACAAAACTTTATGATGCAACAGTGTTCTTGCATGGCTGTGACTTCCCATTTAATTAATTTATTTAATATAAGAGTTAATTTAATATTTTGTATGAAATCTGGTTGGTATAGCAAGGCTTTTTCTCTGCCGTACAAAAGACTATTTAGATTCCACTGCAGTACAGTTAGAATTTAGCAGGTTTATACTGTTCAGAAGACTCAGCTTTTAGTACCCACAGACACTTGAAGGAAATGAGTATTTTTGTCTGTTCCAATGGGAAGTCCATTCAGAGAAGAAAATCAGAAGGTTGTGAAGAGTTTAGGGTGATGAAATTTCACTGAAGTCATACACTGTGCATGTACAGCATCATTCTCTCTCGTCCGTCTGATGAATAAAGCCACTGTCTATAAATGCGTTTTTACCACATAAAATGTTAGCATTTTTAGTACAGCACAACCTTAATAGCTGAGAACTATGCACAGTTTGTTTGGGGTTTTGTATATTTCTGGAATCAGGATGCTTAAATTATCAGTTGTTGTTATTTTTAATTTTTTATCATTTAGACATGATCAAACAAATATCATTTTTGCATAACTCCTGGTGCTGAAAGCAAAGTATGAAACATCCATATGTATTTCTCTCTTCCTATAAATCCACACCTACCATCTGAATACCCGGCCATATTTTAGTTTAGCTACCTGGCATGTATAGCAGCCACTGCATTAAGTATGATTTTTACAGCAGCCATTAATGGAAGTTTTTACAGAGACATACTGTACCACTTCTGGGATCACCAGCTGACACCAGTGCATTTCTGGGACATAATCACTTCAGCTCTCTGGATTAAGATCAGTGAGCAACTAATGGGAGAGTTCTGTAACAAACAGACAAGGTGAGACAGTGAGATACAGGGGAGATCAAATTGCATCTCTGGGGAATGCTACACCTCATGCAGATACCTAGTGAGAACAGAGTTATCTTTATCGCTCCTGGTCACGTATCTTCCTGAGAAACTCGTGAACACTATTTTAAAACATAAGTCTGTTAATTTTGTATTATAAGGAGACCAACTGTGCCCTTACTGTGATTGATGCAGTCACCCTAACAACTTTGGGTTGTAAGAGTGTGCACTACATCTTGACTGTCTTCCTGACTGCATCATGCACTTGATCTCAGTCCTAAATTCATTCTGAGGTAAGTGTGCTTTTACAAAAGTTCTTCCCTGAAGGAGTCAGTGAGAAGCAGTGTGGTGTCATCACTCCCTTGCCATTCTCATCTCAGCATCAAGTTTTGCACACCGAGATTAAAGCTGAGACAAGCTGACAAGTTTTATTCCATGCAAAGGTGATTCAGAGTTGATATTAATGACAGTAATCTGTGCCAAAGTTTCAAGTGTCAGGTCCTCCCACAGGAAAAAACCCCAAAACCCAACAGAATAAGCCGTCTGAAAAGCAATGAGGAAGGAAGCCCAGAACTCTGACTTTGGCCACCTTTGTGAGTCTGACACAGCATCTGTGCTAGGACTCTCTTTGGAGCTGTTATGGATACAGTTATAGCCACAGCAAAGAATGAGTAAAATTGGTGGAACTATGGAAAACTGTACCATCCAGTGACTGGAAACCAATGAGGCTGGCATTTCTAAGTGGGAATCTCACTCCTGTTACAGGCAGTGTAGTACCACAGGTCACATCCTGGACAATGGCTCCAGCAGCAACTGCTATGTTAGCAAAAGGGAAAAAGCTACTGAAAAGACAATCAGAAAATAAATAGCACTGGCTCAAAGACAATAAATTTAGTGTCTACATACAAAAATAAATAGATTCTGCAACAGTGAGAAACAGAAAAAGAGCACTCAAGTTTCCAAAATATTTTCCAGTGCTGTGATGCTTCTGATATTTCAAGGGCTATAAATTATCAGAAGTATTAGTTTCATTAATGCAGGAGGATGAACAGATACTAATCAACATGAATCTCTTTTTCAGCCAAAGCATTTCATGTTTGCTATTTAACTGCTTGTTATATTACACTATTTAGCACAGCACTTTCAGTATTCTCTCTGTTTAGGAAGGAAATTATTGTGATAAATGTAACACCTGACAGTGATAACTGTTCAGTTTGTCATTTATCTGGTGACTGCACGGCAAGACAGCTTCAGTTTGAGGTCAGGTGTACCATTTAGAAGAAGGTATTTATCTTTTAGTTTACTCTGGTCATCAAATACTACAATATTTCATGACAAAACTCCACTGTGTCACTCTCCTGTGGCAACACTCTGCACTCAGCATCTGTTTGATGCTGAAACCAGGACAGAAAATGAATTATAAAAAGAATAGTCCACCATTACATAAAAACATGGACATATTAACATTCAGTATTGCACTGTGAATCAAAACAGATATCATTGAGAACATACTTATCCAGGAACAGAATGGCTCCTAAATCTGTGATCTATTTAGAACTGGTAGAGGCTCAATGAATTTGTATACAATCAGAAAGCAAGTGGTTCTTGATGCTGGGGAAAATAATTCCACCTCAGTTTCTTATTATTAAAATGTCAAATGTCTGAACTTCCTATCCCCATGATTCTATGTGAAAATAATAGTAATCTTGTAACAAAAAGGAGGCTGATTCCTGTGTATTTTTAAATTTACTGCACCAAACCCACAACACATCACGTGTATTTGCTGGTTAGCTTCTCAAGAGGTCTTACTGAAGAAACTGCATTTCCTCTCATGGTATATACCAATACAAATTGGGACAGCTACTTATATGTTTCTATAAGGCAGGATTTTGAATGTCACATTTTACTTCATATATAACACACACATCCCACACATTATTTTATTGATGAGAATATAGCAATAGGTTTTTTTCTCTGTTCCAAATAAAGAGTAAGGACATGCTTTTTAGTGAATTCATTTTAGAAAGAGAATCACAAATGGGTGTTATGACTTGCTGCCATGCAAGGTAGATATTTGTGTTTGAATTGAGATGAAACTACAGTACTTAACTAAATTTACTAGGCACAAGTACATGAAATCCAATATTGATAATAATTTATGAAAGTAAGAATACTGATTCCTACAATAGTGCAAACTTAGTTTATGATAACATAATTAGTTACACTAATAACACTGCTTAGGCACAGTCTTGCTAATTATGATATTATAAATATTAATGATATCAAGTCTTTGTATTTGATTGCCCCTAGTAGGATCATTTATCATGGTATTTCCAGTTATCAGAGTTATATTATTTTTCTTCCTTTTGCCTTGAACGTTCATTCCTGGACAAACAGCCATCCTGAGCTTATGCTTAAAATGTATCAATAGCTCATCAACGATGCATCCTGCTTAACTTTAAATGCTATTATTTAGTAGCAATGTTACAATGATGTAATTCAGTGCTAATACAAATACACAACCAATTATATTCTGTACGTCTTTTAAATGTCTAACAGAGCCAGCCAGACAAGATTACATAGGGCTTTGTTTTTATTCTTCTTCATGTGACCTGTTTCAAGTTAAGATTTCTTTGAATTATTAAATGCTTCCTTAAAGCATATTTTCACACAACCTTTTTAAAGTTAATTATTGATGTAGTGACAAGCAAAAAAGACTAGGAATTACAATTTCTTTTCCTTATTCAAAAGGACATGAGAAACATCTTTGACAACGGTTGTCTGTTTAGTAAAATACAAAGGTAATACAAAGACAGAACACTGAGTGCAGCTTTAAAGAAGAATTACAACAAATCTGTAGCATTGGAAATGCTGTGTAGGTTTCCACAGGTGTTAAAGGAAAGAAGTTTAGATATAACCCTTTGAGCCTGGTTTAACTGCTTAACATAAGTAGATGAAAATGAAACTGCTTATATCTTGGTTTATTTTTAAGCAGTGTATTATCCAGAGCTTTAGGAATAGGATTGTCTTTCCTCCTTGAAAGTAATGTTATAATTTTCAGAGCTCCACAGAGAACAACAACAATATAGGAGTCTCTAATCTCCTGCTAAATCCAATTCCAGTCATCAGCAATGATAAGCAGAGATTTGGAGGCGTTTGACACTCCAAATCCTATTCTTTTGTAATTCTTTACTTTTTACAACATTTTCAACAGTCGTACATCAGATTTTTGGAAGGATAATCAATAGGCATGATGTATAACTGAAATCAGTCTTCAAAGTGATCCCCTCTAGTAACCAGAAACAAAAGCCTGGCCTCCCTGCTGTGCAGGTATTTTGCTTAGAGCAGGAGGCAGCCGGGCATCAGCAGGAAGCCAGTTACACCTCCCTGCTTCTCAGCACGGATCAGCAGGTGCCCTGGTTGGAGGGGTGAGCACGACTGGGGCAGCTGCAACCCATTGCATCTGTCAAAAACCTCCAAAAATGCTTTTGTAGCAGGGAACTACTAGAGCAGACAGGAAAAACAGTCCAGAGGTTAGGATTTCATGCTGACCATCATTTACATTCCCATTTCATCACAGACTTTCTAGGTTTAAATGATCTTGCAGAATTTATTAAATTGTCTGGTGATCCTCACCTGGAATTCCCCTGTCTTGCAAAGGGTTTGGGCATCAGCACAAATGAAAGACCATGAGATGCTCAGGTATGGTGATTAAAGGACCACTCCTACCCGACCTAGCGTTCCATCTAACAGCTGGTCTGTGACTACCTGTCTCAGCTGGTTGCAGCCAGTTCAAGAGGGTTTTTGCATGTCTCTTGAATGTTGCACCCTGGCTGGAACACCCAGAAACTTCTGGCAAAATATCAGGATCAATCTGAAGTGAGTCAAGTTTCATTAAAACAAGCAGTTCCAGAACTTGTTCTAATGCATTTGTAATTTCACATACTATACTTTTTAAAAAGACATGATATTATGAATCACGTGAAGAGATCATCTTTATAGTAAAAACTTTAGCCCATATCAAGCCATTTCAAGTTTGTCTTCTTAAGCTGCCTACGTATTTGTTAATATTCAGAAGGAAGATGACTTGGTGACTAATTGTGACAGCAGCAGTGATTAATCAAGGTAAGTAGCAGAAACTGCATACAATGATTATGGAATTACATTCAAAAACAAGACATAGTGTTACTATACAGGAATGGCAATAAAACAACATACCTTTCCCATCAGATCAGCAATTCTAGGCACTGGTTTTCCCTTCTGATGGCACATGGTTGCAGGACTCTGTCCATTCCAGTCTTCAAGTTCCTCAATGCTTTTCAGGTAAAGAAGAGCTTGCAGTCCAGTACAGTAGTCATCAATAACAGTGAAATCTTGATTTTGGATCGCACTGCACACCTGTGAAATGTAAGTCAGCTATCAGGACCATCCCAGCAGAGAAGCATACAGAATTAGCAAGCTCTTTGGATTTACTGATTATCAGGTGACCCTTCCTGCACCTCCACTGGGAAAGAAGTACAAGAATTCACTATTATCATCTGCTTAATCCTATGCCATGATACCACCACTGCAGTTCAGGAAAGAAAGGGCTCGATATCACCAGCTATGCTCAGATTTCCCAGCAGCAGCCCTTGGACCAGACCTGAGGGCTGTTCAGAGATAAACCTGCAAGCCCAACCCCAGGTGTGCCTGCTGGGGAGCTGATGCTGAGCACGGCAGCACACTGGCAAACAAACCACCACCTGTGCTCAGACCTTTGCCTGCAGACACTCAGGGCTATCCCCCAGCCTGCTCTGTTCAGGCATAGCCACTTAGGTCCCAAATCACAGAACCACAGACTTGCTGAGACTGGAAAGCATCTCTTGAGATCGTGTTGTCCAACCTCCAGCTCAGAGAAGGGTCAGCTACAGGAGGCGACCCAAGACTGTATCCAGTCAGGATTTGAGTATCTCCAAATACAGAGATTTCATCTCTCTGGAGAACCCAGTTCAGTGTTCAGTCTACCTTGCAGCTTTTTTCTTACATTTAAATGGAATTTCCTGTGTTTCAGTTTGTGCCCATTGCCTCTTGCCATTCTACTGGATAGCCCTGAGGTGAATCTGGATACAACGGAAGTGTCTCAGCAAACAGCACTCGTTAAGCTGACCTGTTATTATGGGTGAGCATTGCCAGGCACAGAACAGAACAATCCCCTTCTGCCATTCAGTGTAACTGGGAGGCCAGGCCACTTCCTTTCAGATACTTTAGAAACACGGATAGCAATATAGCTTTATAAACATATAAAGTAGTGATCCCTGACCTGCAGAGCTTAACATGTAAATACAAAACTACTGACAGCAGAAAATAGTCTGACCATTTACATGGGTTCTCCTCTAGAGCATGCTGGGGATATCAGCTCAGGCTTAAAGCCACAGAGATACCCAGCCAAACTGACAACTGAATAAAAAATCCCTGACTGTTCTCTGAATACCTTCTCATTAGCTAAACTCTAATCAGCCATCAGTGACGAGGTGCAGGGTTGATTGAGTGCCATTAATTATCAGTCCCTGGAAATGCTCTGGAATTCCAGATGTTTCAGTGTTTTCAGCCTCTGATTCAGCTTTTATTGTAAAAGCTGAAAGGAATGCTCTTGATAATACCTTGACTCCACACACAGATAGCGAACACAACAATGAAATAGCCACCTACTTTAGAACACGAACTGGTGCACACAGACATGCACAAACACATCCACACTTCTTGGATGCAGAAACACACTTCAGATCATAATTGACTTCAACACTTAAAAAGCACAGGAAATATATTATTGTTTTCCACATTTCAGAAATGACAATACAACTTGCAGACCTGAAGACAGTTACACATCACATTGGGAAATACCATATACTACAGCTGAACAAGAAAAAAATAAGGGCAAACTATAAAATAAGCACAATAACATTTTCTATGCAGTGCATTTACATTACAAAAAAATCTGTTTCTCTGGAGAAACCATGTGGGTATTAATTAGGTCTGTTACACCTTCCACAGGCTTCAAGATTTTTTTTTTTGAGAGCAATTATAGAAAGCATCATAATAATTTCCCATACAGGTTATTTAACTGCAAAACTCCACTGATGCTTATTTAAACCTTTTTGTACTGCAAGGAATTCTCTGGGATTTTTTAGTGTATGGGTAAGACTTTTATTATCTACTCTTAAAAATACAAAAACTATAAAAAAATACAGTTAAAAGCCATGTCATGTCACTTGAAACAAGTTCAGACACTTTTGTCAAAATCTTGAAATATTTTGACAGGATGTATACACATGAGATACACTGGAGGATACCTGTAATAACCTTATAAATAAAGAGGCTTTTACTGTTTTCCAGCTTGTGGTGCAGTGTTATGAACTGCAATAACATAAAAATGTGTAGAAGATAATAACACACTAAGAGCTAACTATTTGATCCATGTGATTCTATAAGCAGTGCACTATTTGCCTTTCCCTGGAAAGCCAAGAAAGTTCCAGAACTGAAGGCAAAATGCAATTTTTAAGAAAAATGAAAATTGCTGCACCAAAGAAAAGTGTTACATGAAATGGAAAGGCTTAAAACAAACAAGTGGTCTCAAACAATCCTCCTCTACTGCAGAGACCTTATGACTATGGTGCCTGACGGTGTGGCTAAGCAGCCAAACATGCCTTTCACTGATTTCACTGGGATAAAAGCAAGTGCTTATGTTTATGGGCCTTTCCTAGAACAAGACAGCTTCAAGCACTAACACATACAAAACCAAGTGAAATAATTTTGCCTTTTTTTTTGGCAAATTCCAAAATTCTGAGCTAAAAAATTTCTTATATTGCATCTATCAGATAGTGAGATTTGTATTTTAGGCTTACAGTATCTTCCATCAACCAGCATAGAAGCCTTTGCTGCATTTTAAAAGGTGGTGCACAATGTCAGGATAAAAGGTCACCATGACCCATCAGCCATGACAATTTCTACACCACAGAGAGAGGTTTTTAGCATCATACCTGGCTGCCTCTGAATCACCAGTTTAAATGACACTGTGTCCTCTTTTCAGCACAAGAGAAGTGGCAGGGCAATAGACCAGGTGAGACTCAAAGTCAGGCATCCGGAAAAATCACAGAAGAACTGAACCGACCCATCTCCACACCTCATTAATGCCCCCGCTTTGCTCCTGCTGCTTGCGCTGGGAACAAACACTTGCTTCCCTTGCAACGCTCGGTGCTGAGCCTGAGCCCCCTCTGCTGCAGTCCAGATACTGCTGCATTCAAAATGGTTGCTACCAGCTCTCATTTAGTGTCTTATTAAGACATTATCTCCCCTCAAGAGGAGGTGAAGGCGAGAAGTGCTGTGTAAGGGCTGCTGTCCGTGACTCACACACCGATGGAGCAGCAGCAGGAACTGCAACCAGCCCTGCCCACCAAGCCCCTCTCCTCAGCACCAGGCTGGTACCCACCAAGCACAGTGGAATGTGCTTCCCTCTAGACCCTGAAGCAAAAACCTGAACAGCACTGAGACTTCACAAGTGAGAGCACACCCCTGCCGTGTCGTGCCAGAGCAGTGCTCTGTATCCCGTGGCCAACAGAAGCCGCTTACGGACGAGTGCACGAACCAGAGCGCGCCTGGATCCGCTGCTTGTGTGGTTTATCAGCCCAGGTTCTGGCAAGCAGCAGGGCTGGGACTTTGCACAGCAGGGATGCCACCTGTTTAATATCCCTTAATCCTAAATAATCCAAGTGGAGCTGTTTAATGAGTAAATTAGCTTTCAGCTGTTTACTGACCCAGCCTTTCACCTGAAACATTCAGGTAGAAAGTATCTTCTGTGGAAGATGAGAGACTGGCCCTGTGGAGCATCCTATGGGACACAGTGAAGTCCAGGTCACAACAAAGCTGTCAGCTGTACCGCTGACAAGTGCTGTCCCGCTGTCTTGCTCGTGTTGGTCTAGCTTTGGACTAGAAGAGAAAGGTGCTGCATTTTTCCTGTTTAGGAAGGTAACGTGTATTATTCACATTGCACTAATATGCAGGGAGATATGCACAAGCTTGGTTTTACTGCATTGCCTGGCTCTGTCCCAGTAGTAGAACTGCTACAATTTAATTTTTAACATTGGATCTCCTTCCTTTTCTCCCAGATCCAGACTCCAATGATTGCCCCTTAAATGCCAAAAGAGACACGTAGCCCAATATGCAATGTATGGTCAATTACAATCTGCTCTCAGTATTCTGAAATCTAAAACTGCTCAGCATAAGTTGCAACTGTAAATTACAATCTAATCTATACAGACACGTCTGAGATACTAAAAGACACAATGCCTGCTTTGCTGTTGGTAAACACACACCAAATTATCTCACTGGGGAATGGTGATGTGAAATGAATCACAGGTTAAGGCTCTAAGTAAAACTGTTCTGCAAACTGCAGTGATGGGAGAGGCACACAAAGGTCCCTGCTGATGTCTTCCATAAGAAATGACCAGTCTGCTCTATTACTAAATAAACATAAAAACTGAGTCTAACTTTGTCCCAGGATCTAGAGACATTACAAGTCTTACTTGAAGAACCGGAGTAAATAGTAAAGAGATTATTATTGTGTAAAATAATTTTTACAGGTTACAAGATTGTTATTAAACATCCACATGAATCCAAAACTTTAAATTCACATATTCTGAAGAAAAAGCTCATTACTGGTGACAAGTACTTCCACGTCAGTCACAAAACATTGTAGACACCTTTGCTGTTAGCAGAATCATTGCAAAACAAAGAGATGCCAATTTCTGAAGTGCTTACAGAGGCAAACCCCCTGCACTGCTTATTGAGAGCTCTGTCTGTGTAAGATCTTTCAGTTTTGTCCACAGTCTTGTGTTTCTAGAAGCAATGGGAAAAATACCCAGACATTAAATTTTATTTCTGTTTCACTCTCTACCAAAGTGGATGTGGTTCCCGTCCAAACTTTGTCATGTCCTGAGGGACTGTGTGGAAGACCTGTGCCATCCATGCAGAATTTGGACAAAGCGCCTGAGGCATTTCCAGTCAGATCACCCAGTAAAGAAATTCCTGCTCAGTGCTATCCCCTGCATTTTCCCTTTGGGAGATATTGTAGAGGAGAAATGTTTTTCTGGAACACTAGAAGAGGAAACAGTGAAGTCCTCTTCAGGCTGTGCACTCTCTCTTACCCCACAACCTTCACTTTTTACATAAACTCATTATTATATGGCAGAATCCCAACTGGACAAGTGATGATGGGGAAGATGGTGCCAAAAATGAACCCTACTCCCTATCTGCATTATTTCTATTCCATCAGTAGCTGGGATTTCATCAGAGGCCACAGAGCAGATGCAGATCTAGACATGCTTGTGTCAGTTTTTCCCTACACTTCTTTCACCTAACAAGAGGTATTGTGTATAATCTCACATACTGCTAGATCAGTATAGACTGGAGCAGGTCAGAGAATCTAGCCTGTTCAATAATGTGTTGTTTTTCAAGAAGAGAATAAGTATTCTTAGCGTGACAAGATCTGTGTGAACAAAAATCCTGTAACGTCTGGCAGCTGTTGTGCTCCAATTTGAAATTGTTTCAAAGCACTCTTAGAACTCTTTGCAAGTGAGGAATTTGTTCTGGGAGACAATAGCTTGGAGAAAATTTTAATTTTTACACCCCTCTGAAATAGATGTATCTCTCTTCAGGACATGGGTGTAAAATAATTGTCACTTTTATGAAAACAGAAGTATCAGTAAGGAGGCAGATGGGTGGCTGTGATACACGGTCTAGAAGATTGATGGGTATATATTTGTATATACAAATGCAAATCACATAGCTTGACTGTTCTACCATATTAGTTTCCATTTGTTGTAGCTGTACAACATCAAAGCAGTGATGTCTCCGTATATTGCATTTAGTGGTAATGTAACGGACTACCAAAAAAAAAAAATCAAAGTGAGAGTTTCTAAGTAGTTTCCTGGCAATTGAGACAGCAGGCTCTTTCATCTGTGCTGTAACTGTGGCAGTGCATTGATTTAAACTCCTTCTGAGATCTCAAATGCTTTTATATTCGTAGGTCTCACTGGCTGCTTTCTTTTTGCCTTTTTTCCCCTTCAAATGATAAAATTCTAGCATTTAGCAGAATGCCATCTTGCTTCCCCAGAAGATGGAGACTTATTTCAGCTTTGGTTCTAAACTGCACAGGATTTGTAAATAAAATAGCTCACAAAATGCCATTTGATTAAGGAATTGGCCTTTGACTTCACAATTTCTAATATTCTGACCATAGCAAAGGGATAAAGAACTATTATTCCTCTGAGATACCTGTGAGAGTGTTTACAATGCATTAACAATTGTGCTTTTCCATTAATTTGGTTGACTCCCTTTGAAATATTTTTACTGGTATGCTCAAATGGTAAATAAAAGGTTTTCTGTTTTGTATTATAATGTATTTTCAATTTTAGCATTAATCATCTTTCTACACAAGGTTTTTTATTAAAAATTCTTCCTGATAAGTATTGAAGACATAAATTCACCTTCCTGTTGGAGAAACACTTATGAATGCCTAAGCTGTTATTAAATGTATAGTTGAAGCTACTGATTTCTTGATTCGTATCTATTAAGATTCTATTTGTGCCCACCTGTGTATGCATATGAATCGCCAACATTAAGAAGATTAATTTTATTGTAGTGGGCAACAGCATTATGATAATCTGGGTGAGGCATGCATACAATTCAGAATTTTTTCTCAAAAGCAAGTAGCAAAAATTGACTTGACTAGAGGAAGCTCTTTCTGGTCCATGCAATCTCTATGCTGCCTAGCCCTTGCTGATGGAAATGAAAAGGTATGTTTTCTAGCCCCTGTACAATAATTTAGATGTGCTCAGATCTCCAAAGCAAAAAGCAGCAGACACTGCATTGGTTGTCTGACACAGTGCTCATTATAATGTGGCAAGAGCTGCAATGTGAGAGCATGCAGACAAATAAAATCTCCTCTGAGAGGGGTTTCTGTATGTGCAATCTTCAGGTACCAATGTCTATGGAAAGGCTGCCTCTGTAATGATGGCTCCTCCTCCTCACGTCTTGCTGAACACTGACTCACCAGAACGTTAAACGCGTAGCCTAAATTATCCTTTCTATCTAATTATTACTTCTGCTAGAGGGTTGTAGGATTAAGAACATTAGGGGAAGTGGTTTATCAGACAATGTGGTGCAGTCTCGGGAAAAAACCTCGAGACTCTTTGTTTTAAAGGACAAATTTGTGAAAAGAAAAAGCTTCCAAAATATTGATATAGTACAGATGGAATGATTTGATTCACTCACATTAGCTGCTTAAATGACTCTAGAGATATAGGTTAGCAGATGGGATGTTACTCAACAAGTTTTCAGATACTGGATCAAGATGCAAAACTGAATTGCATGATAGCTGATAGCCTTTTTAAAACACTACAATTGAACTAATATACATGAGCTAATGAACTACAATTTGTTTCAGAGTCTAATACAGCTTTCAGAAAGCAGTTTGAAGGACTCAAATATTGAGACAATTCAGACTATGAATTGTCTGAATTATGGGGAGAAAAGCCCACCTAATCTTTTTTACTCAGTCCTGGACTTGAAGTCCTAATGAGCTGAGAGCTTACTAGTGACACTTTGAGGGATAACACACAGAAGAAAGGTTCAAAGATGCTAATAACTCCAGGCTCTGAAAAGTAGGCAACCATTCACATAAGGCTTAACAAATCTATACTGAAAAAAAATTAAAAAGACTGGATAGTCCTATACCATGTGGGTCTCAGTAAGTCAGTGAAGTATTTCAGATATTTCATTATACCTCAAGAAATTTAATCAATCTTGAGATAAATTGTCATTCTAATCAAAAGTACAGGCTAATGTCAGTAAATAATGGAGCTCAAAATTAGTTAAAAGGAGAAGAAGGTCTCCAGCCCATGCAAGACAAGCTTTTGGGATGTGAGCTGTATTTCCTGCAACAGCTTGGATCCTCTCTACAACAGGCCAGCCTAATGCTGACATGGTGTCAAGCAGTGCTGAGCTGGCACTTAGGGGGCATCGAGGCAGGGACCACATGCATGGAAATACAGAGCAGCAGCTGGGCAGCAGGAAGAGCCCCACAGCACGTTCTGAAGCCGCAGCAGCCTCCTGAGCCAGGCTTACAGAGAAGCTTCCCCAGCCCCAAGGTGATGGCTACTCCTCCTGGCAGAGAGACCCCAAAGTACCTGATTTTGGGGGCTGCAAGACAGATCTTGTTCATGTACTGCACTCCAGCAACCCTGGGCAGTTGTGAGTGGCCAGCGATGAAGAAGGAGAAAAAAGTCGAGAATCCATTAGCCACTTATCAGACGAGGGCACGGCAGGAGATAAGAGCACTATAAGGGATCCTTCAGGAATGTTATCCAACGCATTAATTCCTAGCCTACTCAAATCTATTTTTCCTCCCCTTAAGTTCTCCACTGCCAATTAATGTATCTTTGATCTAAATAGCTAAACTGGGTGTTTGGGAGTGGGAAACTGGTACTTATCAAGGGACCCTGAACGATGCAATTTTGTATCCCATGTCTTTGAGAGGGGAAGTGCAGAATAAATCAAGAATTTTCAGAAGGCTCCCTGAGGTAACTGTGGGTTTTTTCCCTGTCAACCACCCCTAGAGGAATGGTTGTATTTCCTTATCTCATTAAAGCATTCTGTCAGTTCTTGGAACTACAAAGTGGACCTTTATGCAGTAGGTGGGCACACACACCCTGATAAAAGTGCTGATTGTGACCATCTTTCCTAAGAAAACAAATATGATTCCACATGCCTTGAGCATTGAGGAGTCTGGGAAACAGCTTCATAATCAGCCATGTATAGCAAATTGTATCACTGTACTGCAGATCCACAAAATGAAAGATAGCTTTGAAAGCAGATGAACTAACTCCCCTGTGTAAACAGTCCAATCACATCTAGAGGCTCTACAACTATCTTTAAATATATGCTGAATAGCACATCATATTTCATTTATTAACACCCAAAGGTCTCGCCTCTCTCTCATAAGTACTGTTGTGGAAAATGAAATCTTTCAGCTTTCCCAGTGGTTCTGCAGCTGCTGGGACAGCATCACCAGTTGTGTCAGGTAGATGTAGATTTATCTGATGCATTTCCACGAGCCATATCATCCAGCTCCAAAGAAATTTCTATAGCAGGTACCGGTCAAGTCACTTGGATATCGTGCTTTGATGACAAAGGTCATCAACTAACAAACAAGAGTTAGCAGTGTTTTTAAGATTTTGTTTCCCAAGAGCTAGCCACAGGAACACCATCATCTCTGGAATCGAGTTGGTCTGTTATTCCATTTTTGGAAAGGCGTATTTGTCAGAGATGAGCGTGATTCTGGGAAAGCATGCTTGGCAGAAAACAATAGTGTTCTGAAAAACGTGGGGAAAAGAGCTTCAGAATTACCAATATGTGCTGTTTGACAACATGGAATGCAGTGGCTCCATTTAACTTGAAAATGTCTGTTTCACAGTCCAAGTTAATTGGAATGAAAAGGTCAAAACCAAAATATGTTGCAAAAAGATTGAAACAGATTTGGTTCATCCAACTAATATTTTTTTCTTTAAACGTGTTAATTCCACACGTTTTTAGAATTTTGATTATCAGTCTAAACTGATAATAAGCTTAAACTTTCTTGTGACAGAATAACTATTTCCTGATCACTGGCAATAGTCAGGCTCATTAATGCTTAACAGATCCAGGGTAGATGTTCAGTGTTCATCCCAGGACACTCTGAATCAAGACACAGCAGGGACTTGAGCCCAGATCTATTTTGATTAAATGAAATTTGTCAATGAAAAACAGTTTCCTCAAAGAAATTTTCAACAAATTCTAATAAGAACCATCTACTGAGGGACATCCTCCTGTGACCAGAATTTTGAAAGCTGCAGACCTCTCAAAATCAAACAGAAAAGCAATTTTTCCATTTTGGAACCTCAGTTCAGTCCTGCAATGATTAACCCCTCATCCTTGTGAGTCTTCCCCTCTAGTACTCTCACACTATATTTCAGCTAAAATTACTTTCATCCTTTATCAGCTTGCCTGTGCGAATTTGTGCAGCAGCTGCTGTGTCCATTGAAGAGTGAGATTCATGTGAACAAAATAGTTCTGACCCTGCGAATCCTTCGTGTCTGAGATAAAAACCCACTTCCACATTTCCTTAGGGATTGTTCTACCTATCTCCGTCCAAATAATAAATATCAGCAAGAAAAGCAGCAACATAACTCAGGATATTGAAGGAAGTTAAGCCCTTTCTTAAATGTACTGCCAGCTTCCGAAATGCCAGCTTAGAAAAATGCTTTCTCTGTTTCTTTTAGTCTAATTGCATGGATAAAAGAACCTCTCCTCAGCCAGATCAAGCTGTGTCATGGGGCTTGTGCCGTAGCAGGAAAAAACTTATTGCTCCCTCCTTCCTGGGCAGAAAACCCACTTTTCTACCACTGGGAAAAGCGACAGATCAGTGACCAAACTGCAGCACCAAGCCCAAGCTGAGCTGCACAGCAGTGCAGTCCTGTGTCAGTGTGGGCTCCAGGACCGTGCCTTCCCTGAGCACAGCCTCTTCCACTGCTTGCTTTCCCTTTCTCCCTTTCACTGCCAGGTACAGCCTCTGACTGAAAGATCAACAGAGCTGCTACGATACAAGAAGGAAAGTTTCTTAAACATGTATTTTCTTTGTATGACTGTCAATGTTTCCAAGAAGAACTTCTCTGATGGCAGAGCTTTACAATACTGAATGTTTTACATTCTCCCTTTGTGGAAAACAAGTCCCCTGCAGTTACAACACATATAACATTAAAAAAAAAAAACAACAACCCCACAGGAATTTTCCTAAGTAATTATTGGAGATGGCAGAAAGGAACAAAGAAACAGCATTTTCCACTGTGATAATCTTGACTTCTATTTATTTTCAATATCCAACAAGGAGCTGGGTACACTTCCAGATTCAATTTCCAGTCACCTCCGCACGTACTCAAGGGAACTCAGTCTGCAACAGAGCTAGCTTCACGTCTGAAAGCAACCTGAGCTGAGTAAAACAACTTGCCTACAATTTCATCAACAATTAACTGAGCCTCTAGTCATCTCTAGTCATCTCGTCATCTCCAGGCTGCATTACTTTGCAAAACAAAACTCACTCGGTGTCAATTCACACCATGTGCTTTATCTACATGGGGAACAGCTCTGTGCATGTTCATGTAAGAGAGCAGCAGCACGAATCCACATCAGCACTGTGAATCCACACTAAAAATAGGTGTAGCAGTACAGGGTTTTCAAAGGACAAGCAATATTGTGGCTCCTTGTGAGACACGGAGAAAAACATGTTGCCAAAGCAATTATTCTTCCCATCGCCTCAATTCTTAAAGTCCCTGTGTGACCAGACCCAGGGAAGCAGGGCAGATGCCCAGGAAAGGGGAGCAGACCCAGTGCCCCAGGAGAATAAATCTCCCTGCAGAGGCCAGGAGTGACTGGTATAGGACAGCATTTGAGCTGATGCTCAACTGAGACCTAATTGTTAGTAAATAATTATTACCATACAGTGATAGTTGAAACTACTTTGCATGAGAATTCATTACGAGAATGACAAATAGCAATTGTTACAGAATGAGCTTTAATTCATTCTCACAAATTTATGAAATAACAATCCTATCTATGCAGACTTCATTTACTAGCTGGTGAAATGAGCAGAAATAAAGGAAAACTAAAAGATAAATCCCCTAAGCAGCTCCAAATAAAATGCAGAACTAATGCAAAACTGCACAAAATAAAAGTCATTATTAGCGTTGAATTTAGTCTGTAACTTTACAATGTGCTGATTTGAATATTGCAACTTTTCATTAAAAGTGGCAAAATAATATGTAAGAATCAATAATGAAAACCCGTTCTAATTTGATGTTTTTTACTACTATAACCAAAAAACTTTATAGATTGTTTTTGTTTGACAAATTCTGATTTCCTTTAAAAGAAATTGTCACAGAAAATTCTCATTACCAATTAGCAATCTCCCTCCCAATCGTCTGTAATGGAGAAAGTGTGGCAGTCCTCTAATTACTTTTTTTTTTATTAGCAAAGACAGACAGTTGAGAACAGGTTGAATTTCCGTAATTAGCACTGGGCTAGGAAAAAACCAGAAAATAATGAAATGTTTTCATAAGTGAATGCTTGGGTATGTCTGTCCCAACTCTTTCCTCTCTTTCACATTCATTTTTCTTTGGATTTTATGTCGACATGTTCAAACAGCACTTTGTTCCCTCTTTTGTTTCTGCATGTACTGCAAATTTCAGCTCTGCAGAGAACGGCCACTCCATTCAGTGCTGCATCCATTGAAGACGTTTTTCAGCGCGTGGCTCTGTGAGCAGTGGAGCTAATGATATCTGGCTTCCAGCAGCTCGGTGTCTCCTGGTTGGGTTCTCTGACGTCTAATAAGGTGTGACTGCCAATTAAAGCCTTTCCTGTGGCTGACATGGTCCTAACAGCGCTGTCCCATGCGGGTTCTCAGAGGTCTAATAAAGGTGAGCTCATAGTGTGCTTGTGCTTACAGTGAAGGAATGCAGCTACTCGCTCTCCTCTGCCTTTTTTTGTTCCTCAAAATCGGTAAGAGTAAAACACATTCTACCTTCTGGCAAATTTCAGTGAAAATGGCCACAAAGCTCAAATGTGATGGAGGATACTCAAATGGATGTACAAATACCTATCAAGTTTCTTTGGGAATACAGTCTAAAAACTGCTATTTCTACAGGAGACTACATTTATTTCAATCAAATGACTTACATCTGAAAAGTAGTTTTGCCTTAAGTGGCATTTTTTTCCCTAAAAATCTTGTAGGGTCTGAAGTACCATCCCTTGAATCTTGTCTCATATCACTTTGGCAGCCTGACATGATAGCATCCAGCAACCTATTCTTCCCTCATCAGTTTTAATCGTGAGAGAAGAATTAGGTCCTGCACCTTAACTTCCCTGTGTCATGGACAGCTTTGTACAGAAGGGTTTTGTTCTTCTACCCCTCAAGCCACAGCCTGTGTCAGAAACCTCACAGTGTCCAGCTGGTGCCCAAGCGTGCCTATTCTTGGGCTTATCTGCCCTTGGAGCACTCTCTGCCTGTCCCAGAGCAAAGCCTGCAGCCTGTGTACCCCGTGTGCTGGGGTAAGGACAGGCAGGGGCAGAGGAAGGGTCTTTGGGAGTCCAGGCAAGAAAGAGAAGCACAGCCTTGCTCTGCCACAGCAATGGCACCCTGTAGCAGCAATCCACCTGACTTCACGCTCCTCATACAGGGCTGAGACAAAGGACTCTTTGTCTGCATTCAAAATCATAGCTATTCATTGCAAGACAAAGTGGTTTTTTCCCAATGGTTATCAGTATAAACTTAACCTGGAATTTCAAACCACAGGGCCAGCTCCCTCACTCCCCTGCTCTGCACTCCCATGATTTGAACGTCTTTTAGTTCTTCACTCTGCATTAAAAGGCACAAATAGTAATCCTAGGATGAGAATTTTTTGGCCTGATCTAGTCCTCACTTAACTATGGCATCAGAGTCTTCACTGACTTCAACAGACACTGACAGGGGCTAAAAAGAATAGCAATGAAGTGCATGGAGAACCAGATCCCTACTTTGCAGTTCTGTAGCCATAAAAAAGGATAGAGTTCCTTACAGGGTTTCACATTTGCACAAACACAATAACAATGCTGTCTCATGGATCAAGTCCCATGATTTTGTGATGGAAAAGCCTGTTTATTCACATACAAAGGGCCATCCTGCTGTTATAAAAATCTCTCAGCTAAATGCTTCAGTAAAAAGCCTACTGAAGAAAAAATAATAATCAAACTGTCCTGAATCCCTTGAGACTTTTGCTCCAAAGAGGTACCAACAAGAAGCCTGGTTGAAAATGTTAAAAATCCACAAGCAGTCTCACAAAAACAACTGTGTCCCATGTTGGAGGGAGAATTTACCTTACAGAGGCAAAACTCATCACACTACTGCTTTCCTGTCATGGGCTGTCACATTTCCAGAATGGTTTTGTTCTTCCTCAGATCCCCGAGGTCCCACTGGTGCTGGGAGGAGAGAAGGGCATGGGGCAGACCCAGCTTCATGGCAGCTCTGGCTGTGGTGGGGGCCACACTCCCACCTTCTTCCCCTGCCTGAGAGATGAGGAGGGTCACGGGACAAGGCCTGGAGGCAGCAGGTGCACGTGGGCTGAACACAACACGGTGAGGACAAGACCCCACAGGACAGGACTGCAAGGCACTCCATCCTGGCCAGGAGGAGAGGGAGATGGAGGTGGGTCTGCAAAAGGGCTCAGGGCAAAGCCACAGGCTGCCCCACTGGGAAACAGCATTCCATGGGTAGATTTTAAATCATTGCCGGGTAGAAAATCTTACAGACATCCATGTCTGCAGCAGGGGACGTGTGTGACCTCCATATTTTGTGAGAAAAGACATTTATTTCAAAAGGAATCCATATTCTTTACGTGAAAATCCATTTCTTTACGTGAAAATGACCGATATTCCAGACAAACAAAGTATTCCATACTAGAATATAATGCTAAAAGGTTCTACCACAGAACAAATATACTTCAGAAAGTACCCCTTTGTTCTACCTCTTTTTTTTAGTTACATCTGCTAGAAGTAATGACTACAGAATCTCTTTCAACAAAAGGTCATTTATGTCAATGGACAGAACACAGAGGATCAGATCACCTGCTGTAATTGCAAATTAATGCTCTACTGCTAATGCATTAACTGCACAATATTGATCTACAATTGAATCATACAGGCTACTGTGAAGTGATTTTTACTTTAATATTTTTACACTTTTATTGCTTTTTCCATAATGCATTTACTCTTTCTGCTGGAATTTTCTATAATTGTTTCCCATTTTAATTTCTTGCATCAAGAGGATTTTAAAAAATGTATGTCTCTTTCAAAACCTTGCAAAAATCTGACAAACCATCAGTGTGACACGGTAAATAACATATATGTTGCAAAACATGCAAAAAAATTTGATATACATCTAATTTTGGGGCTTTAAATAAAGCTTACTTAAATTAGAAATAAAATACCTCAGCCTCAGTGGAAGCCTGTAATAATGACATGTATCACAGAAAGATGCTTCTAGACATTTCTGGAGCTCCTGGTATACAATGAGTGCAGGATTATCTCCACATTAAAATTGTTATTTTTTTTAAATTTCATGCCTGTACTGAAAAGCAGTTGGTAGATTCAGGTATATTTAAAAAAGCATAGTGCTATCGAATCAGCTGAAGAAATGTTTCAGCATCTTTAATGAGAAATTAAAAAACAAGTGGGGTCTTTCTGCAAGTGTTTCTGAAGTCCATAAATGGGATGAATGCTCCATTAAATTGCTGTATAAAATCTTAAGCTCAGCTACTACTGACTACAATGATCCAGGTTGTTTTCCATCCCTGCTGCAAAATTCCTTATACCCAACCCTTTTTGCGAGTAACAATATTAAGGATGGTGCCCTCCACCTTCTAAAGGAGCGGATAGAACATATTTTGATTACTGAAACTCTCTCCCCATACCATTTCCTAATATACTTGCTTAATACCACTTGAGGTGGTTATGGCATACAGCAAGATATGGCTTACCTCCTGACTTGCATTCCTGCGTATGATGATTTTGCAAATGGAAAATAAATCCCCGTGTTTCAAAAATAAAAGCAATTGGAAAAAATAATGGAGAACTGATTGCAGGTGAAATAGCTGCAGAGGAAAACCTGATCTTGCTTTTAATGGAAGAACATTTATTATTCATAAACCTTTCCTCTAACAGACATGCTACATTGCAATTAAATCAACTCACACAAAGCCTCCTTATTATCCTAGGCCACGAATGTCCCGCTCCCATGGCAGAGAAGACACAGGACTCCTGCTGAGACACAACGAAGGGAAGCCCAGTGGCCAAGCAATGGCTGCTGTCCCAGGCTCTCGAGCTGGGCTCCATGGATAGATCAGTACAGTCTGTGCTCCTCTGTAGGACGGGACCATGTTTAATGCTGGATGATCTGACAGTCCTTTCCCTTTACAAACCCTGAAGAGTGACAGGGTAGTGATAGCAGGGACATACCCCAGTTTTAAGCCCACTGCCTCTTTGGCACAGCTGCGCACAGAGGTCGCTCCGTCGCTGCCAAAGCCCAGGCTGCTTGCTTCCTGCCTCTGGATCAGTCATAAGGCGTCCTCGTGGTTTTGGAAATGTGAAGTCAGATCACACAATGCGCAGTACTGTGTCAGTCTGAGTGTTTCTTCAGAACCACCTCCGACAGTGTCCAAAGCAGGTATTTCAGATAAGGCTATGGGACACATACAGAATTACCCCAGTACAGTCCCAGCTTCTACCTGCTTGACTCAGGGACTTGCTATGCAGTGAATCTTAAATACTGAACCATTCAGTAGATCACTTTATTCGATGCTATCTCCAAATTCTGTACTTGGTCTGTATGCTGGTATTGAGAAAGCAGAAGTGAACGTCAAAGCTGCAAGCAACAGAGGTTGTGACTGCTGAAGGAGCAAGTTGGGCATTTGATACCAAGGGTATGTGAGAGAGATTGGGATTCAGGGAAAAGAATATTAGCTAGCTATTTGTATGACCTCGTTTCAAAGTAAAACAATGAAATGATTCTCACAATCCTAATTAGGTTCCAAAGATGACCTGTGAAGATGAGGCTGTCTTCTTCTGTCTGTCACAGTGTATCTCATCTGAGAAGCAAATATGTTTCAGTCTAGTCCCAGTAAGTGTATTTCTTCTCTGACTTTCTATAGAGACTCGTCATTTCCTTCTCCCTTCCATCTGTCCTTCCCATCATGAGGGAAAGACTTACGGCCTGTATTCACAATCTTGCATGAAGTTTACTAAAGGCTTATTTTGAAATAGATGCAATTGAACTAGTTCAGATCCTTACCTACACAGCCACTTCAGAATCAATTTATCTGAGAGTAGTTTAAATGACTTCCCTACTTTAGTGAAACGGAAATAAACCACTCAAACTGAGGATATTTTTGATCCAGAGGAGTTTAAAATCAGTTCTAGAGATGACTTAAGTTAAACTGGTGAAACCTAAGGACAAAATAAGACTTTTTTCACCATCTCTGGGAAAAATCTGTTGAAAAGAGAAATTGTTCTGTAAAGGGCAAAAGATCTGTATAGATCCAAGTCATTTGTGGAAGACAGTTTCAGAGAATTTGATTACTCCTAAAAAGAAAACAATAATTAATGTCTTGTAAATCAAATAGACTTTCTCTTGAGCCCTGACTGGGATGTCTGCATTAAATTATATTTCAGAATTTCCTATTACCAGTGGGCCAAACTAATAGGAAAAGAAAAGAAAGAATAAAAAACCAAACAGCTACAGAGTCTATATAAAATAGAAGTGCAAAAGTGACATTAAACCTCTCAAGTTTTAGTCATCCAGAAACAGATACAGCAGACATAGAACAGAAAATCATTTCACTCTGTGTAGTTCAGATCATGTAACACTGCTGAGACAAAGCCATTGAAACTGCAGCTCTATTAGCAATAACAAATGAAATGCATCTAGAGCACTAAAAACATTTCCTTGCCAATCCTAATTTTTTTTTGTAGACAAATGCTGCCCTGTAATTTGCACCATTACTTAGTACTTATATGGAAGAAGCTCTCAGACAATTGTGTAAGAAAGGTCAATCTTTTATCTGTCCACAAAAAAGAAAAGTTTGAATCACTTTAATACAACTAAAAATAATTAAAAAGGAAATTATATTAATAAATCCAAAGAACACAGCAAGTCTATGAAAAAGCAACGGCCTTCTGCTTCAGCTCCCAGAGATGCTAACTCTGATGTGCATTAAAAAAACCCAACCAAACCAAAACATTGAGCTGGCTTTTTTTTTTTTTCCTGTGTGAAACATAGCAAACAAATGACTAATCTCAGCAGTCACTGTAGCTGTGTAAAAAGGATGGTCACACTGAATCTAATTTCAACGTCAAAGTGAATTGTGGGAATTAAACCACTCTAGTCATCCCATGGAGTGACACAAAGCCCATATTCACAGGATCCACAGCTGCTGTTGTCTATGGTGGGACCGACAGATAAAGGGGCTGAACATCTACCACAATATAACAATATACAATGGAACAATATAACATAAAGACCACCTGCTCCTCAGCCATTCTAACACATGTGCTGCAATGGTGCCCTGACATGCCTGGCAGAGCAGGTAAGGGGCTGATTTCCAGCCAATTTTCTGGTGCCTGTAATACGAGGCCACCAAGGCTTCCTTCCACGACAGGGACTAACCAACCATGCCAGAGTGGCCAGCAGCTCAAACCAGCCCTCAGGCAATGCCAACAGCCTGACTGCTGAATGCAGCCAACACCTCACTCCAGTGCAAGGCCAGCACCTCATGCAGGGGGTATAGCTCTACACCTCCTGTTTCACTGAACATGTTTAAGGGACACAGATGCCTGATAAACAAGAGTTACTTGTATCTGGCTCCCTGTGAGACCAATGCAGCACTCTTTGGAAGCCCTTTCACCTTGAGAAGGCTCTTTGCAGAAAACAAAAACTGAGAACACAAGAAGAACAGATAGCTCGAGCTTAACTCTGCGTCAACCCTGTTTGTGTGACAAGGGAGAGATGTTTAAATTTTAAATCCTCTAAGCCAGAGATAAAAAGTACTAACAAACTCATGGTTAGCCTTTTCCCAGATTGGTATTGCAACACCCAAAGTTTTCTTTTGGCAAACGCTCCTCCTCCTCCACGTGAAATGAATGTCTCCTAGCAAGCAGCACAAAGTTAAAAAACTGGAAATTCTTTTCAATGGTAGAAACCCTGCACTGTCTGAAGGTTTGAAAGGAAGATACACTATGATCTTAATCACAGTTACTTGAACATGAACGTTTTAAAGAAAGAAGCGGTACCTGTAAGACAGAAGCCCCACTGTGCAGAAACTGAAGCCCAGCCTCAGCAGAATCGATGCCTCCAGTTGCCAAGATGGGAAATCCTGGGAGAGCACGGGCGATGGCAGACACTGCGCGGAGGGCGATGGGCCGGATAGCATTTCCTACAGAAAACCAGGACACGGGGTTAGCAACGTCCCAACAGACCCTGATGGGACTTGCACACCCCTCATGGTACAGCAACATCGGGAACTAACATCTAATTCAGAGGTGCAGAGGTTATATTCATTTATAAACTGACACCAAGTGGGTTTCAAGTGGTATCAACACTTGTACAGCAAATTATGCATGCGGCTGGAATACAGAAAACAGCACAAACATTTGGATAAACATTGCAAAGCTAGACTGAACATTTTAGCTGATGCTCAAAACAAAGACTAACAATGTCTGAGACAGAAAGCAACACTTTACCATACAGTACACTGTAGACAAAAAGATCTACGTTTCTACACAAGGAATCAGGTTGATTTTTTGAACCTAAATGTTGTCCAAGTAAGAGCAAAAATCTCATTTATTTATGTTCAACTAAAAGTTGTTTATAAGGGCCATTTCACTGCACTTGACATTTCATATTTTATTTGTTTCCCCTTCTGGATGTTCGTAGATTCAGATAATTCTTTAAGTAAGACCCCTCTAACAATTAATATGATAGTCAAATGCTCAAAAGAATAAAGCATATTCATTTATGGTAATGTCTTCAAAACTGAAGCTTGTATTTCAAATGGTACATAGAGGTTGAGTCAGACAACCCCTTGCTATATTTAGAGGATTATGATTAAAGTTTAGATACACTGTGTCTGCAATGCATCTGTTTTGACTACCTTCTACTGATGGTATGCAAGTATTAAAAACATGCCTACAGATGATACTAGATAGATGACACTTCCAGTTATTTTTTAGGCTAGTTGGGATTTCTCTAGATAACTGCCACATTATTAAAATTTCTACTTATTTAGAGAACCTTTAGCCTAATTTGATGCCATAATTGGGCAACAATACAGTAGTGTAAGGGAGGACACATCACTCCCAGAGGGTCTGGATGGCTGTGACTGGCAGGCTGGTTTTTTCCCCCTCAGTACTGTATGAGGTAACAGCACCTAAACTTTATGCACATGAAAGGGACAGCCTAACCCAAGATGCACTATGGATGTGTTTTCAGGAAAACCAGAGCCTGATAAATAAAAATATGAAATCTCACCAAAACTGCTTTAAAGAAACTAAGATCCCAACAGAACAGATCACAGAAAAGAGCTGGAGTTGAACAGAAATTTTCCCTAGGACACTAGGGCTGGATCGATTGCAACGTGTTTGAAAGGAACATAATGATTTTCTGAAAGAGGATGACTGCTAAGTGTCCAAAGAGCAAATATTATGACATAATTAATGGTCCAGTCTTAGAGAAATGCTTGAGGAAAAAAAAATGGAAATCATGCAGTTTGTTCTGACAGATTTACAAATAAAGCCTTTTGAAAGGTATACAGGCCAAAACACACACTACATGGCCAAAACCACTGAAAGTAACCTCATCAAAAACAGTACTTAATGAAATTATTAAAATATTTAGTTTTTGAAACTGAAGCTAGAAGTAAGCATCAGACTTGCTATATTGCTTTCAGGCTGACACAGCTCCAGAATCTCACTGATGAGGTAGTTGCTTTTTAGAAAGATGAAAGAATGCAGACACTGGTAACTGAAATTATATGGCTACAGGGAAATTTCTTCCCAATCTGCTTTGAGGCATGAAGGTTTATGCACTTCTAACCCCAATGTAACTCTTAAGAGTTTGCTTTCAATGAGTTTTAAAGGCTTGTAGACCCTTGGCCTTAAAGATACCTTGTAGTAAATAGTTCCACAAGAAAATATTTCCAGAATATAATTAGCCCCCTTCTCACTTAAATGACTGTCTCTGTACAGTGGTCAGTACAGGAAAGGACCAGATGACAGCTTATTTGCAGTTTCAGCACAATAGGTAATCAGAAAGGCCTTCATTCAGCCCAAAGAAATCAAGAATATGATTCAATGAAGTCTAGCAGAAACAGCAATGAGACTTAGAATTTATTATGGAACATAGGTACTTTTTAGTACTAGCTGAATTTGATATTCATAATATGTGTTATTACTTACATTTGGTGATTAGTAAATTAGTGATAAATTGGTATGATTGCAAAAGTATTCCATTCATTTATAATTCACTCAAATGAATTTAAAAACATTTCAGAAGTGCTTCTGATGAGAGTAAATAAATGGATGTAATGACAATTAGAGGGTTCACTGAGGTCTCACCATTCATCCCAGCATTTTTTTTATTAGTCTATGTCATATGGAACACGCACAACGTAAGATGGAGCCATTCTCCCTTACATTTTTTCATCAACAGTTCAGAAGCTTCTCCCTCTGTAACAAAAGCTGCTGGGCTGGAATACAATGTGATTTGCTTGTGATTGAAATCCTACTGCCTAATGAAATGGTGAAACAACCTTCCAGAGTAAAGAAAAAAAAAAAGAATGCAAACAATAGAAACAATAGGAATGCCAAGCTATTAAAAAAGAAGGCAGATTAAAAACAGAAGTAAATGAACACTCAATTTGACTTACAGTCTCTTGTTTTCTTGCATTTTCATACAAGTACCATAGGAAGGTAAAAAATTCCATTATGGAAATTTGTGGAGAAGGAGTTTTTAGAATGCTGAAATAAAAGAGATTTAATGGCAAATTTTAAAAGATCTGTAAGTAGTAGTGGGAATTTGCAGAACGTTTTCTGATAAATCCAGTGGTATTTAAGAAGCTGAGGTCCAAATCCAGCATGCATTTGAAAGACAGCTCACATACTAAAAGATAAGCATCTACCACAAACTTTGACACGTTGGGATCTGTAATTCCACTAGTTAAGCACCCGTAGCTGAGGAAACTGCTGATATGGTACTCTCTTGATAGAAGTGCTACAGCTGCTACCAGATGCTAGATGTGGCTATCATTTACCTTGCTGTAAAATAATGAGATTTAATAAACAAAGTCCATTTATCAAGACCTCAGGCAAGGGAGTGAGATATAAAAACGAAAGACAGAAAAATGCTTAGTGGAGATGACATGCTACTCTATGTTGAAAGCTCTTTCAAATCTCATTAATTATGGAACAAATATTTGCTATTATAGAAAGACAAACAATGAAATAATTGCAAGATGTGAAAGTCCCTGACCTTTTTCTTGCCTTAAAACAAAGAGCTTTGGCTTCCTCTACTTCTTTTTCTTTTTTTCTTCTTTTTTTTTTTTTTTTAATAAAAAGTAAGACTTTTCAGACTATCAGTCAAGGAAATCCAATAGCCAAAACCCAACATGAAGGAGAAACAGAACATACATCAATCAAACGTCTCTCCCTGATCAGCACTGGTAGGCAGAGCTGCTCTTGTCTACTGAAGATAGCAGGCTGATGACAAACTGATGAAAGATATTATACCTGCTTATTTGTTTGTTTATATTTCTTTAGGAAGCAAAAAACCCTTTACCAATGCCACAAGACACACGTTTTATTATGACTTCATAAGTACTTGGAGTCCCCAGAGGACTTGATCCTGTCAAACACCAAAAACATTCACTAGATTGAGGCTTGAGAGCCAAACCTTCTTCAAGAAGCCTGGTGTTAAGTTTCAAGAAACCCAGTAGCTTTGGGAGTTCCTAGCAGAAACAATGCAGATCTTCTGATCCCAGTGATCCACCAAGGGGAGAAAAATAATCTCAGAAGCCTTGAATAGTGGGCTACCTTCTCACTTGAAACATATTGGACTAACTTGATAGTTTAAGGTTTTCAGCACATATATGCAGCAGCTCTAATGAGGCTTTTAAGTAAAGATGATCCAGGTCCATTAAAAAACAGTCAACAGAGTCAATTCAGACTGGTACTACTGAGACTGAATCTTGAAAAAGTCTGAATGATCTTTATCAAACTCTCTATCAACAAAAGAAACAGATTTTAAAGGAAAGCAAACTCTCATACCTTTGGATAGTAGATCAAATAAAACCAAATTTTTTGCACCTATGGTTACTAGATGGAATAAACATGAATTTGGGTCATAATTCTTCCCACTCTGTACATTTTCAAGTAAAATTATTGTTAATTTGCATTATATTACAAATTTAATATGAGATTTAAACCACTGAGCCTAAATATTACAAAGAAAAAACAGCTGATACACAGTTTTTTACTAATAAATCACTGCTAAAGTCTGTGCCGCTAAAGAAACGTAACCCTCACAAATCTAAGCAACATCACCTTTTCTCCCTCTGTAGATACCTTCTCAGAATAAACATGACATGGTTATCTCCCAGACCATTAAAACTAATCATGTTAATGACAAAAGAAACCAATGACAGCAAATAACAAACTTGGATGAAAAGCATTATACAAAGAAAATGAACTGGAAAAGTTCAGGCACCGTAGATGATCAATCCAACTATTCAGAAAGTAAGTAGGTAAGAAAGTTTGGAGATAAAAAAACCTTTTTTTCATCAGAAAACATAATTCTTCATTAAGACATTTTCTGCATAATGTATATGCTGCCTAATACAGATGATCAAAGTACTTTACATAATCTGCATTTGCAAACAGTTCAGGGAAACTTGCAGGTTACACACAAACCATTTGCATCACATTCCTTCTGATTGCAATTATCCAGCTCGTTCTTTCTTTCTGCCACCTGTAGGTGGCCACCATAAGCTACACTTATCAAATAACTCATTAGCAGGGGTTTTCAATACTGTCATATCCAGATAATTAGCAATTTATTTAAATAACCAATTTCTGTGGAAATAATTGCCATGGAATGCCCTGAATCTACTTTTTATAAACTATAATAAAAGTGTTAAGATAATCCCTGACATTTGCAAATGCCATTAGTTCACCTTTCCTTTTGATAGTGCTATGGCATTATGTTTAAACAATTACCCGATAACGCGGCAGTTTAATGAAACAGTGTAGCAGACACATCCTTCAAAATGACCAGAGAATGCATTTATATGCAGAAGAAAATCCAATGAACAGACGTGTTTAGAGAGAAAGACTATTCACAGTTGTTATGAGGTCTGCAAATGGGACACACAATATTTAGTGCACTAAAAAATACAGGAAGTTGCCAGAAAGCAGGAGCAGGGTAGGGTGGACCTTGCCACAGCTTAAACGGGGCACAGCCCAACACTTCTCAAGATCCAGAGATGAATCTTGTCACTGCTCCCTGTTTCCCTGCCTGGTCAGTCCTTCAGTCCAGTATTACTCATGAATAGCCATTTGCCAAAATCACTAACTAATTACTCAGGCTCTGGCTATTTTCAATCAAAAAGTTTAGTTAATCATGTACCAATTGAGAATTCGAAGGAATAGTCCTTTTATGGAATGTGTCTCCATCAGTCAGCCCACACCTTCAAACCAATGGCTACTTCATGTTCCATGTTATTCAAAAGTTGTGATGCACCGACTCTACCAAATCAATGGCAAAGGTTCTGCTGACCACAGAGAAGTCAAGACTTTGTCACAAGACTTTAGAATAAAGTTAATGATTCTGCAGATTTGAAACAATTTCTATCTCACTCTGCTATAGCAGGCTCTCGAAACCATATCAACTGACAGGATTTTTGTCAGCATATCATGACTATCTTGATACACTGATAGTGTGTCAACAGTTCTTCTGATAACTACTGACCCCTTCCTTTTAATTTCAAAGCTTACATCAGATGTGATTCTGTTTCTGATACATACAGAATTGAACCCAACCTCTGAGTAGAAAAAAGGGGCAATCATTTTCCTTCATATTTCCTTTAAAAGAAAATAAATTTGTACTCACATAGGAAAAAAGCTGGAACTTCCATAATCACAGAGAAGAATCAGTGTCCATTTTGGGTTTAATTTTACCGTTTTTGCATTAATACAAATGATTATTTATGCTCTTTCAGCTAAGAATTCATAAAATCACCAGAGTTCTCATTCAATAAATGTTTAGTACTCATCAGAGAATTCTCTCAATTAAAAAAAAGGCCAGAATCAGAGAAAGAGAGAGGGAAAAATTTAATTTTTCTTATCTGTAAATACTATTTACCCATGGAGACCTGGGGGAATTTTCACTCATATCAAACTTCCGTAGGAAAAACCAAGAGGACAGATACAAATTGTTTTGTGAATGCTGCAAGATGTGGTTAAACATTTCCTAACAAAGACACTCTCTCACTGAAAACTACAGATTCACTATAAGTCGATACTTCTGGTCATCAGCACGAAACCTAGCAAACCATTTTCTGTTGCAATTCATCAAACGTTCATTATTTAATTTCACTCATGGTTTCTACTTTGGTTTGACTTGTATCTGGAAACTGTCTGACAGAGTGCTTTCCACGTTCTTTGGTTGGCTCAGGAAGCCCTCTCATTCCCTTGCCTGCTTTGCTCTTGCTGCCCACCACGACCTGGAGCCTGAGCCAGCTGCTCTGGTGCGGCGGGGCTGAGCATCCACTGCTGCTGCAGGAGGTCTGGCACCTCTTACACTGCAACCCTCCCCTGGCCAGGACAAACCCTGCCTGCTACCCAGAGAGTGCCAGTGCTAATCAATAAAACAAATAACGATACAACAGTAATGAAAAGGTAATAAAATAGCCAAGGTAAGCTCCCAGCATCATACAAAGCAAAGGGCATATGAATAGGACCAGTGTAACAGCCAACAAACAGCCCATCCAGAAAATACTGCCAAGTTACCAGACAAGAGCACTGCAGCCATCACAAAGGGACAAATGAGTTCCTACCAAATTCTTCTCCTCAAAAGATGTGAGTGGTTCACTTTATCACAGGGTAGGTCTTGCTCCCCTTTTATTCTGATGCATAGATAGATGTGTTTAACCTGAAGTCTGGCAGAAATGGTTCTGGCTGTTTACAGATCTGTTCAAAGGCAGCCTTGCCTCTGTCGGCCTCGGCAGTGCTACCTTTGTTCGAGCTGGTTTTAACCTCCATGGTCAACACGACCCTGGAACCAGGACGTGTGTGTATGCCCACGTGTCTGTGCCAGGGCTTTAGCACATACATAATTCCAACCGCAAAAAGGCAATTTAGTACAACTAGGGACACACTGGAAGAGACATGACTGCCTGCTGAGCAGGGAATTGAGGTTCCTACACTGCATTTAAAAAGTCAAAATTACTGAAAAATGCAGTACAACAACTTTTCAGGTCATTTACAAAACCTGACTCATACCTTGTGCTGTTTAATAACCACTTGCCTAGGAAGTCCATCACAGAAAGGGAAGCAGAAATTCAGAAATCACAGCAAACTAAAGAAACCAGGTCTAGATAACCAGAAAGCTCAGATAAAGTATTTCTTTCTCGCTTTACATAACTCAAGTTCATCACTGTCCTATTTTGAGGTTTATCTATTTTATTTTGTCTATCCCTCTATTTTATCCATCTCATCCAGTTGCTGTTACCTACAATTTAATGTACCAATATATTTAGATCTATTTATAGATACATAGATACATTAAAAATAGAATGGCACAAACAAAAATTTTTGCAAAACAAAAGACTCAATTTGAGTAGAAAACACTGCATTTGCCTGTGCATTAGTGTCTACATACACATCTACCACATTATTATTATTATTATTACATATCCATATAATCTGTGTGAGTATATATATACTCGCACACTCAGTAGATGTATTTCCATATTCACATATACATAAAACAGTGGATGACACGTCCCCTGATAAAACCTGTTATTTCAACACTTCAAGTGAAAAGTGTTAAAATAAATGGCTCATCACATACAATGTGTTAAAATAAATGTTTATTTCAACACTATGTGTATCATAGCCATTTATTTCAACACTTCCCATTTCTCAAGACTCACACAACCAAGAGTAGGAGAACTGATAGCTATACCTAAGGTAGCTGAAGCACACAGCCCTACTCTGCTTGCCACAGGATGAGTAGGAAGTTACTTGACACGTTTTTTCCCAGCAATAAATGGAAACTACCTACCTTGACTGTTTGTGGGGATCTGCGTGTGTCTGTAAGCTGGTGGGCTGCGTCATCATTTGGAAAGAAGGGCCATACCGGAGCCTCTTGAGATATTTGGGAAGCAGGCTGCTGCTACCAGGGTAGGGTTGGGAAAAGAAGCAAAGCATGGGCGCTTTTGAGAATTTCACTTTGCTGTTTCTGACTTTGACACAAAAGCATCGAGGCAGACAAAGATTTATGTGATCAAGAGCAAGACCTAGAGCTGTTCATACTGCGGGCTGGATGGGATGGGATTTTTGCAGGACCAGTTATAATCCAGTGATCAAATTATGAGCTAGAGAACATCTGGGTTCTCACTCTACCTGCTGAAAACAGTTTACTGGAGGATTCTTCAGCTCAAGACTTGCCTTATTAATTTTAATACAGAACCTGAAGGGTCTTTGGAGCAGCAATTTTCCATCTTTAGGCGGTCTCTAAAGTAAAAATCTAGTCACTGGGAGCTTCCTGTTGGTGTATTTAGATTAGTGTCAGCGTCTGAACTCACTCCTACAAGCTGAGCTCAGACATCACAGTACAGGCCAGTGTTAAGCTAGCATCAGTTTCTTTCTCTGCTTTATTTTGGGAGGAAAGCACAAGAAGCTGCCATTTTCTGGTAGTTCCCGCTGGAGCCAGAGGGCACTATGCCTTTATAGATCTGTCTCTAAGGGACAGAGGCAGGATGAGGATGAAGAAATTTAATGCACAAAATATGCACAAAACCTCCGCAAACCTCGAGTTCTCTCTGAGCAATATTTACCACTAACTTGCCTGTAATGTTTTCTTACAGCTTTCCGGCTTTGAAAAACTTTAAAAGCATGATTACAGATTGTCTAGGCCCCAGCAAGACAGTGTGGCCTTAAGAAGATAAACACTTGGAGGGGCATTCTCTTTTCTTTCTCTTGTACTTTTTCCTCCCTGAAATTGCAGATCTGTTGGCCGGAATGGACAGAGCACAAACCCAGAAAACAAACTAACGAAAGGTCAGTGAAGACTTTGCAACCAGCATGCCCTATCAGAACACAGTTTTGCACCCAGACAATGAAAAATTGAGACCACAGTTTCATCAATGCACAAATAAATTCACTGCCTCAAGCCAAGCCATTCTACAGTGCTAGCTGCCTATATTCAAACATCTCTTTCTGTAAAATTATTTTCTCCCCATGTCACTTTTGTCAGATAAAATACTACAACGATTTTGTAGTAGAATAATCTACAATGCAATTAAAGTTTTCCAGAAAAAACCCACAATGTTTTCACCCTTTCACTTTCTTCAGATGTGATTAGTTCCAGAAAGAGCAGGTATCATCACTCCTTTGAAGGCACTGTAGGTTTTGAGATTGGTCCTCAGAAGTTGGCAACACATAATAAAAGAGCTTTATTCATAAACATCAATCAGTTTCAAGAATGGCAGTTGCTCACAGAATGGTAATAATGGAAATATTCAGCTAATGACTACTGTAGACATTAAAACACTGTATGACAGACATAAAGTGCTCATTACACAAGAACGCTTTCTTATTATTATGGTTTCATAACCACGTACATAAGTTTCCAAATATTTAGTTCCTTACACTTCGATTTTTTTTAGAGTAGATATTAAAAAAAGGCTCTTCCCCCAAAAGGGTGGTTGGGCACTGGAACAGGCTCCCCAGGGCAGTGATCACAACACCAGCCTGGCAGAGGTCAAGAAGTGTTTGGCCAATGCTCTCAGATACATGGAGTGACTCTTGGGGATGGCGCTGTGCTGGGCCGGGAGTTGGACTCCGTGATCCTGATGTGTTCCTTTCAACTCAGCATATTCTGTGATCTTTTTTTAAATGAAATTTACAGGACAACCCTTAGTTTTCCATGAATGAAAAAGACCCCCCTCCAACAGAGAGTTGATACCTTGGCTTTAGCTGAGGCCTTAGATGTTCATGGATGACAATTTAAAATTTTGTTTGCTTTTTCTTCTTTTTAATAACCTTCACAATTATAGGAAATTTCATGCCATTTCTTTACCTGAGAACGTACAGAAAGCTGAAGAGCGTACAGTGCCTTAATGGAAAGCAAAATAATTGCTTGTCCATGCTGTGTAAACTATTTGTGGCATAAAGGAAGCCCAAACCCTATTTGCAGAGGCCTTTACTAGCTGTGGATATATTACTGAGGGCTGGTAATTAAAACATGGTTATATCAGTCCTGCTTGTGACCAGTCACACAACTCAGTGCTGATTTCAAGAAGAAATTATACACCCGTATCATAACTCTGCTTTCTGCATTAATAAAAAATAACAGCATTAATAGGCCTAAATATTCATTTGTTTGATGTATTCAGAGCAACAGAAGGGAGTGCAAGGCAATTTAGTGTATTGCTCTGTCAGATCACTTTAATTATCCAATGAGGGCAGCTCAGAGGGTGAGTAAGGGACTTAATTGATGTAGTTACTCATCCCCTCAGCTTCCACTGAAGAAAAATGGTAGCAACACAACTCCTAAACTGCATTTGTTGGTCTTCAGTGATCAAAGTAAAGGCCAATTAACAGAAAGCCAGGGGCCCACAAAGTGTTTGTTGATTTTAAAATACTGATCAGAACACACACTGCTACTGCTAAACACACACCAGCAGTATCTGGCACTTACACAGTGCCTTCTAGGAGAGGATATCCAAATGCTATACAAAAGTATAATATTTTTCTCTCCCAGAAGAAAAAGACTGCAAGGGGAGGCCTGGAAATCTGTATAAAGAGAGTAATTCCACCTGAGCAGAAGAGGCAGCAGTTGGCCCTCCTGGTCACAAATCCCCTGTCCCAGAATGTCCTCTTACCCTTTTCTCTAAAACTGTTTGTAATTTAAAGGATAACTTTTTTAGAATTATGCTTGTAAGTCAACTTGAGCAGTGTCCTCTCAGAAGTAAATTACATAGGAATGTGCAAAGCACCTTACTCTGTGTTTTCATGGATGAAATGTTATACCCATTCACAGCACAGCCTCAAGGAGGAAATGCAGGGGTTCACATGAGCATACAGGACTGTAGTTAACTGTTGGTGTAGCCCACAAAGGAATTATGTTCTCCTTCCTTCCTCTTTCTCTCTAATCTAAAAGAAAACATATCTGATTCACTTTAGGGGCAGCATCTTTGGGCTAAACTGTGTTGCTTCCTTGTTTTTCTTGGTCACATAGAATTCTTAGGAATTCTGAAGGTTTAGACAATCAATGTACACACCAAAATGAAGATATCCCATTTGCATGAGCTATCGCTGACATAATGCTGTGTATGGAAAACTCAAAGAGGAAGACTCACAAAAGCATAAATGTTCAATGTGAAACTCTAACACATCTGTTCAGCACTGGAAAGCCTGCATTTAAGTCCAAAGCACTACAAAGCCGAGACAAGTGCATTTTTGGAATTAAAACAAATGATGGTAATTTAAGAAAATACTATGAAGCACACAAAAGCTGTACAATGCCATATGTTGCACAATGCATCTGGTAATCAATTTACTGTATATGCCAAGTTTACTAGAAGCCCAAATGGGCTTAAGTTCTTTACTCAGAAATTCAAAAAGTAAATTACAAGCATTACACAGTGCTCTTACAATTAGTAAAAAAAGTGAATTTTTCTTTTTACCTACAGAACACACAAAAAAATTAATCTCCTAAATTACTTCCCATAATGAATACATGTCCAAACTTCACTTTTGATCAATGACTTTCATAGAATCACAGTTTTAGGACATGGTGTGTTCTATAGTTTAAAAGATAAATGTGATTTTAAAATTATTTTATACTCAATGTTTACTTCTGGCTTGTAGGTTTGAAATCATGTAGTTTTATGCTGTCATTTGTGATTCTATACACAACACACTACTGAAGATGTCATCAAACACAGATGTACAGCCAACCTTGCAACTATTGTGGTCCTAAATCAAATATGAATCCACAGTTAGAGTATTAAAAATACAGCAGAAATCCCTAATTCAAGTGGACAGTATCACCTATAAAGGCAAAATAAATGGTGTAGGATAATAGTTTCCAGACTTGGGTTACAGTGTCAATGCAGACTTGAGCTGTGCTAACTCACCAAGCTTGATCTTGCTTGCCAGCACATGCTTGTCAATATTTAGCTCCCAGGGAGCATGTCACGAATCTTTACAAAAACTAGCATAAATACAAAATACTATAGCAGCTGCTGTGATCCTTTTTCTAACACTGAGATTAAATTGCTGAAATTTGTTTTGAGCTTTTTAAACCAGAAGACGTGTGCCATATACCTACTGTAACAAGAATGTGAGAAATAGCATTAAGGAATTGCAGTGCTGTTATTAGGGCTTTTTAAAATACATAAAAACACCAGATGCTTACATTAACTGATTGGAAGATATTTTAATGTCAAGCTTAAAAATATGACTTTCTCCTGTAACATCAGATTAAAAATAAAGACTGGGATAAAATAACATACACCTGCGTTTTCAAAAAGAGAAATCTAAACTGCACCAGTAAACCCGGCATCATTTACTCACCTAACCACTGGAATTTCACCACAAAATGTAGGCACACACTATCTTAAGCATTTGACAGCAGTACATATACTAATATGCAAGGAATAAACTGACCTCACATTTCTGATGCATCAACGGAGCAAGAAAGGAAGCCACCTCTGAGAGTGCCTGACTCCTCCCAGGGATGAGGGGGAAGCCTAATAGTCTCCTAGAGAAGTGCCTGGTGTTCAGGGGATAACACTCAGCTGTACTTGGTTAGCACCTCTGCTTACATCTGCTGTGCTGTCTGAGCTTGGCCTCCCTGGGACAGCCCCACAGGGTTTTCATCACAGGCACATTGGGGCAGTAGCACAGCTCAGGGAGGCAAGGCAGGCAGCACAGGCAGAAGAGAGCACCACTGCTGTCTGCCTTCTGCGCTAACCTTTGGCTCAGTGCATCTCATTTATGAGAAACAGAAAGAAATAGCAGAGGACAGTGGAGGCAGCCCTGGAAAAGCCCAAGTTTGGAAAAGACCGTAAGAGTGACTTTTTTTTATTAGGACCTTTTTACCCTATTTGTAACAGTAAGCTAGGGATGTCCTCAGAGCTGTAAAATACTAAGCCTGAAAGAAAAGAAAAACAAACACATCAGAAAGAAATCTGTGTGCCAGCCCCACGCAGAAGGGAACTGTACTAAAACTCTCCATGACAAGATGGAGCAAGACTTCCCTACATCTGGCAGGGTTTACCTCCTCCCTGGATACCTGCCAAGAACTGATCCTGCAGTGTGTTTTTATAAACAACAAAGATGCAAACAATCTCTCCATTATACCAATAAATCAGAATGCACCACACAGTAGACTTTTTCCTAATATTTCTTGAGGAAAGTAAGTTACCACCAGATCTTCCTTGGAAGTCTGAATTATTCAAATCCCACCTTCAGTAAGTTCTGAAGAAACTTCTCAATTTATATGTAAAAAAAGAACAGATTCTTAGACTGTTGTTTGGCAGTATCTTCTCTGCAAGTGCTCCTGGTGCACAAAATTTATCAGGGCCTAGAATGAGAAGATTTCTTTGAGTACTCACTATTGAAAGCTAAGCAGCTCTTGAGTGGGTATATAACCAAAAATTGGTGAAAACACTGCTGATTCTGGGGTATTCAAATAGGTGAGCAGCTGACATGGCCTTAACAGTCTAAGTAGAGTGACAGTTGACAGGAGTAAGATAAGCTCAGCCCAATCAAAATATGGACTGGAGTAACCATACACTCTTTTGAAAACCAACAGGTCAATCAACAGGGTCATGAAACATTGTGAATGGACAGACACAACTGTAGCACAGTTAGCTATGTCTTCACTGGCATGCCTGCCTGCCAAAACCACAGAGCCTTCTCCTCATTTTGAGCTGCCTGTGACAAAGTTCTTCACAGTACCAGTGTTACCTTGGTGCTGAGTCAGGTGTGGTACCACATGTCCTATGGACAGACCTCATGCCATTAGAGACATCCTCTCTATGTATCTGCAATGGGTTTCTCATTCTGAAACAGTGGGACATTGTGCTCACCAGTTCTCCCTCGGCTCTCACTTAACCCAAATAACAATGGCTCAATCCCTGACTACGAGCATCTTCTGGGATTTAAATGGAACTTAGGGAAGATGGTTACACAGTGCATGTTAATAGGCAAGACAATTTCAATTACACAGCAATGCAGAAACTGCAAATTGATCATAAATTGGAAAACTGAATTCCTACAGCAGGTTCCCTAAAAGATTTTGTAGGGTATGTTTGTATATCCTGTGTGTGAGCACGACATTTCTACAGCTCGTTTTATACAATGAGGTGCTTGCATGAAAAGGCACATTAAAATGCAGATTCCCTAGCTGACTACTATATATTAGATGCATTATTTTGAAAGGTAAAAAAAATGTCCTGATGGTTGTGAAATACATTTATAAATGCTTCTGGCATGCGTTCACTAGGGATGATGTGATGCCCAGTGAAATACAAACCCAGGATGTACCCAGTTAAACAAATCTGCTCTGTTTTGTCTTCTGTATTTTATGTGTGAAGTTGGCATTAGGATTTATTCCCTATTCAAGTAGGATACTAAAAAATACGGAATGTTAGCAGGATTTAGGTGAATAAAGATGCATTCCCTGGCGAGTTCATAATAAATCATAGCTAACCAGTGGTAGAACTTTCCAAGGCTACATAGAAGCAGGACAGCAGCAGTAATGATAAGTACATCCTTCCAGTGCCTTGGGTTTAAACTTGTTCCAAGGATAATTTCTTTTTTTTTTCTAAACCCCCATATCTGATTGTCAGAATATCCTGCAACAAGATTAATCACAGAAAGCACACCTTCATGTAACTGTGAAACCCTCTCTTCAAGACACTTTGTGACCCATTTCTAAAACACATCAATCAAGCACTTTGTAGGTGGTGTAGGGAATGGTGAGAGCCTCAGCATCCTCACAGAGATGCATAAGCTGTTGAGGCTACCGAGGCCACTGATTCAGAGGGAGGAGCTTGCACACAATAGTGAAGTTGGGGTGTTTTGTCAGCAGTGGTAGGATCCCCACAGTGATGAGAGAAGACAGTAGTCAGTCAGCCTATTCTGCAAGCACAGCTGTCCCACAGAGAGAAAGAAGAACGTGAAGAAGCTCCAGACTAGTAAATGTTAAATAAGAAGTCATTTTTCTATTTTATTTGTTAGCTCATATTTTGACCTGTAAATGTGATGCAATTCTTTTTTCATAAATGTAAAAACATATTTACTCTTCACATGAGAACATGCCCTCCACAGAATAAAGATGGAATCGACAGACAATATATGACACTTGGTGACTAGAGCAAATCAATATGCAAAGTAAGGTACTGGAAAAAATGAACAGGCTTGAGACACACCAGGTCAAACTCCGGGGTTTTAACCTCTGCTGATCCAATTGTTACTCAGAATTGTTTACAAACTCTACCAGATTCTTGTTTTGGCTTTGGATCGTTTTTGGGGGGATGGAGATTATAATTAGAGCTTCTGCTCCGAGTGACAGGTACAGTTTATAAGTTCCACAAAAGGCACTTGTGTCATTGATCACTTTTAAGTACCACCTGTACCACAAACTCTGCTGTTGATTCAGGTATGGAACAAGTGAGCAGAAAAGATCATTATGGGCCACGCATGATCAACAACAGGGAGCTTGTAACACTGACATGAAGTCACATGAAATTAATTAAATGAATCTTCTTACAACAGAAATGTTTCAGTTTTAAACATAATCTCTAAAAGACATGACACAAAAATACTCTTGAGAGATTTTTTTTTGGTGAGTCTTTGCTTAAAATTAGAAAAGATGACCATAAGAGAAAGAGACACCTTTTCTGTAGACCTGACAGACATGGAAAGACAATCAACTTGTGCTGATAAAGACGCCACCACTGGGTTCAATCTGGCTGACATTACCAAAAGGAAAAATTTTCTGTTCCTGACTGACTTACACCTCCTTATCAAGTCACAGCTTACCCATGGTACATCCACCTATACCCATTACTGTATTTATTTCATTGTTTAAATACAAGCCCCTGCTCCACCAACCTGCTTTAAAATGCTCTGACATATATTTTACCTTCTCTATTCATTTCCATTCCTTGTTAATCAGACTATGCGCTCTTAAGTAATAAGAGCACTTATTACTTAATCATGTTAATCCATACCATCATATGAACAGATTTCCTATTTTATCTACCTGCACCCAGAATAAACTTTCATGTTCTCCTCTCCATGCTTTCTCCCACAGTCTACACCACAGTGATTTTCTCTTATTTTTACCGTATTATGTCTGAGAAGAATTTATGATTTTATCTGAATTGCTTTCTGACAAATGCCTTTCGTTGCCATGAGTAAGCTTAACAGTTATCTGATTATTAAAAACCCCAATCAACTGTGAAATGAATTATTTCAACTGCACATATTCTATATGAGCTCTGATACAAACAGTAAATCCAGAGTGCTCAATAGCAGCAGTTTAGAGATTAACCTAATTACAGGCTGTTAAACCAGGAGAATATAGCCAATTGCATTTCTAGCAGCCTGCACAGAACAGCAACAGTTAATGATGATTTGATGGTTTTCTAGGACTTTGGAACAAATACTTGGCTTTTAGTCTGAGAGCAATGCTGGACATTCCTGTCTGATGCTTGGGGGATTCAGCCAACTAACAGATATATTTCGTGAAGAATCTCATTCTAGTCATGCCCTCCCTAATTTCCCTTTTCACTGTTTTGTCGTCTTTGCCTGTTCCTCAGGGAACTGAGTGATTGATAGCCTAATCCAATGACTGTATTACAGCTGCCTCAACTTGGACTCTTTTCCTTATCATTAGCAGTTAGCCTATGGTTAAATTCACAGCTCACTGCTTGGTACAGCCCCTGAGATTTAAGGGTCTGGCCTTTAGAAAATATTTAACATAAAATTGAAATCTTGACATACTGAGAATTCAGTTCTCTGCAAGGCTTCTTTAATTAATCCAGTGTACTGTACCATTGTTCTATATGAGGCTCTGACATGGTGAACTGTTACTGAAGCTCACAGAGATGTGTAATTCTAAATTAAACACTCACTTACATGTACCTACACTGCATTTGTTTCCCAAGAACATGTGCGTGAATGTGAAAATTTAAATCCAATCTCTAACAATAATAAACCACAAACCAATTACACTTAAGAAGTAAAGACTTTTCATTCATTTCAAGCTCAGAATGAGCTTTTTTCAAAGCAAGAGGAGGAGAAAAAACAGCTTTGTTCAAATGCTCTGTGTAAAGACTCCTCCTTCATCCTTTCTCCAGGACTCATTTAATCTCTTGGTAAATGAAATCAATTATGATCATTTTTAATCAACTACAAATGCCACCTGTGCTAAAAGTGTAAAGTGTTTTCTTTGTGGGAATGAAATTGGCTAGAAAATATTAAAAATGGAAAAAATATGCTTAGTTCTCTGACCTTATCTGGAGAATAATACTTATTTTTAAATAGCTATAGGAAGGATGTAGACCTTGATCTGTGCTGTAAACCTTTGCCCTACTTCCAGTCAGTCGATGAGCTGCAAGCCTCTATGAAAATGGCAGCTGAGTCCCAGATGAAAAATTATGCATCTCATAAACTGCTATTCTGCTGAAATGTCAAGCTATGGCAGGGCTGTACCTCAAACTCAGCACTTGGCATTTTCCTTCTGTCTGCTTTGTTGCCATGAAGCAAACATGAACAGTGAGGATTTGTGTAGGGCAGGTAGCAGGCGAGCTCCCTGTCAAAAATCTATTATTAGGGCTCTGATCTCCCCTGCACAGACCAGTGACGGCAGCACACTAAGAGAAATCAGACTGCTGCAAGGACACGACAGAAAACAGAGGACTCTTTGTGAATCCTGACATAATATATGCAAATAAGGGCTTTTAATGGCTGAGCTACATTGAACAGGAATAATAAAACAAAATTAAAATTGTACTACGGCATATATTTGTTTTTCACCCCTTTCCACACTGTTTTATAAATATATGTTAATGTAAATAGTCTTTAACTCTTGGTAAATATTTATACTAAACAGAAGTGCCTATGCATACATACATTTTGTTTTGTTTCCAATGATGGGCAGCTTTTCATTCATTTCTATTGACCAAAATCCACACTGCACTGTCACTGACAGAACTGTGATGAGTAAAGTGAATGCTCTTGGTTGGTTTTTTCACTTTGCTTTTAATGATGTGTCATCGAATTAAAATTAAAAGGCAGCCCTTATTATTATAACTTCAATTTTTTCTTTTTCAACATAATTCATACATTTCAGATTGGAATATATGCCTCTATTAATAATGTCAATATACATTTTAATTTAATAACTCCTGAAAAACATTCCCTTAAATGTCACAATTGCTGTTGCACAGTATTTTTTTGTAAAAACAGACCACTACACTAACTTCAAAAAGTAACTAAAATTAACTGCCTCTGCTGGTTTCCAGTAATTGTACATTCCTGCATTTAATGACTGAACCCACCACCCAGGTATCCTCCTTCTGATATCCCTTGTGGGCAGCTGTGGAGTTATAACACACAGCTTCCTGAATCTCTCTTTTTCTGGAAAACAAGCTCATGTACTGGCACATGCTGTACAATACATTTGTGCAAATCACGCCAAAGAACTACACTATAGAATAAATGGACAAAGCAATAACAGCACACGGACACGAGGTATTTGAACTGCTACTGTAAAATACTGCAATATTTCTGAAACAAAGCATTAAAAGAATACACAGTGAGTGCACCATAGAGAGATTTGCTTTTAACCTAAGTTTTTGCTAAGTCCAGTGTATGGTTTTATAAATTTATCCCCTAAGGATTTGGCTTCCAGACAAAAACAAAGAAACAAACAGATGACAAAGAACAAAAAACCATGGAAATTCAAACAGAAGCTCTGCTCTATTTTGCCTGCAATAGATATCCTATTGCAGGCAATGTGATGTGTTTTATAAAACACATCTGGAATACGGAAGCACAGTGTGAAAGCTCATGGAAAAAAACTTTTTTTTTTTTTTAATTTTAAAATACATTTCGAGGAAAGAAATCTTAGGGAAGCTTGCAGCTGCTGACAGTATACTAACATTTCTCTGAGAAACCTGGCATCTTCTTCCGGTATCCATAAAATACCAGAATAAGCATTTTCCAAATAATTTATATTTATACAAACTAAAACATCTCTTTCAGAGCCAGAGGTCCTTATTCCTTGTGAGGATAAAAACCCCACCATTAGCCTCCTTTTAAAAAACAAATGCCCTGCAAATACTCTGCCCATGTATAGGAAGAACTCAGGATAAAAGCTCATGTATTCTACATTCTCAAACCTGAAATACTGCTAGATCCAGTCTAAAAGCTTCTTAATGGAAATCAAAGTGTCTCTAATGCTGCAAGCACATATGACAGTTACACAGCTTGAAAAACTGTATCTTAATTTTAGTATTTTTCTTTCATCATAAGGGCTTATTTCCTTAACCATATTTTGTAGACTTCATTAGGACATTTACAGTTTTTGAGTAATGGGCAGTTCCTGTAAATTTATTTTAAAAAATTGATGAAGACTGGGGGATCCGCTAAGCACAATGTCCTCTCATATAACAGGGCCACAAAAATCTGCAGGGGTACCACAGCCTTTGGACTCATCTGATGCTCCACAGTGCAAACTGGAAATTAATTTTCTTTAGAAAACAGCAATTTATCAAAATTAAAGTGAAATTTTTCATTAATATATATATATTTTTTTTTTTGTCACCAGGATAGAGGAGAAAGAAGAAGAAGAACCTGAGAGATTTTATAATGCTCAATATTTGGAGGGTAAACTTGGAATCCAGGGAGCCCAGCTACGACCTGGGCTCACACTTGGGATTTAAACCTGCCCCTCCCAAGTCAGGCTCATGTGCAGGTCAGCAGGCTGTGCTAGTGTGAGTGTGTATCCTATGAGAGCTGTTTCACTTTGTATTAATAATTCAATATTTGCAGGGAAGTGGAGAAGAGAGAGACTAATCCTACAGTCTAGTAGTCAAGCATCCACCTGGGATACTGGGATCCTTCCCTGTCAAAACCACCAAAGAAACAGGAGAGTAGGAAGGAGGAAACTGTGATGCCTCTTGCAGTTTAGCAATTTTCAGCTGATCAAATTAGATCAAAACAGGAAGGTCACTGTCCGAGCACTGGCTGGCAAGAAAACACTGACTGTGACAACTCAAAACTAAATGGGGGTTTCAAAGTAATCCCATTAAGTCTCTTCTTCTTCGAAAGATTGTTTAAAAAATGTTTTAAAAAAACAGAGACAAAAGTCTGTTCTCAAAACACCTCAGGATTTGGCAATGATGTTAATAAACTTTTTTTCCTTATTATTTTTGTGTATGTTAGATAAATCATATGAAACTACCTGCCGTTTAGTAAATTAAAAGGAATTATAAAAAAAATTTCCGCTTTAATGTCTCTAATTTAGAAAAATGAAGAATGAACCTCCTGCATATAGCTGCTTCTGCATGAGGCAGACAAGAACAGAAGGGATGCGGAGGCCAAGGGGAAATGTTATGCGGAAAATATTTTTTCAGTACGTGGCCACATAGGAGCACATTTCTGAACACTGGAGGACAGGGAAGTCTGTCAGTCTTAATTCTGGGCAGCTGCTAGGCCAAGTCACTAACACATCTTAGTTATTTGCTCTTTGCTGGAAACCTTCATCAAACTCAGAGGAGGGAGTTTGCACTCACCTGGAGAAGGCAACCTGCACTGCCCTACCAAACCATGGACACAGTGAATTTATAAATCCTTGGAGGACATCGGTCCTTTACGAGACCGACTTCTTGTCCCGTGACCTGGCCACTGCCAGGGCCAGCAGGCAGACACAGGGGCTGGATAATGCTGAGGGTCACCAGTGCTGAGTCAAGGTGCATTTCAGACCTCACCAGGACACCTAAGGGGACCCTGTGCTGAGACCTCCACAGGGTTAGGGCCAGCTCCCACCTCACCCACGGTCACACAGCACCATGAGTGTGGCACCCTGCAGGACAGGGAGTCCTGCCTCACTCACTGTACCTCTGTGCCATGTGAGCATCACTGCTAGTGCACAATCCATGCACGTGGAAAAATCCAGAAAGCCTGATCCAGCTTGGCTGTGTGCTGTGTCTGCCCTAGGTTTGTGCAGGACAGAACAACAATGAACCAGCTGTGCTTTGGGAAAACACACTGAAAACGAACCAGACTTATTGTTTCTATAATAGTGCTGTCTTTCACTTTAAAAATTAATTCTCTCTTGAGAGGAATTATTTGGAAAAAACAACAAAAACTTACTGACTCTACCAGATAATAAAATAAAACAAGAAGTTTATGCACATCAAAATAGAAACCAAATATGTTATGCTGTGAGCGACTTTCATACCACAGAGCACTTCCCACCAAGCCTGTAGGCATGTAAGTGGTGTTCCTGCCATTCCACAGACAGGAGAAATAAAGCACGGAAAGGTCAAGTGTCTGGCTGCAGGCCACACGTCTGCACCGTGGCACAGCCGGGAACAGAAGCACGGCCACCCTGCCCCTTGCTCTGACAAGATGACACGCTCTCCCACTTTCTGTCTTCTTGTAAGCATGCTAGCTCTCCTGGTTTAAAATTGCTTTCCTGCTTTTGGAAATTTGTATACTGCTATACCTGACCGCCGAGCAGAAAGTATTGCAACATGCTGCCGAGCTACTGACTTTATTGGCTCTGTGGCTTTCTTTTGTGCAAGGAGTTGTGGGATTGGGACCCAGTGATGACAACTATCAGCAAGAAATGTTTATATGTTGGTCTGTTACATTTTGCTCTTTCCAAACATAATAAATTAACAGCACAGTGTTTGACATTTTTTTAAATAAGCAGAAATGCGTCATAGGTAATGGTGCATCCTAAAATGTCATTTTCTCTCCCCTCTGATACAAGTAAAACTTCAGGAAAAAAAATTATACTTACACACATACACACACACATATACATGAATAAAATAAAGAGAGAACTTTTCCTCGGGCCCATTTAGTATTATAAACCACAAAAGTGCTGGAACATCCTCACTTACAGCTGGGCATGCAGGTGCCACTGTAATTTACGCCACATACATGTTTCAAATTTGTGACATAAGAGACACACTTCTTATAATGCAGCCATTTTACAGATTTTATTAGGCAGACTTATGGTAGGAAGGAATATTCAGAAATTGCAACTTAAATGAGAAAATGTGAATGGTGTTACTTATATAAAATACTACTGCAATAGTTCTTTTATTAATTTTTAATGCACAGCACCCACTGTGACCTCCTTTGTTCTTTTCCTGTCAACATGGCAGGCTAGAGAAATTGAAATAGGCTGTAGCTGTTCTCTTCTTGCTCCCCTCTTCCTCCCATTTTGCATAATATTAAAATATAACTTCTTATTGGACTGTCATTGTGAAATAATCATTATGTGATGGGCATGACAATTTTTTCTGATTGTTATCCCTTTCTTACTTTTCAGCATTCTCTAAAAAATTCCAAATTCTATGTAGTTATTTGAGGCAATAACGCAATTTGCCACTGAATACACTCATCTGAATTAAAGTTTGTTTAAAAGTCATCTTTTGCTACATTTCCTATGGTTCTCTAAGGATAACACCAGTCACACAAAATAAAGCATATTTTTGCCTGTCTGGTCTCCTCTGATTATGTTTCTGGGGTGAGGTAGGAGGCGGGTCCGATAGAATTTCGTTTGACTCAATCGGGAGGATGCTATTACTTCTTTTATGTATATTTACTGCTACCTCTATCACCAAGGAGACTAATCTCCATACCAGTAAAGTCAAGAAGCTCACAGTATTGTCTTTGCAGGGCTAAGTTTGTGTTGTCACAGCAACAGAGTGCACAGGGTCAATAGATTAATACATGAGTGTGCACTGGCACTGAACTGGAGTGTAAAAGTTTTGCTGCTGGTTTGAAAATTAAACTGTGAAGCAGGACTTGAAAATATGACCTACACAAGATATTCTTGTATATCTTGAGTAATGGGCTACAAAAATATGCATACATTTGCCTAATACTGTCTATCATTTTTACCACAGTGGGAAGAGGAGGAAATAACCTCCCTGGAAAAGGTGCACTTAGTGGGAAGGAGGGAGGAAGGCTGGAGATCGGGCTATGAAACATACACTGCATTTGGATTGTTGATATTTCCCCCTGCGATGCCCTTTCATTAGCCTCTGTCTAATGTGGGGCCTGACAATTGTGACAGGATGAAAAATTTGAGGGAAAGCGAGGGTCACGAGGGAAGAGATTTCCTTCCCTCTCCAGTGACCCTATCGCAGTATTCTGATGCAGTGCTTTACCATTAAGGAAAGGGCAACCCAAGAGCCTTCGCACTTAATCTGTTCCATCTGTCATGACTTAGAAACATTGACCAGCAGTGAGCTTTAAGGACTCGGTGTGACTGCAGACATGATATTCTAGCCCACTACAAGGACCTCCTGATGTTTTGAAAGCCTCCAAGGAAGTACCATGCATCGAAAAGGGCAACACCTACCTGACACGCCACCATATGTGGTCCTCAGTCCTCGACCAACTGCTGGCCAAGGTGTGCTGTCTGCTTTCAGTCCCATCAGTCCTGACACAGTGTTGGTGGCTGTAACCCCATCTGCGCCACCTGTGAAAGAAAAGGTCAGTTGCTTTTTGTTAAATCATGTGTATAAGAACAAGAGAGGATAAAATACAACAGAAAACCTGTGAAACTCTGAAATAACTGGAAATTCGAATAAACAACTGGAGAGCAAAAGCATACAAACTGCAAGGGGATGCAGGAATGCACAGAAAAGTCCTTATGACTGATCCTGGGCTAATAAATTTAGCACTAGCTTCAAGGCAGGCTGCATCAGCTGAAAGAGCTTTAAGGGCTATAAGACCGCACGTGCAAACACTGGGGCTGACAGGCAGATCTCTGCCCTTCACCCGTGCGGGACAAAACCCGCTACAGTGGTTGCTCAATACCTGAAGATACCCCAACAGAGTGGACACCTCCTCCAAGCTTCTGTGCAGCAAGACAAAAGAAGCAATGCGACAAAGAAACAATTACCATGGTTGTAAGTGATGGACACCTACTCACAAACTTATTTGCTGCCATGTTGTACTTTAAGCTCTAAGGAAAAAAACATATATAACTTCAAATGGTGCATTTTTGTTTTCTCAGAACACACACATCATTTTCACTACTAAATATGGGAATAGGGAGATTTACAGTGGTCTGGTAAACATATAGATATGACAGAAATAAGTGCATTCAGGGAAACACACAGAAACATATACAATTTATTGTGAACAGTCTAACACGGTTCTCTTCATATATTGCTCCGTTCTAGATGCATGGCCCAAATTAGGAAACCTTTGATTACTGTGCTTATTCTAAATACATCAAACAAAACATTTTCATATTAGAATCTGTTGTTATCTGTTATTCCAGCAACATTCCTCTCTTACCCCATCCAGCAAATTAGTAAATCTGCACAACTTGTGCCCTGGAGTCACTCACCTTCCTGCGCAGCCATTGCAATTTTCACAATGTCAGTGACATTTGGGGTCAGTTTGGCAAAGAAAGGAATGCGAACAGCTTGTCTAACCCAGCGACAGATGTTCCGTACCAGCTCTGGATCCTGTTCAAATAGGCCAGATAAATATAGAACATAATTAAAAGTAATATGAACAAAAGGTATATTAAGGAAATAGAAAACTTTGGTTTAACTGGCTATATTGCAATTTTGTGAAATTGCACATCAGCCTGAACTTCATCTCATTAGTTAACTCATTTCAGACACATCAAGTAACTGCAAATCCACTACAGAAAGGTAAGTTCATGAAAAAAAGGATTTCTTTTTTCCGGAAGACAAAGATATCACAAAGTGTTCCCTTCCCAGAGAGAGGAAAATACCATTTTGGATGACAGAAACTATTTAACCCATTTATTTCAAAAATCAGTTCTCAGTTTTAATGACTCACTCTATGTAAGGTACATTAAAAACAAGCAGTATCCTATAAATAATGTGAACCTGAAGCCTTGTCTGATCATGCCTTGATCAGAACAAGGATGAATCGAGGTTGCAGGGCTATCAGAATGCAATTCAGCATTTCTGAACTCTGAGAATAACTTGGGATGGCCATAGTGTAAATGAAAGATCAAAATCTTCTCTGTAAAGCCAGAAATCGAAATCGTCAAGTGTTGGCTTTTCCTGATTTCCAGTCATTTACTTCCCTTATGGAATACATCTCATGTAGACGATAATCAACTACCCTTTCCACTGAGGACAGCTCGGTGGAACTAACACCTGCACCTGGCACACACAAGGGTTCTTGTTCAACATAACTCTTGTTTTATTTTTCTGCTGGCAACTGATAATGCTCTTCAACAAATATCTTAAAATTTGCAATACTGATGCATGTAGAATGTGGTGCATGTTCTGGTTAAAAATTCAATGGTGCCATTACAAGATTTAGTACAAGTATTACCTGTGGGTAGGCTAATTGGTACTGCAGCAATTATTTACATTTACTAAGTCTTTATCACTCTCTCAGATAATTAAATCTGTCATATATGAATAATCTTCTCCCACTTGGATATTGTAAAAACTCAGAAAGCTGCATTGCTATGTAGTAACCAAGAATGGGATGAGACTAAATGAAAATTAATTTAAAACAATCCAGAAGACACCAAGGTTGCCAGTATAGTGAACACACAGGAAATATCCCCTTGTTGTTTTTCCTTTTTACACCAATGGTTAAATACAAACAAAAACCCCACAGGCTGTGTTACTAGAAAGTACACAGTGCTTGACATGAATAGTAAAATCCTAAGACTTAGCTCTGGCATCCCAATAAAAACGGTGATCTCCCCGCCCATGCAGCTGCCATGAAATATGTATGAACCCTGCACCGGCAGTACGAAAGTACTTGCAGCTTTGACTTTCATTTCTGTTTTGAATTTCCTTGAGGCCCAATGAAGAAATGAGAGACCCTCTAGAAGACATGAATTGTGTATCCTTTATGTTAATTCTTCTCCTTAGAAATCCTTGTGATAATGTTCGGGATGTTGGCACTACATAACTCATTATGCTGACTTCGTTGTGCTTATAATGCTGCCATAAAAATTCCTACTCCAGCACAGACTAATGCCTTAAAAAATACAATTATTTTAATCCACACTGAATAACTTGCTGGAAGATATCTTTCATAAAATCCCAATTTTCATCCTACCTAAGACAATTTAACTAGTTTGTCTTTTGTAATAAATAATAATTGACTTTTTTTCCCCCTGAAAGTAAGTAAAGATCTTTCTTTTCAATCAGTTCTACTTCTCACACACTAAGATTAAGGCAATGAATGCAATGGAATAGTCTTCTATTTCTCATGCTAGTAAACAGTTTAAATATCTGATTGCACAGCACATGATTAGACAAAGCTGTTTTGATGGGCTCACTTGTATCAGCCTTGGAAAATTGCCCATTTTTGGTACCTATAAAATCACAGGTAAATTAATAGGAAAATAATTTGAAAATTCAAGTGAAGAACGTAAAATCTTTCATACTATTTCACTTAATATTCCAAGGAAAAAAAGGAATGTTTAGTGAGTAAACATTGAAAAAACGAAACAAAAGTTAAAACAGTTCTTTGTTGCATAGTGAGACAATTACTGACAGAAATTGGAAAGGTGATGAATTTTTGCAAAAAATTAGAATTCCCATTAAATTTGAAAATTCTGAACTGAAACAGGTATTTCTAAGGATTCCTTTTTCCCCATAATGTTTTATCCAATTAATTTGCACATTAAATAAATATCATATGGAGATAATGCTGGCTAACTGTAAAAAATTTCAGTTTACCCTTGTGTCACACCCAAAAGACACACACACACACACACACACGTGATGTATGTCGCTGCTTCCCTTTACAGTGCGAGTCCTACGATGGAATTGTGCTGGAACATCCAGATGATCCATTCTTCCACCCACCCACCTCCTTGCTCTGCCTCCAGCCCCTCCTGCTCAGCTTCCTCCTCGTGCAGGAGTGAACATCAGAGAGCCCCATCACCCATCCTCTCTCCCCTCACAGCACTGACACTGGGAGTGCCCAGCAGTCACAGCCCGAGCGTCCGTCCCTGCTGCCAGAGGGATTTCTGTCATGAAGTCACTGCCTCAGAACACCAGAGCTTTTGTGCTCTCCAGACAACTAATGTATTCTCAAAGAGGAATAACATCCTCACCTGGTTTTAGCTTTTTTTTAAATTCACATTTTCTTCCTTAGACCATTAAGAGAAGTTATTTGTTTATTTATAAATTTCATAACTCCCTGCTATATTTGCTCTGAGTACTTTGAAAAATGCATTCTAAGCAATCAGATGGCTGAAACCAGAAGATACTGATGTCACTGGCCAGAAAATTTTCATAGGAAATGAATAAAGTACTTTTGTATAATCCACTGGAAGTTCACTGGCTGGTGCACAACTTCTCCATAGAAGCTTGCTTGCCTTTAGACTAAGACCAATTTGCAGAGATCACACAAGAACACAATTTAAAAAAACCCTAAAGTGACTAGAAATACAGAATTCACTTCTAAATGCAATCACTGACTAAAGAAATGCAGTTCAAAACTTCAGATTTCTGAGAATACTAATTTGTCCCTTTTAAAAGGTTTAAACTCAGATGCAAATTTAACAAAGTGAGTAGCACGACACAAAAAACTAGTTTTGAAGAGGTTATGTACAGGTTTCATTTTGCCTCATTCTGACTGATTGAGGACCTCCCACCTACTTGGGTTTCTGAAAGGCTGACCCCAATTTACAAGCTGCTTTTATCCATTCTTTCTTGGATTTATAAAACATTCAAGGATGAGCATATAACTTGTGAAAGAATGAACCTTGAGGCCTGTAAATCACATTATAAAACATACTGTCACTGCTAATACAACACAAATATATTTTTTCACCCCAATCTAAGTTTATGAAAGTACCTTTTCAAAAAAAAGCAGCTTTTATCACTGATAAAGTGATTGATGAATCCTGCATAGTTAAGAAATATTTTCTAAAAGGTTTGATGTGTAAAATGTTACTAGCTGTAAAAACAGCTGGGCATTTGTATTCACAAAACCAACAATATGCACTAAATAAAATATTATTCTGCTTAATTTAGTACAGGATTGTAATGCTTTTGGTTCAGAGTCTACCATGTTGCTAAAAATTACCTTCTTTCATTACACATAACTGGGTTTGTTGGTTCTCTCATTAATAATGAAACAGTGTGATTATAACAGAATGTGTAGCATAATTTTGCACTGTGTGTCAATCCAGAAGAATGAACAAATGCTCCAATGGACTGTAACATCCATTGCTAGCACACTTTGTTTATCTGCTGTATTTCAAATTTTTTTTAAACAAACCCCATCTAAATAAAAGCTTGGTAAAATTATCATCAGCTAAAACATAATATTGATTCATGCCCTATACCTACAGGAATCTGTTGGTAATTTAATACCATAGAAAGTCTCTTCTGGTATAAGCTGTACATCAGCGTGTCTTCTGTCTTCCTGTTAATCAAATACTGCTTGTTTATTCCAAAGGCACAGGAGATTTGAATGTTACAGGGGTTGTCTTTTTACTTCCCTAAGCAACAGTACAGAATCATTTTTCCTGAATATTCATTATAGCCTTGGGCTAGATGAAGCTTTTAATCCTAACTACTCATTGCCAATGGGTAGATATACTAGAGGAAAAACAACTATTCACCTTTTTTTTCTAAATGATCACATGATAAGCTTAACTACAACCATAACTATGAGTATAAGTCCTCAGAAATTAAAGCAGCAAGTTGTCTGCTGATTGCATTTGGCATCAGTAATGAGATGAATCCCCTGTCCTATCACCCCCAAGGCAGATACATCCTGCATGTTCAAAAAGAAGCGTGAAAATGCTGTGCATAGAGTAGGTCACCTCTCCTCGTGTTTCATGGAAAGAAACAAAACCATGATGAGATTATCACAGAAATGTCTGGCTGCAGATTTTCGGAAATTTTTATTGTGACCTATTTTCAGTGTTCTTGCAGGGCCCTCATTTTTGCACTATCCTGTTACTGCACAATCTGTACTCTGTATTCAGAACACCTCTCTGAGGCAGAGAACTACTATTATACCTGTTTAATACATGGAGAGAGGAGAGTCAGATAGCCTGAGGTGCACCTCCTACAACTCACCTTGCTTTGGTGCCCAGTTTTGCAAAAGCCATTTGCATAAGGACCTGAAAAGGTTTGTCTGGCACAAAACTGCACTCGATTCTCTGGACTACCTTAAACCATGAGATACTTTCCACATGAACAACAGAAATATTTTTAATACTTGGATTTAAATAGCTTTTCAGAGCATTTGAATAATGCAAAAGATAGAATTACAACTATTTTAGAGTAGCTAACAGGCGTTTGTTAACTATGCAAACAGCCCTTGGGAAGCACATATGTGTGAGGGCATGTACATATACATGTGTGCATATATAAAGGATACAAATAGCAGTCTGAAAGATGTCATAAAAACAACCCAACCTGTTACAGAATTTTCCCCAAGAACTTCATAAGAAAGGTTAACACCCAGTAGAGCACATTAATTGATATTGTCTAATTAGTACTACAGAAAATGTACCATATCTTGCAATCTTCAGGCTGTCCCTAAATAATGGTGGCAGTTCTGTCTCACTAAGAACAGGACAAGGACTTGTACAGTTGTGGAAAGAATGAATATGCAACTTTTCTCAGACAAAATCCTGACTTTACATATGTAAGAAGGCTTCATTACATAGGATGATTGGATTTATTGCCACACGTCACACTGATGATTTGTGCCGGTCCACTATCCTGACTGTGATGATGGAAGTTCTAGATGGCTCAGAGTGCTGCAAGATGCAGGAAGACCTTGCACGTAAAGTCCTTAAATCTCATCTATCGCTGACTACAATGACCTAAACAACAAAGTTTCAGAAATTAAAATAGTTTATCATATTTAATGCAAGAGTTAGTCTAATCTTCCTCATACACCTCAGGTCTTTGATGGCCACAAGACTATTCTCATATATATCTCCTGCCTATGAGTTTTATGGCTAAATAATGCATTATGTAAGCATGTTTTCAATTCTAAATGCTGATACTAAGTTACAGAGGACTTATTTTGTCTTTTTATTAATTTAGCACACAAGAAGCTGACATGGGACTTCTTATATACAGCTAGGCAAGAGCAGGCAAGTGGCACTAACAGTCCCTCATCAGGGCATTCTTCTTGTGGCAGATTTTCTTTCTGTACTGGCTTTTCAGAAAGAAATATTGTATTCCTGTTTTATCTTCTAGCACTGGAGAAATTTTTTAGATGAAAAAATGTTCTACAGTTCAGTTCCTCATTCTGAGCAGTAGATACATTTTTCAAAATAGTATCCATAGCTATGGGAAAAGGAGGGAGTGCTTATATGATTACAAGAATGATGCAGCATAGGAAAAGCTTTTTAGGTGAGAATTTGCAAGACTCAGCTGTTAAATTTAATACATGTATTACTCTCACTTTACTGTTTCATTCAACAATAGTCTGCTAGGGAAGAGTTAAACCTATCCTCAGTCAAATTGCTGTCTGAGGGCCCAAGAGGACACAAATGCACCCTCATCTGAAAAGCAAGAAAGGAGATGAGATTCTTTCCCCGTCTGCAGGTCACCTCCATGCAGCAGGTCCATCCTGCTCTCCCTCTGAGCATTACTGTGGCACTACCCACAACAACCTGCAGTGTGGAAAGGCAGGGGCAGGATGCATTTGGAGCAGCTTTAGAAAGTGAGTAATGATCATTTCTAGAGACTCCTCACATATTCAAAATCCACTCTACCGGATCAATGTGTACCTATGGATTTGCATCTTTTACAGAGATCCCATAACTGCAATGAGGATGTACTAGCCTGATAAGCTGTTAGTTTAAATATGTCTATCCAGCATTTCTTATCCAGAAAACTATTAGAAATTCATAACATAAAAACAAAACAAAAAAATCCCCCAACTCTACCAATAGAAAAAACCCCACTCTGTGGGTTGGGGTAGTGTGAAGAACTACTCTTTTGCTATTCATTAAAATATGAAGAAAAAGTAAAAGTATGGGAATTCCAGCTTAAAGCATTGCAAATCAGTATCTGTAGCCTTCACCACTTTTATACACGTATATGTGTATTTTACTATTCATCCTTTCCACAGCTATCTTTTCTCCCTCCTCCTATGAGAGGCCCAACATTGTCTTCATAAAATTCTCTGTCTAAACCTACACAAAATTTCAACAGTATCTAAATACAGAATTACAGTCAATCACTATAGCAAGAGTCACCATTGCAGAATCTCGTGGTTAATTTTACTGCCTTCTTACATCCTAGAAAGGAGCAGTTTAGGTTGTGCATTTGTCCCATTTCAAACTTAATTAAAGCTAACAATTTGTTTAAAGCCTGTCAAAATAAGGAAAGGATTTCCCAGGACAGATGATGAATAACTCTCCACTTCTCATCTGGAGTAAAAAATTCTTCCTCATTTCTCAGGAAATTTGACAGCTTTTGGTCAACATCTATTGACCGCAGCTGTCAAAAAGAAAGAAATGAAGCAGTTTAACCTAAGGCAGGAATAACAGGTTTCACGGCTGTATGTGAACCTATCTATATATATTAGGAAAAATTAAAAAAACCTGCCTAAATTACATCAGAGGCTTTGGGTTAGCCTGGTCAGCTTCACAAAAATGTAGCTGCTGCTTGAGAGCTTATATCCCTCCAGCAAGAATCCGTGATGTGATGTGAAACCAATGCCACAAAACAAACTTTTAGAGATAATGATGGTATGTGAATTCAGGACTCTTTTCCAGTCAATATTGTATTGCTTTTTGGCATGAGATCCAAAGTGTACTAGTTTAGCCAAAAAAACCCTCCAAACCCCCAAAACTCAAAATCTCATTAAATATCTTCAATAAAATGGTACAGGAAAATCCCATTCAGGATAAAAATTCAAAACATCCAAACATGAATAATTTTATATTTTGTTCTAGGAGAATAAAAATGTTTCATCCCATTTGAGCCTTCAGCTTTTATTAATTAACTTGCACTTTGAAACAAGAGGTCTTTACAATATGAAAGGAGGTTGTAAAGGTGGGGTTTTTGGAAGCATTTCTAAAAGATCAGAGATTCAGATGAGAAAAATTAAGCAAATTCCACATAGTTACCATTTAACTAAACTACCATAGCAACAATATGCACTGTGACTATTGTTCACTGATTTAATTCAAGGACATGCTTATTTTCTACTCTCTTACACACTGTAAAATGCTCCTTTCTTTAAAAAAGTCTTTTGAAACAAGTCTACTGACTTAATGAAGACATTCATGTTGTTTCTACACAGCAAAATGTTCTCTTTATAATTTGAACAAAAACTGTAATATTTTTAAACTGGAAAGATATCATATGGCTTATATAACTAAGCATGTCCTACTAGTGAAACAAGAACATTTTTGCTTACAAAATACTGCATATTAAGATGTAGCTGGGAAAATTCCCATTAGTTTTTGTAGACTACATTCATTCATTCGGTTATAGTCTTTTCAATCAGGCAAAAACATTACCACTTGAAGACCATGTAAAGACTGTATTTTTATCTTTAAATTTAATAAAAAAAACTCCAAAACTCATGGAGAGTAATGACTCCCAATTCACAGATGTTTTTGTCAAAGTAAAAATCAAAGCAAGAACTGAGAGACCTGACTGAACTTTCTTTTTCCTGTGGTAAGTTATAAGAACTAAAAAACTCCTGTCACCTAGCTCCATTCCTAGATGCTTGGACTTTATTAATTTAAAGTAAAGCTGCAAGCAAGGTGTCAAAATTTGATCAGCTGCTCCTTCACATCTGTCACTGTAAGTTCCACTTGGGGGAGCCTAATTGAGATTCTCCTTTTCTTCCAGTGATACCAATGTGTCACTGGGCAAAATCAAGTCACCCTGGATTAGGTCCGGGTTTTGGTCATGGCTGAACTGAGAAGTCAAAACTCTGAGACCCTGTCTATACTGAGAGAGATAACAGTGGGCATTGAGAAAAGCCAACAAAGGACTGGGGCTCCTATTTCTCAAAGCAGTCACAGGCTCTTCTCAGACTACTTTGAAAAACTAAAAGAACAAATTGGTGCACATAAAAAAAATAAACTTTAAATTTAAAAGCATTTAACAAAACAAACCTTAAAAGACACATAAAGGGTTTCTACAGAATCAGAATTTCAAGAAATTTTTCAATTTTAGCAGATCCCTTTCTCCCTTTTCTTTCTTACTCTCTTTCTTCCTAGTATCACAGTAACTATTTCTCCCTAAGTAAGCTCTTTAATTAGAACCTTTGAAAGATGTTAAAAGCACGAGACAAATAACCTTTGATCACCTCACTTTACTAAAAAAAATGGGAACAATAACTTGTTACAGTGTTTCGTTATTGTAGTACTCTACTGAAGCTGCACAAATGAATGATGCTTAACGTATGTCAAAGAACAGACAAAAATAAGCCAAACAAAAAGAACCCACTCCAGTGGGTTTTAACACACCTAATCTAAAAGCTGCCAATTTTAACATAGGTCAGCATCCAAACTCAAGAACACATTTATCAAAGTGCTGTGTGGGAGATCCTCTTTGGACATCTTATTAGCAGCACGGCACTCCTACACCCCTTCTGTGATAATGCCGCACCTCATGACTGAAAACCCGCACGCGGACAAGGTCAAAAATGAGCTGGAGATTTTTGACTGACCAGTAGAGAAACGCAAAAAACACATATTTGTGTTGGGAGTAAGAACAACAATTAGAGGGATGTCAAGATCAAGCACAACTGAGACTTGAAAGGTTGGTGGCTGCCTTTACTCAGCTTTGTAATTACTTCCTTTTTAGATCACAGAAAAGCTTTTTGTTTTCCCCCCACCACAAAGAGGAAAACAACTCAATTTTTTTTGAAAACTGATTCCTCTCTCTGTGTAGGTGGTTGTGCCATAATGTTTCTCCTTATTCTGAATGTTCGGGGTTTGTTTCAGTTCTTTTTAATTTAAAAATGTTAATCTAAGCAACCAGAAGAAGTATCTCTGACAGAAAACTTTCTACTTTTAAAATAATGTATAAGGCTTTTTATATGTTTATAGTTATCTTATATGATAGGGAAAAATCTCCTTTTGTTTCATTGTGATAGGTCTGTTAAAACAATGAGTATTTATAGCTATTGATTTTAACGCGATATTAAAAGCATTTAAATCAGATGATTTTCTTTGATTGTCAAAATAAAGGTTAATAACAGTTGGCCTGAAAGGTTGATGCACAGATTGGCAGCTCAAATTAACAAATTATTTGTTCCAATACTAACCGGGCTTAAACAGTCCAAGTGAAAAATAGGAAACTGCGCATCTACCTTTCGGAAACTTCTTGGACACACTGACTGGAAGGATTTATTTATCAACAGCGCTGGTATATGTAAAGTGTTCACTAATAAAAATGCCTTTTTACCTCTGACAGAACAAAGTATTTTATCTTGGTTGTTTCTACCCAACCAAGCTAATGTTTCTCATAGCACTGTAAAAAGTGGTATGCAGCATGATTAAATAGTATTTCAGCTCCTTAGTTCATGCAGAGGTCACCTGCTAGAAGGCATAAAGGTTTGATCAGGTTTACGTCATACATGAAATATTCTAAAGGGAAGCACGGAACTCGAATATGTGACTGCTGCAGCTACAAATAGCTTTCTCTCGTGGTCAGGTAGGCAAGCTCTGTCCTTTCCTGTAATAATAAGGCAGAAAATACTAAATAATAGAGGAAAGCATAACTCTTTGAAACATGAAACTAGGGAATTTAAAACCTATGCTCTGAGAAAAATTTGCCACTTAGTTTTAAAATGGTCATCAAGTGGGCATGTATTCAGATTTGGCCTGCTGTAAAGAGCAAGCTTCCCAACAAACTGTCTAAGTTTACTAGCGGCTGAGGCAAAATTTAAAGAAATATGAACCTAGTCCTGAAAACTCTCATGCAGGCAGTGAAGAGACTAGTTAATATACTGCTAATTAACTTTATCAAACACTGGCGTAAAAATGAAACCATAGAAAGAAAAAGTTATTAATGTGCACCAAGATAAACAATCTTAAAATATTATATTTTACCCGAACAGTTACTTGTTGATGATGACTTAGTTTCCAGTAAATCCTGTTTACCAGAAAACAAGGTTACAAAAAACTGCAATGCCTTATGGTGCAATCACATGTCCAAAGGCAATCCAAAGGGCTTGGACATTTGCTCTAGTTTTCTACATTTCCCTTTTCTGAAAACTTCTCAGGGCATTAAAATACAATTTCAAGAACAAGTACAGGTTGCCATTTGGTTTAAAAAAAAACCAAAAAGGGTTTTTTCTTTTATGGGAAGCACTCACTATATACTTCATTGCTGTTAGGCTATTGAAGTGTCATTAAAACAGCCAAAGTCTTGAAGCGTCACTAAAACAGCCAAACAGTGCCAGGTCACTAATACTGTGACCAAACTAACCTTCTCTGTGACATCTGTCACCTATAATGTGAATTTCAGCAGAAATGCTTCCATCATAGTAAGATTGAAAATAAGTGTAAACCCAAATTGCTTTCATGTCTTAATGACTTTCAAGGAAACAGAATCACTTTTACATTTGCTAAGAAAATACATTCTGTAGAGAATGCTTTCCTTACATAAATATAAGCCACCACACCTAAACAGTATTTAAAACCTTATTAACAGCCATAGCACGTCATTAAAAAGTTTCAGCAAGTTGGTAGTGCTGCTAACATTACTGCAGTATTTATAATCCCTTTTTATTTTCCATTTTGTCTTTTGAGTAATTCAATTAGAAATCCTTCAAAGCAATAACAGTGGATTAAATGTTGTCAAACCACAATATAAAATTACAGAACAGTGTTCCGATGATAAATTTATTAAACTTTGCATTTCAATTCATTTCTCCTTGAGTGTATGAAAAGCAGAATTCTTTAGACAAAACACCAATTAACTGTCGTACCTCATTATTAAGTATTGTCTCCTTTTACATGTTACAAAAGACAGAACATTTGAGGACATAAAGGACACATGCAAGAAATCCATTTAAATCACAACATTTAATCACACCTGAATCCTGCAATGGTAACAGAAAAGGAAGTGATTTCTCAGGTACTGGAGGAAGGTGAATGGAGGAAGGTGAATGATGTCACCCAGGAGTGACCATAAAGCCAGCAAGCTTTTCCTGCTCAGATTTCAAGTGAAATAGCTTATGAGTCAATTTTTACTTTGAAAGCACCACAGCACAGGGTTTAGTTTATGAGGAGAGTTTTGAAGAAGGAAGGAATAGAAAAAGAAAAGAAAGAGACATCTGACAACAGAGCAGACGAAAAAGGGAATCCAAAGATGTTAAACAACAAAACTGAATTATCATAAAGGACCACGGGTCCACAAAACACATCTCCTGACCTGCGAAAAAGCATGCCTAGGTCTACATTTGTGGGAGTTGAAGGAGGCAAGCAGCAGCATCCCTTCTTCCTGCACATCCCAGCAAACAATGCCCAGTGTAGCACATCCCTGCACACAGAGTAACAGCACCACTGCCTCAGCCAAGGAATCCTTGCTTCTGAGGAACTGAATTTCTTGCCTCTGCTGAGCTTTTCCCTCAGTTGAACTATTAAGGCTCCTCTTCATATCCATTTGCTTGGGCAGCAGGCAATTCCCCTCCTCTCCCCAGCCACCCAGTTTTACGGAACTTACAGTGCCTTTGAAACAGTCTGGGCTCTGAAAAACACGACTGAAAGAGGTCATGGGTCAAGACATGCCCCAAAGCAACAGAGGCCAGTGGAGGACACAAAGACACTGAGACCAGCTAGGACTTATGTTCTCAAGAACCAGCCAGAATGGATGAAAGTGGCCAATGCAAGAGAACAACAAGATATACAAATCCTGAAACTCCACCACAAACACCCACAGGAACCTCACTCACACTGGTTTACACTGGATTTTGGGTGACAATGTTCACACTGCTGCTACAGCCCAGTGTAGCACCACTCTGCTGTACTTTGCATTAATTTGTTGCAATAACTGATACAGAAGAGTGAGAACTAATACTGCCTGCAGGACTCAATGAATTATACTTAACCAGCACATTATTGTAGGCTGATAGTAGAATGTCACATGAACACAGATATAATCAAATTCTGTTTGGGGCATCATTTATTTAAAATACTTCAAGCTCCTTGCTGGCAGAGCAACAGCGAATTAGCATGCTATGCTGCGCACCTCAATTAAAAAGCAGCCTCATCTTTCCTATTTCCAAGGTACAGCAGAGCAAATCTAATTGTGCCATGCAGTCAGCTCTCATCTTTGCAGAGTAACCAGGGCTTTGGGGTTTTTTTCTTTCTGTTTTTGACAGATTTGTCGTCTTCTGAATGAGGAAGTGTGGGCTTTTATGAAACTTGCCTCCTAACTGCAGGCAATAAACATAAGCACAGCCAGCAGCAGAGGCTGTACCTAGTACAGCTGAAGTAAAAAGAAAATAAAGGTAAGGAAAGAACCACAAAGCAAGTTCATTTTACATATAATCTGAATAGTTTAACCACCAGGATCCGGATTTCAGTGCTCACAAGAGACATATACATTCCTTCTTCAATATAAACTAAAAAAAAATCAAACAATTCCCCAAACCTAGAGCTTAAAATTCTGAGATAGGCAAAGATTTTTTATATTTTGGAGGTTAGAAGTCACAACTAATTAATGAGAAATAGTTATATGCCAGGATGTTATTAACTTTTCCAATATTTGCTTATAGCATGAAGAATCTCTGTTCTTGCACTTTGGCTGAGATCTTTGAATATGAGATTTGTTGCTTTTGACTTGAGATCTCCTTGTTCATACTGATTATCTCACTCCACGTGAACACCCAAGTCCTTGTGCTTCCTTTTATCCAGTACTCATTTCCTACCCCTGGTACAAAGAATGCAGTGCCTTTGGTGAGGAATCGAACAGGGTGAATCCACAGTAATGGTTGTCTGAATGGACTCCAGGAGGGCAGGTACTGGAAGCTCCCACTTGGAGTGGGACTACCACCACCACCAGTGAGGTTGGCCATAGCTTTGCCTGCCTGAGCCCTAAAAACTCCAGAGATGCAGAGCACACAGCCCCCCCAGACACCACGTTCCTGATCTGCACCACCTTGTTGTGCAATTTGAAACATTCAGCCTGCAATTTGCCCCTTGCTGCATCACCTAACATGACAGAGAATAATCTTCCCCTCTTTGTAGCTACTCTTGCAGCATCTTTGTCACATCTTCTCAGGTAGTTGTAGGCTGCTCTTTTCTTCCTTCTGTTGTTTTTTCACTGCCCAAGAGGCCAAGGAGACTCACTGATATTTTAGAAGACGTTGGTTATCATTTGTCCTAATCGATCTTATTCTAATGTTTCTAGGGAGATGCACATTAAAGCTCTTAGACCTGGGGTTTCATTGTAGCAGGAATGCAAAGTAAACCCAGATTACCGACTCGGTTTAACTATTTATTCATTCTTGGCAGTGCAGCTGGAGAGACTTGTTGACTTATAGACCAAAATCAAAAATGCAAACACTTAAATTTGTTGATTTCACATGACATTAATAATTCTGAATGAATTCAATGCCACTTTTTAGAAGGGTAAGTAAGACAAAAAACTTAAACATCTCTGCATGGTTTCCAGTGAAGGACAAAAAGTGCACCACAAATACAACACCACAAGTTAGACGTTGAAATGTGAGTGCTACCACCTCACATGCTTGATTTATTATTTTCAGAATTTTACGCTAAAATTAGTACAGCAATGAAGTATAGTGGGAAAGGGATACCGTCATTTTTCAATAATCTGCTGTTCACCACGTTATCTTTATGTGTAATATTAAACGTTTTGTATCCATAAGTTATCTGACTCAAAGAAAATCAGTGCATTAGTGCTGGTAAACTTAAGGACAAATTCTGTTACAATTTTTAATGATATCCACTTTTACACAGTTGCAGATTGTTACGAAAGAATACAAACCTTAACTTTATTATCATTAATCAGCATTAGCAAATGTAATTGACATTTTATACAGAACCAGCTTTAAGTAACTTATTGGCAGCAATACAGATGCCTCTTAATATTACCCTCTGGCTAGCTATGCTGTTTGGGCGCCAGAGTGTCTGCACTAATGACTTGGAATTAAAATCAAATAAAAGCTGAGAACTGTAATTCAGTACAAAACAAACAGCCATACTTAGTACCAATTTTTACGTATATAATTTGGATACACCAGGACCTTTTTTAATTTGCAGTTGATACAAAACAGTGAAAGTGTTTGAGACTAGATAACAAAATAGGATAGAGAAAAACAAATCTGATGTTCCCAGATTTCTACACTTACCCTGTAGGCACACCATAGGAATTGGAATGAGAAGAAAAAGTAGACAGTGTAATTAACCTTTCCTTTCCCTTTTTTTTTTTTAAACAACAAAAAGGCAGAACATGTTAGACATTATAAATAGCAAAAAATACACATTTTTCTGCCATTATTTTTCATCTCAGCAATTTCTGTATTTTCCTGAGGATTTAATGTGCTTAGGCATGAAAGAGACCTAATCCTTGAAAAAATTTCCTATGAAGACGTGGATTATGTTATCAAAAAGATTTAAGAAAACCTGCTTCACTGTACAACCAGGAAAGCTGCTCTGCCTCTCCAAGCCTCATGCCCTGACTTCCAGCTATCGAGTGGTGTTTTTTTTCCAGAGCATATCTGAGCCCTGTCTTCCCCACAGCACCCATGTATGACCTATTTGACTTCAGCTCTGGGGGGGAAAAGAAATAATACTAAGATACCAAAATGCTATCTAGCACTTTTGGATGCCCTGATGGAGCCTCCAGGGGCCACTGTACATGGAAGCCCCCTGAAGGGCTACTGATAAAACTTGTTGCAGATATCATTATTTAATCCAGTTTATCCCCACCCTTTGCTTCAATAATCTACATTTGAAATCACTATGATTTAATTTTAGCCAACTCTGAGGAAGACCATCAGGATCTGGCTCTCTAAATAAGGCCTGTTTTATTCATTTATTCATCTAAAGAAGTTGATTCTTTTCTGAGCTCTCATTTTGATAAGACAGTTAAGAAAACACAAGAAAATGTTTAAGCAAGAGTAGTATATATGAAACACTCCAAAGAATATCCATATTGTATGGGGAAGACAGAAATTTTATTATTATAAAAACATATATGTATATATAAAGTAATCTTCTTTCTTTATGGATCTGATCTCCTCCACAGAGAGTCACAAATCCACACGATAGCCCTGAGTGCTCAGATTTTGCATTTGCTTCTCTGATTTTACAATAGCTGAAAGATATGTAAAAACTCATGTAGCCAGACAGCTCCCTACTGACTACACATCTAAGCAACTTCACAGGCATATGTTATTCCAACCACTGAAAGCTGGAAATAACACACACTTAAAAAAACCCCCCGTGCTTGAAAGGAGCCTGTTTGCGTTTCTGTGTGGAACCTCCAGGGCTCTCCCTCATCACACTGCACCTTCCACAGTGTCCTGCCTTCTCAGGCAGGGGCAGGCCAAGCCACTGAGTTATGCTCTGCAGACTGAAAGGTGGGAATTTCTTCAAAATCTTACAAAGATGGCTAAAATAGCAATTTGTTGTTGAATGCAATTCAGAGAAAAGAAAAATAGTAATAACTACTATTGTTGTGCTAGTGTTGTCCTGGAGGGCTTTCATGATTCTCTCCCATTTTTAATCATAATTACAGTAAACGACCACTGGCCATAAAAAGCATCCAGATTGCTTTCATTAAAAATAATAATCTATGGCATGGACCAGATTGACATCATTTTGTTCTCAGAAAACAATAAAATGCCCAGTGCACTGTGCCTGACAGTATGGCTATGATAAAGCTATACTTGGAAGTGTGTCCACTTGAAGTGTTGCACTGATCACAGCTCCTATTGCCTGCCGGATTTTAGAAAGTTCATAGTTTAGTTCTCCAACCACACCTCAGGTCTTAAAAGTTTTGTGTTTAACTGAGGAAATGAGCATGAAGTAAGATGCTTACTAGCCCTCTACAAAGGGGCCAAGTAAATAACAGTATCTGAATTTTAGGGTATATAATCATGATTCCCACTCTGCCTCCCATTCCTTCTCTTCTTCCCCCTGTCCCCAAAACGTATTAAGATGGGAAATCAAACAATCTTCATAATTTTGAAACTGCGATGGCCAAAGCCTTTCCTGGTGGACTGTGAACCAGGATTTTTCAGAGACTTTCAGTTCACCACATGAGGGCATTTTTCAGAGCCAAAGCAAATTTCAAACCATGACAAAAACATGCAAAAATCTGAAAACTTCAAAAGGATATTAGTATGAGAATTAGGGTTGGTATGTGTATATTTCCTTTTCATTGGCAAAACAACACACATTCTCCTAACTGAAGTCATGGGATGTATTGAGAAGCTCTGGAACAGATTTCTACATGGCAGAGACATCAGGCATGGTAATTCCAACATAAATGGTATAAACCAACAAATCTATAGGTTACAGAACACAGGCTGTTATAAGAGAAGATGTTAACTGTACATAGTACTACCAGAATGTATGGCCTCTTACGTGATTCTGAAATACAGTTAGGTTCATATGTGAAAAATTGTGAAATGAAATGTGTGTCAATCTCACGTCCTTCAAAATCATTACTCATATGCGGAGTAGTTACTAGGTTGTGATTTAAAAGATATCTACAGGGCACTGAAATGGAAATCAACAAATTCTGTCCAAGTGCTTTTTCAAAATTATTTGTTTTCATCATGTTCCTTGTCAAATACATAATGCATTTTTGTTCTCAGCAAAACTAAGCATTTTGTACATTCTCAGTTTCTCTTTTTTTTTCCTTTCATCACTAAATATTTAAACATGTTCAACCTAAAAATCTCAAGCTGGTAATCTGCTGCTTGTGTCTTGCCCCCTGAGGTGTAACTATCAATGTGGCAGTGCAGGATAGCTGGAGAGACATTAAAGAGATTGTGGTTACAGTCCTACCTGCCCACAGGCCAGTCCCATGCCTCGCTCCCCCATACCATGAGGACACGATAAATTTAACTCCAGCGCATCAGCACCAGCAACCTATGAAACATGTAAAAGGAAAAAAATTGCAAAATTATTTCAAGTAATGTACTCTTTCCTGTAGCACTTACTGTTCATGTTAAATAGATTTCTTTAGACATTTGATTGATTTTTCTTTTTTTAAGAGAAAAAGCTATGGTTATGATACCCTAAAAAAAAAGTATGTTGATCATTAGAGATAAAAACTTCAAAAACTGAAGTGGTTTCCAAAAATTATTAAGGAATTAGAGTAAAAAAAAAAAAAAAGAAAAAAGATAGGAGCAGAATAAAGAGTTGGTTCTGGAAAATATTAAAAAATGAAATGTAATTACAGGGCATAAGAGCAGGACAAAGGTTTGGCAGTCAGTGTTACACAGGTGTTGCTGTGCTCTGAAGAACCGTAAATCAGCAGTAAATTTTCCTTTTTGCTTTAACGGATTTAGTCTCCAAATTTTTTGCAGGTGCCTGTACTGTGCCATAGCTTTTGTCATTAAATAAATTTGTTCCTAAAGAACAAGAGAGTAATTTTAAAAAAAGTCTATACAAACTCATTATTCATGCTAATTCTGTCCATTGCCCTCAATTAGTCACAATTAAAAGGAGAAGGAGCCGAGCTGTCTGAGGGCAGCACACAGACACGATCCTTTCTGCTGAACCGCTCCGGCCTGACGTGACCATCTCTCCTGCTGCCTTCCAGTGGCTCTAACTAGGGTTTTGTTTTGCATTTGCATCTTGGTTTTGCTTATTGAACTGGAGTAACTTTGCCTGCTGTGTGGCCATGGTTCAGCAACTCCCGAAGTGCGTGAGCAGGGGAGAAGCCATCCATCACTCCCAGGAACCCTCCCCGCTCCGGCCGGCTCCGCGAGCCCGGCCATGCCCGTGCTGTCGGCCGCCCTGACAAGCTGACCTTTTGGATGAATAGGTCGTCCTCCTGCTGAGACACTGTGGTACCTTCTGGGGCTTCTGCTCTGATGAAAGCCACATCTATTACCTCCCAGGTAGGATCCTATGCATGCGATTAAACATCCCTGCTCTTCAGCTGCGCATTCCAGGGCGCCCCAAACTACTGCTGCTCTCCACAGGGCGACACCAACAACCACTTCCCAGAAAAATGTTGTATCACATAGGTTACACATCATTGACTGCATTTAAAGAACCACTTTTTGTTCTAAAGGAGTAGCATAAATACAAGCATGGATTGGAAATACGTGTCTTAAAGTTGGACAGCAGTACCACTGGATTAAAAAACCAGGAGCAAATGGCACAATAAAGCCATTCATCACAGTCAGTTTAAAAGTGGCACTGCTTCTGTCAAGCATAGATTCCAAAATATGATTTCATGGTCAATTAGGTAAATACAGGTATAAATTGAGATAGTGTTGATGATCAAAAAGCTAACTACTGATAATGTTTAATTTCACTTCTCTAAGTCCCCAAAGTGACTTTTTTCTTCATAGGTTTAAAATGCTCGAAGAAAATCAACAAGTGTCGTCCCACATAACCACAGGAGGGCTTAGAACACTGAATAAAGAAACAATGATATCCAAACATTCTGCCATATGAAAACACAAATTCAAGATATCCACACCTCTATCCATACATATATAAAAGCATATTTAAAATTTAAATCTGAGCTAATGCTAGCAATAATGACAAGCTAATTTTTTCTTTGCTTAAATTTGTTAATACTATGCTTTTAATTTCCTCTAGATACTTCAGGTGGAAAACACACTTTAATTTAAACAAAACAACTTTTCTTTCCATTCAGATATAGACACCTTTCTGAATGAAATTAGTGCAGTCCTGATAAGTATTTCTTATACTACTCCCTATGGACACAGGTACATGTTATTAAATAGATTTTTCCTCAAATTGAATAGAAATTTCAGGTGCATAGTCTGTTTGCATTTCAGTAAGATTGGATTTATATTATAGAAAGCCTGCTGACTGCTATTATATATGCTGACTTTCTCAGCTATCATTTTTGAAAGTCTGTATTAAAACTAGAATAGCATTAAATGAGCCCTTTATACTTTAAATATTCAAGAGTTTTATATTCAAAATTTCTTCTGGTGCTGTCAAACTAGTGTGCCTGTAGGCAAGGTAAGATCAAGTTAGGCTCTCAAAGGCAGAATTAAATTTTATCAGGGCATCTGTCATAATATACAGTTTGCTTAAAATGCAAATAAAAAGTATATAGATTCAAAGGGTAAAGGCTTTCCAGGTACTGCTTAAAAATCCAAGGGACCATTTTTATGGAACAGATTTCCTTTAAATTTACATTTCCATCATTTTAATGAAAACACAGAATAAACAAATTATAATGGACATGTTTTAAATTCTCATTTTTCACTTTGAATCTATTTCTTTCAAGAAATTCCTTATGGCAGCTCTTGTTTTTAAGGAGAATTAAAAAAAAAATGCAGACACACATTTAGGAAACCATTACCTCAGCCATTTTTGAAAGTTCAGTCCAGTCCTCCCTGTTATAGCTGCACATGATGCTGGCAATCAGAACCTGGAAAGAGCATATATGCATTATACATCATTTTAAGCCATGTTAGCAGATTTTGTAACACTGTACATTACTGTGACTCGAGACATGGACTGCACAGCTTGCATATGGAAACTACCAGCTATCTGCCAGCAGCTATAGAGTGAAACACAGCTGCAGACTTCACTGGGGACAAGGAGCAGGGCACAAACTCATCTATTGTATCTCTGGTCTGTAAAGAAGGTCTGTCCACGTGCATTCTCTTTGTCGAGTGACACGGTGAGAACAAAGTCTGTCCTACACACAGAGCCAACCCGGGAACTGTCAAGACATACTTCTTCCTGAGGTCAGAATAATGAAGTAGTTATTTACCATAAATACAAATGAAAGAAGCATTTTGACTGTTTAGAGGTAGGTGAGACATCAGTGCATGAGTTTGCACTCTAACGTGGCAGTGTATGAACATAATATTCCAGCTGACTTCAGATATCCACGATAGATCAAACCATGACCCCTGGAGTCTCTTACCATGCAACTTTAGGACAGTGACAGACAGCCAGAACTGTTTTGTGTCCCAGAGGCAACTGAGGAGACTCACAGGATGTGGGGAAAATCTGGAGGACTGGGAGAGTGTCCCAGGGAACCTCCAGCTTTTGTTACCCCACGATGCACATTTTATTTCCTATTTGCTGACTGGCCCCAGCTCCCCAAGAGCTATTCTGTGTAATTGCCTTTCCTTCTCATTGCACTGAGCACCTTTCAAGTCCAGGTTCTGCCTCTAGCTGCAGCTCCCTCTAATGTATATTTTGAGGTTCACGTTTTTAGGTAAAGTAAGTTCTAATGGCATTCTTTGGGGTGTGTGGGGGCACCCAGACACACAAATTACCAGTTGGATACAGTGCTATTTACTGCTAAATGAATGTTAACTACTCCTCTGGTCAATGCCCAGTTCAAGTGACAGTGCTAATTTCTATTTAAGACTAATATAAAATCATGTATTTTGGACCCAAAGATCAGACACTGAAATTCTGAAGTTGATACATTTGAGGTAAGATCAGCAGAGAATTCAGTCCAGGAACTCCTACATGAAGGACTTCTTGGAAGAATGATGTTTGGAAGAAAAAAAACAACAGAGAACTATATTGCAGCAACTAAAAGGTTAAATCAGAAAAGAAATCATAGAATTTAATAGAAGTCTACCTGCTCAGTCTGTGTTCAAAGGAAACACTAGCAGAGGAGAACAGAGAAGCATCTGGCCACGCTGTTATTTATTTGGCCCTCTCACATGAAACTTTCACATGAAAGTTTGATTGACAGGTAACATGACATTTGATTTTAATCTTCTTGTTTTCCAAACAAGTTTTACTGTCATAATTAATATCTAGGGTGGGCTTAATCTGTCACCCCCTTGTTTTAACACTTCTCTTGAACTTTCCCATAATGCTGAGGGTTAATGACTCATTCACTTCAAACAAATACTGAAAAGCATGGTGTAGAAAAATTGTCCAACACACACAATTGCTGAAACTGTAAACTCCCAGATTATCACCATAAGAAGAAGGAGATATTTAGTATCTTCAGAAGGGAGGGAAACGCACTTTGAAAAGTAAGGCAGGTATGGAGAAAATTGGACACGGTGAGGTTACATTCTATTCATCTAAAAGGACAATACCACTTATCATCATCATTATTTCCATTGTTTTGCTCTGATGAGTCTCTACAATCAACCCACATAGCTGCAGACTGCCCACCCACCCACCTACCCTTCCTTCTGGCTGGTGTTTGCAGGACGGGAGTCTGGTGAGAAGGTGAGCGTTTGATGAAGTGCCTGCCTTGCCTGCAGGTGCCCACTTGTGCTCACCTCTGGCAAAAAGATAAGACCAAACTTTTCATTAAACACACACAGTCAACACTGCCCATGCTTTTATTCCCCTCTGACAGGGAAGAAGAGTCTCTCTCCTACATCATAATTTTTTATATCGGGAAAAACCTTATATAGCCGTATATAGGTGAAATGTTAATGAAACAAAATCTGCTCTGTGTCCTGTTTGAATATTCAAGATAAACTGAGCGCTCTGGAAATAAACAGAAATATCTTTTAAAGGACTTTAATTTTTAAAAGCAAAAATTGTGAAAAATCTGTTGAAGAAATTATATATGAGAAAAATTTAAAGCAACTGGAATTTATCTAGAAACCGTATCTTGTCAAATTCATGCTTTTTATAAACTAACTAAAGTGAAAAAACAACCCAGCAGCTCAGACACTGACAACATGATAAGGATTTTCACAGTTGCAGTCACAATCCAAAGCACATCAGAAATCTGCACAACTGAGCTTTAAAACAAACCAAATTTTTCAGTGGGGAAAGTTGTAAGACAACAAGGGTGGCTGACTATATTCATAAGTAGTTGAGTTAGGTTACATCAAGTATTACTAATGAAATTTGGAAATTCTGCTGGGATTGTACAAAAGAGGAGGAACACGATCTGTGATGTTTCAAAGAGCTGTTAATTAAGACAACATGTTAATTTAATATTAATTTTAGGATTCATATTTAAAATTAAGCCCATACTTTTTGACAGAAGCAGTCATTTACAATAACAAAAATAACTGAAAAAAATTACATTTCTGCCATGACTGTTCACAGGAAAGCCATGATCTCAGAGGGGAAAATGAAAATTTAAAAGCACTAGGGATTCTATTCTTTTTTTTTTCCCTAGTGTTCCCTTATAACCTGAAAATAAACTTATTTCCTACGTGGAAAAATATCCCTCAGCACTCTGTGTTAACAAAACTGTCCTTCCTCAGGTGACTATTCTTCCCCAAAACACCTTTACAGTCTTTTCATTTGGAATCAGTGCTCATGACAAAAAAAAATTACTGTCATGTGTGAACATTTAGGGGAACTATCTGTGATGCCTGAGGTTTGGATCTACTCCTGAAATCACACATGGAAATTTATAAAGAAAATACAGACTACTATCTCCTACTACCAAAAAGAGAATAGCAAGAACAAAGTAAGAATTACAAGTGATAAAATGTAGAGGTTTTATTGGAAAGTAATAAACAAGAATTGTATCACATTTCAGCTTCTTAGTCTCTTGTCACTCATTTTTTCAGTGCCTGCAATGGCATGTACCACACTGCCACTCCTGCAACTTTAATAGCCCCAGACAGTTGGTATCTGATGAAAGTCCAGCACATGGCCCAGCCCAGGAGCATCTGCAGAGAGCACATCCTTTCGATTCCTGAAATTTTCAGTGGCAACCTGACATGAGCTTAATCACAGTGGTTTGAGCCACAAGTGTGAGGCTGCACCATGCTTCCCAGCTTACAAAAACAGACTCCTGACAGATCTTACAATGAAGCTGCTGCTAAAGTGCAGTAAGTGGTAAATGAAGGTTGACTAAATTGCAGCTTTGTCATAGCTGGAGTGTGGGCTGCCTGCAAACCGTGCATGATTGAAGCACAGTGGGACCCCTGGCCCATTCCCTATTCCAGATCAAAATCATAGCTGGTATTTGCTGTTCCCTCTGCTCCTCCATCCCCACTGCTGTTGTGCCTGTTGTGGGAGATGCTGCTGCCCCGCCCCGCCCCGGGGAGCGCCGAAGCCCTGCGGACTCTGTCCCTCCCTGACGATGGCTGTGACAGATGCCACCAGACAAGGGCTTTTCGCCCCGACACCACACAAGGGGAGAGACAATTCCTCCAAATGCCTACAAAGGGACAAACGCATGTTTGCAACACCACACACTGTTCTGTGTTCAGAATTTTCCTGATCATTCATGGAACAAAAAGGTCCACAATAAAACTTGGTTTTTGTTGGAGGGAAGGGAGGTGGAAGAGGGAGGGTATGTAATGTACCAGTCAGGACACCATTATAAGACAAATATACTGTAGCTAAAGCAGTAAAAAGCTACATTTCACACAATTCTGTGACTAATGCATTAGTAGTTGTTCTACTTAAAAGAACACTGACAAGGTACTTCTCATAATCCTTAAAATATTTTTCTCCCTGTTTATAATAATCCCCTGGAAGCTTAAAGTAGAATCTATTTCCCTTGTGAATGTTTTTTTTTCTCTTCCATTATCTCTATGTGGATGTCTCATGAATGCAATAGCATTAAAAGAAATAAAAAGGATGAGGTTTGCCACTGTGTATGTTTTCAAGTGATCTTTCTTTCCTAGCACATGGAATTCACTGCAAGAGGTTGCAAAACAAAAGGAAGGAGGAAAAAAAATAACTGGGCCTAGTTTGGGTCACATCTATTTAAAGCCAGAGAGCAGTAAAACTCTCTGTTGACAATTACCATTTGTCCTGCACTGCTCTGCAGAGAGAAAGGGAGTTTCAGTACACTCAAACAGTCTGAAAATAAAGTCTCAGGGGTCTGGATTTAAATGTGAACACTGTCAATTCCTGCAAATTTAAGAAAAATTCTCAGCATACAGAATGAAATCACAATAATCCTCTACCCTCATGTCTGTGATAACCATATTTATTTTGGTCATCTCACACAGGCCAGAGCCTATATCTGTTCCTAACTAGCCACCATAGGGTTTCTGCTTTCTCTTTCCTGCCTCTCCCTTCTCATTGCTGCACCAGACTTGAGGGCAGTTCTGCATCATGTCCATAGATGCTCTGTTTAGACTCTGCTGCTGGCCACAACATGCACCCTTCTTTGATTTCTCAAACACTGACAAAAACCCACAGTATTTTATTTTTTATGTGCACAGTCCTTGCAAAAACAGAAAGAGATTCTTAGCATCATCTTTAAAAGACCGCTTCTCTGAAAGCTGCAAAATCAAGAGTAGCTTTCAAGAAGGCTGAAGGACTGGGTTTTTTGACTGCTACTTGTTTGGCAAGCAGAGATAAGGAACAGGATAATAGATGTGTAAAGAGGGGGTGCAGAGATTGAAAACTTTATTAAGAACCAGATTTCAATACCCAAAAAATCATTGTTGATCAAGATAAACTTCAAAAGGTATTTGTGTTTGGGTCAGATGAAAAGACCTCAATCTTCCCTTCAAGACATGTTTTTTCTTCTAAAACAACACAGTATAGCCGTACCACATTACCTGCTTAGTCTAAACAAACTCAAACATTTTAAATCAAAATTCCTCAGGGAGCATTTACTAAGAAAGAGCTTGCCAGTGAAGATATAATCTTTCTAGAACAATGGCAAAAATAAGATGTTCAGTTCACCATCGACCAGTGGAAAAGGTACCTACATCTACACAAACGCATAAGGAGAGGAGAACTTCTTGGCAGCTGAATCACTGTTTCACAGCATTAAAATCCCCCATCTGTCACAATGAGGGGTACATACACCCAGTTGTGACCCACACCTTCTCTCACCCGCACATCAGAACAGGCTGACGCACTCGGAACCTTTCCTGAAGGTCCTGCACAAGTGCAGCTACAAGAGCAATTGGTCCACCAGGTGCTTGGTGAGAAGTTAAAGAATGGTTTACAGGGCACTCCTTTGCTATTTCAACAACACAATGAATAACCTTATAAATATCTACATGGAAAAAACACCGGCTGCAGATGGACTTCTCATAGTTCTTCACACACGTAAGTCAAACATATGGGCCACAGGCCAGACTGCCCTCACAACAGCTCTGAAGATGCAGTCTCAGTGGCAAAGAGCAGTGAGGGAATAACAACAGCACCATGGGATTTTCGGGTTGGCATGGATGTTCCACCTTCTCAAGACGCACACCAAGAGCCTTCCTCTCTAACCCTGCCTCCTGCACGGCATCAGGCTCAGGACAAGTCCCAGCTGTGCCACATTGTGCCAGCAGAAAGTTCTCGGAGGCTTTGTGCTATTCAGGGCCACCTGTGGCCGCCCTCTGCCTTTCAAAATGGCCACTGGCTGATGAAATGATCACCCTCAAAAAAACAGAGCCAGAATTACCAATGTACAGAACACTTTTAACACCCACTGTACAAGACAAGAGTACAAGCACAGCAAACATTCTGTACTGCACAAATACTCTCAAATGTGCAGTATTGAAAACAACGGGAGCACAAACATTTGCTGCTGTAAAATAACCCTCTGGAAAACAGCCTGATTTTGATGCCTTGTACACTCAGCCTGCTTTCTCTTTTTCTGTATGTTCTTGTAAATTTTGATTTGTTGCAGAACTGAAATAAAAATAAGCTTCTTATTAAAAACTACCTAGAACATCAAATCCCATGCAATAAGAAAGTTAACAATTGTAAAACCTGTCATGTCTCTGAGAAGCAGAGGAATTATCTTGTTATCAATTTAATAATGGAACACTGAAGTAAATGATGCCATCCACTGACACCAGTAACACTGTCTCTCCTGGGAAATTCATGTTGGTAGGAACTGTCAATCTAGATGGATATGGACATATGAAACATTGTACCTACAGTCCATAAATCTATTCTTTCTGCGCTGCCTTAATAAAAAGATTCTGCATGATGATAAAGACAAGCAATGCAGAATGTCTTGACACTGCTGACCTGCAATTCTCCTTCTCTTCTCTCTTCTTTTTTCAGGGAATTTACTCTCCAGTAAAAAATTTAACAATCTCTAACCATCCATTGTTTTCCTCCTTCACTTGCACTTAAAAGACATATATTTGAGTAAATGAAAATAAGACAAGTATGTTTGTTATTCAGCTGTAGCAAACCCTTTCTCTGCCTTGTTACTTTAGTGAGATCTCCAATCTGTTTTTTAAAGAGAAGGGGAAGTTAGATACAACAGAACAACACAAAAACAGGCCAAACATTATCAGCACACAACTAAGTCTAGTCAATAAAAAATTGAAAATACTATGATTTGCTCTGTGTATCACATTAAAAAAATCAACATAAGCAGAAAACGGCAAAGATTCTGTTCTCAGGCTAAATGGAGATATTTTTAAAGGCAATTATTTTCATATGATGACTCTGCTTCTATCAATGACATCCACGGATTTAATGAGATTATTACATGGAGTTCAGGACACTGGGCTACACCTTCAAAATCAGGCCTAGAGCTGTTAGGTTTTAACACCCTCAGACAAACAAAACCCAAAGGGTATGAACAAACCTTTTTCTTTGCAATATAACACAATATTGTGTCTTTGATGGGAGCACAAGGCTAAACAGGTTCCTCCTTAGAACTTGCTGCACCTGTAGAAAAACAAGGGAAGTACTTGGTTTCACAAGTGCTCGTCCACCACGTCACGCTCAGCACCACATCAGCACTGCCAGGGCAGCAGCTGAGCTACCGTGCCCTTGGCCCTGCTTACACAGAAATGTACAGGCACAGAGCACAGACAGGGAACGCGTGGAGAGATGAAAAGCTCACCTAGTGAGAGTCCTACTAATTCGCAACGCAACTGAAAAAAAGTGAATGGTCAAGGAAAAAAAAAAAAAGATCTGGTGCATCCCTCATGACTCAGGGCACTCTAATTAAGATGTGGTAACTTCTGAAGAGTGAAAAAGGAACCATCAAATAAGAGTTCCCCAAAATGTATGTACAAGGAAGGGAATATAGCACCTGTTCAGAGCACTTCAGGGAAACTCAAGTATTTAACATGATTAGAAGTATGTCCATTTTATGACAGACTGTTGAAGATTTCAGTACTTCAGGTAAACCCTTCAAATTACATTGAAAATTACCTATGTGGCTAAAGACTTCCCTGGAAATTTGATAGAATCTCTGGGATTTTATTTTTCATAGGAAACCTATCCTAGTTCAACCTTTAGTCTCTTTGGTAATGAGTGAAAACAAATGAATGAATGGAAATAAAGGCTGAATCCAAGAGAAGAGTAAAGACAGATACTAATTTTTGGCAGTACTTCTTTCTAACAACGCCTGCAAGTCCTTGTGGAATTGGCATGCCTCTGCTGTATTTCTGTACTTTCCACACTGATTTAATATAAAGAGAAAGCAGAGGAGGCCAATACAATATTGGAGAAGCTAACAGAAAAAGGATATATCTAATTCTGTGATATTTCAGACACATGCTATGACCTGTAGCAAAAGTTTTACACCAGGGTGCTGACACATTATTGATTCTCAAGACCACGTAAGGAAAACAAGGCTGGCAAAAGGCTACACAAATTTGTGAATTTTTTCCTCCACCTTTAGAAATTTTTCTCATATCAAATTCTCTGCCCAGATCCACACAGTCTTTTTTACCACAGTTCTTTGAGCACCTCACTAATTGTTGCTCTTTATTCTCACAGTAGCACAGGCAACTCTCTGCAGGTGCCCCTCTGAGAGGGGAAGCCAACTGGAGACAAAGATGTCAAAGGCATGTAGGCTGTTCCTGCGGAGGGAACAAGCAGCTGTTGACTGAAAGGAACCCTAAGATCCCTTCCAGACCTTGGCTGCTTCTAGATATATACAGATGTATTTCCCCTATTACTTAGCAGCAAAGCTGCTTAACTTATTAGAAAACAAATTCAGCAGAAAATATAAAGAGACAAAATACGGAATGAATAACTTCATCACAGTTTCCTAATCCCTGCACTCTGTCAGCTAGCAATTCCCCAGGTCAAATCTGTCTCTTTGCATCTCTGAGAAGTCCATCCTATCTCTTCTCTCGTTCCATCACCCCCAGGGCTTCTTTTAATTCACTTCCTTGGGTTTTGAAGGCTCAAGAAAGCTAGCAGTACGAGTGCCAGGAGAGGAGAAAATTGTGACTCAGAGAGCAGAGAGAAAAACCCCTCCCTTTTTACACTTCAGAGCCCTGTGATCTACTTCATCATGTGACATTGCTGGTGCCAGAGCAATGCCTGGAAGGAGTAAATGATTTTGTCAGCCAGGTTGCATCCTCCACAACTCACCCACTCTCTCTCTGTGCACCATTATCCTCATAGTGATGCACTGAAAAGCACTGATAATTTACCTGATTTTGCACAACCACTCTTCAGCTAGGCTGTGCTGGGAGGTGAGGGTATGGTAGTTAAGAAGATGTGTAGGAACAGGCTATAAGGCTCGTCCTATCTTCAGGAAATTATCTGATAGCTTTAAATGCCAGCTGCATGGGGGAGACCTATCAATCCCTAAATACTACATATAAATAGTATATGAATACTATTTCCCTAGGTATCGGTTTAGGTATGGGACTTCACAAGGAAGAGAGGTTCTTCACAGCCAAACCTGCCTGATCAATGGGGCAGGCTCACCTCATGACCGGAGACAATCTACAAATACCCACATGGCTAAAAGCATGGGATCTTTTCAATGGCCAAAGCAAGACCAGCGGGATCCATCCCCACCAGAACTTTTCATTTGGAAAAAAATGTTTCATGTGTAAATATTTCTATAGTGAAAATTACAGTAAAATAGTCCATTAGCAAAGAAAGAAACTCTACTTTCTGTCAGGCGCAGAACTTTTCAAGAAGTGAAGATGAAAATCCAAGTTTTCTGTTGAACTTGATCTCTTCATATATCTTTCCTATCATCCCCTGGTACTTCCCAGCCGGGCAAAAAATTCAGTGAACAAGAGTGCCACTATGCACTGAACCTCCTGATGGCAGGTCTGCAGTGCTCCCATCTGTGATATGATCAGAAAAATCTCATGAGTGGGTAGCTTTTTTTTCTGTGCAGACATTAGAATTTACTTAAGTAGCTAGCTGTTATGTCTGATGACCCAAGTAGTTTTTTGGCTACATTCCAGCAGCAAAGAAGATACAAAATTAAGGGCTGTAAGTTGGCAGTTACCTTCTGGCTAATTTTTCCTCCTCAACTGCCAGTTCGACCCACCTCTTCATATTTTAGGGAAGCTCATGTGAAGACGCTGAGAAACTGAAAGAGGCCTTACTATTTTCACTGTATATGTGGAAGTTTAATAAAATTGTTACCTAACTTGTTCAGCATATTGCTATGTGATTGGACATTTTAAAATTAAAATGCATTGAATTTTGTACAGGCTTATAGCCACATTCAAATTATAGCACTCAAAGACCTAATGTTGGTGAGATTTTTATCTATGACCCAGCTGTGAGCATGTGTGTTCCCAAAAAGATAAACTGAAAATAAATCATGTTAAGTATGGATGCCTTTGGCAGAATCAAAGGCAAAAGTCCTTCTAGGAACCAGAGGCGTGCTGACAGAACATTGAGAGAATGCAAATACAACACACATGCATTTTTAATGCCCACCCTTTGCTTTAAGATACACATACTGCACACAGGTAAGAATCCAGGGTACCTAGAAAATCGCACTATCTTTAGATACTCTCATCTGAGCTGGATATAACTTAATGAAACATTCTGCAAGCATATTCGGATTTTAATACAGTTAGATAGAGAGAGCATAAATGGCTAGGTGGCCAAGAATGGTGTGCCTAAGAATAAGTCTATCACATTACACTGCAAGAAAAATGAAGCAGATTTTTATAAATGCTACCTTGAAATTTAGGAATAGTGCTTTGATATATTTTTTTTGCCAGACATAAGACTTTAATTAGCTATTATTTATAGACAGAAAAATTAACATAACTACAATTTTATAATGAAAATATTAAACATAAAAAAAAGCAAAAGAAAATTAAACTTGAAATAGATTAGGAACCCTGCACTTAAAAATGAGAGAAAGATGTAAAAATAAACCGTTGAAAAAGCATTCTTCCTGAGATTTGTGAGACTGGGAAGTGTAGTGGCAGGAAACAGAAGAGAAAAGCACTCTGTTGGTTTCTTAGTTTACATTTAACCTACGTGGCTCACAACAAAGGATGTATTTAAATCTCCTTTAAACAAGCCTTTAAAATATTTATTTGGGTTTAAGTGTTCAGTAAACATGTACTTACTGTCACAAACTTCCTTCAACACTTAAAAGACCATCTCTACCAGCTCCGCATACAAGGTTTCAACAGACAAACAGGTTACTGCTGATTTATGAGTTACCACCCATGGGCACACCTGCAGCCAGTGGCTGCTCTAGTGCTCTTTCAAACCCCATAAAACAGGAGGTAAGGCTGGTTTGCTACGTCCAAAATGGAAGAAATTCATATTAACTTGAATCAGCCTGTATTTGCTGCAAGTTCCCAACAGGGGTAGTTACCACACTGACACACTGCAGTTTGCTGTCCCATGGTCATTGGTTGGCATGTCCGTGTTCACATAACCCTATATTAGACTAAGACTATATGAAGAGAACAAGATTGCTTAAAAAAAGAATTAAAATATAAACCAGGGAGAATTGAGATCTAGAATATGGAAATGTGACAGATATGAGAATTGAGACTAAATGTCTCAGATATGAGACATTTAGTGATGAAGACCATGTAACAGATCGTGGTCATTGTTCTTATACACAATGCGCATAGAAAGTTTAGAAGCCACCAGCAGTATTGACGGCGTAGATTAAGATCAGTTCAGAGCCCACTAAGAATTCTGCTAATCTACATGTTCCTCTTGGTAGATAAAGAAAAAAACCATGTTGGAACACTTTATTCCCACATCTCACTCAGAATTTGAGATCTTTCCCTAGCCCCCCTCCCCAGAAAGCACAGGAGGCTGGGATATAGTCCAGCTGCTGTCAATCATACTGAAGAGCTGGCTCTAATTGTGATAGATTCAAGCATGTGCCTCTGCCTTTCTTGTCTGAGCTAGAACATGTCTGCAGAGAGCCAGCTCTCCTACTACCAGCACAGTTCAGAGCAGCAAACGCCGCACTTGCTTCTGAACAAAAATAAACAGTTTGATGGTATAACTGCATCTACACTAGGTTCTGCCAGGACAGCAGTTAGATGCCATTTTATTTTTAGTATCCCTAGCCTACATAAGTATGTGAGCAAGCCTTTTAAATATAGACCTAGCCTTCGTATTTTTCTTCATTAGAGCTCTAGCAGAATGCCTAAAATGTAAACCACATCACAGAATATACAGAATATGGGCTACAGGAACAGCATATACTTACTACTTTGATGAGGTATACATTTGTTTTCCTATTATTATTGTAATATACACTACACAAAAGAGGAAAAAGCAGAATTATCTAAATCCCGTATGCTCAATGCTTCATAAAAGACTAAAATGGTATCACAGACAGTAAAATGAATGTCAAAGGTACTGTGCCTTTTAGAAGATCAAATTCTATAATTTAGCCAATTGCCTATGACAAACATGAAATGGAAATTAGGAAGATGTATTTAGGGGATATATATTTTGCACAGGTAACCAGACTAGCAGAGTGTTGTAATTTTTATAAACTTTAGATTCCAGTTTTGATGGATTGTTGACTGTTAATAATTTTTAAATTTTGCCATTATTATATTTTTAACATTTATTTTGTAACACTGCCACAAGGTCATTTTATCTCCATCCAGTGGCATCTATATCTTAATGTTAAAACAATAACTACCCAGAAAAGGGCATTTCCCAGGGAGTAATGACTGGCTGGGAGGAGTTGATGGCCTGAGGCGCTGCTGAGGGCCATTAACCCTGGCCAGTCATTAATCGCCAGGAAATGCCCTGCACCAAGGTTGTTATTGCTATTTTAAGCACAGATTGAAGGGGGTGAAATGGACATCTGAGCATATAGGGGGTCTAACGCATGATGCCATTTCCTTTGTTGCAGTTTATGGAGGACATTTCTACAACCTACAATCCTGATTCCCATCCAGATCACACAGATCATTTTGGAGCACTCTATTATGTGCACAGTAACTCACCAAACTGAGAAAACAGTTAGGATTCTTCAGAGATTGTCTTTTCCCTCTAAATAATAGTCTGCATATCCACACTTTAATAGGATGAAAAGAAATATGCAACTCTTCATGTCACTGCCAGCAGAATTACATTCTAGAAATATCTTTTTAATCACACTGTCTTTATGTTTAGGGCATTTCCTTTGTCAATACTCCTACTTAATGACCGCTCACATATCTCTGCAGAAAAAGAATTTTTAGCAGCAACTGCCAAAGCACATGCTGAAGCAGCTTCAGCTGATGCTAGCCATTAAGGAGTTTGTCTTTTCCAATAATCAAGCAGATTGGGTCATTTTCTAGGAGATGGTTGGTTAAGTATTTCAGAAACTGCTTTAATTTTCTCCTACTTCTTACCCTAAGGGTAAAGTTTTAAAGATGGTTCATAGTCCTCACAGAACTGTGAAAATTGTTCTTTTTTTTTTTTTCCAGGAATCAATAAATCACTTTTTAAATCAAAAGGATATTTTTAGCATATGTAAAAATAGTCTTCTGCCTTACTGAACTACTCACTACTTTTCATACCTTAGCCGTGAAAGTAAAACAAACAAAATAAGTAATGGCTTTATAACATACATAGGTAAAAAGCACAGTTCTGCACTAAACTAGTTTGACAGGTTTCTCAACAAAGCAGTAGTTTCCAAGTGCAAAACATAAAAGACCTTCTCACATTTTTCCTCAAGGTCCTAATTTGTCCCCACAAACATGTACATCTGAATCATAAACTGATTGTAAAAATCTCACTGAACTTACCATGTTGTCCTATTTTCAGTTACAAATTGCAGTTTCCAGCAACAGACAATGTGCTTTCTTAAAAGAAAATTCCCTCAAATTGATGGCCAGAGTATGTGTTTTCACTTCTTTGCCAGATTAATAACCGTATTTTTGAAAAATTTAGAATAAAGAAAAGCCCAGTGCGAGTATTGTGCAGTTGGGATCAAACATTATGACATGTACTGCACGGTCATTTGAACATGCATGATCAGACATTGTCTCTGGGTAAATTTCTAGCAGATTTTCTTGTACTACTGTATTGTCTGAGGTGACCCGCTGGAAATGCAGCAAATCTTAGTAAATTAAAAGCAGCATTTGAATTACAAACCCCTTAGCACATAATTTCAGACTAGTACAAAATATAGATATATCTCAGCTTCAGTTCAAGTAATGCAGTTACATGCTAATCAGGTTGTCAAAATGTAATACAGGAACAGTGATCCAAAGGCTGAGGCAGGACGGGGAGGCAGAGGGGGCTTCTGATCCTGGGTGCAAACCTAACAGCTCCTCTTTGTGCACTGACAGCGTAAATCCACAGCAATGGCTTACGCAGCTCGGTCCCCCTTCTCCCACACGCACCAGCAGCAGCTCCCTAGGGCAAGCTCTCAGTAGTACTTGCCTAGAAAACTTGCCCAGCTTTTAAGAAATCTGTGGCACAGGAATTCCCTGAGTCAGAGGTGATGCTTTCAAATAGCTTTTCCAGTAGGTTTTTCTCAGCCTGTATGTACCTCTGGGACTGGCAATGCCCCGTAAAAATGAGCTCCACAGCTGCCGAGCCATGTGGTGAAGAATCTCCTATCACTCACTCCCACCTATCACCCTTCTGGTTCCAATCCAGAAAGATGTGAACCACACAGTGCATTCAAAATGTGAAGGGGAAAAAAGAGAATCAACATGCTGGCATAGTGATGGGTTTTGCTTTGTTTTCTTCTTTTCCTAGAAATTCTGTGATAAGCTTTATTTCAATGTTATTCAGCATTAAGCTGAGCTTTTCATAGTGCTCTCTTACTGTAACCCCAGTATAGTTAGCTTACAATCATTCACTGTACATATACATTTATCACTGGTTTATCCCATGTGCATACTACTTTCATTCTTTTTCTGGCAGTTCATTGGCCAGTCACTCAGTAATGCAAGATTCTTCACAACCTTTTTATGTCAGCTCTCATCTTTATCTCCCTACATTACACACTATTATCAGCAAAGTTTACATTCTTTGGATACTCTTTTTCAGATTCAGATTCTCTCTCTTTTTCAGATTGTTAATAAACATTTTAAATAGCACAGAACACGGTATAGATCCCTGAAGAATTTTCCTGCAGCTCTCTATCCACTGTGAAAATTGACTATTTATTCCTTAACACTGTTTCCTATGTTTAAGTGGTTATTTATGTAGGTTTCCTCCTCTAATGTGATGATAACTTAATTTCTTTCAAATTCTTCAGTGAAGGACCCTATTAAATACTTCTGGAAACCCAAGCTCATTTTATCATCTGAGTTTCTCTCTATGTTCTCAAAGAACTTTTGGGGTTTTTTTTAAGGCATAACATACTACAAAGGGGGTTCTTTACTCTTTATTTTCTTTTTACTAGTTCTATTTTTTAGAACAGCTTTTACCAATTTGCATACAAGGATAAAAGATTTTAAGCCTGTAGTTCCCCAGATGTCTCCCAGAAAAGAGATTTTACACTGACTCCATGTTACTTCTTTGCTACTTTTCAAGCCTGAAGCAGATCTGCTATAGCCAACATGACTATCAAAACATGCTGGTGACAGATGAGAATTTTCCTTTATTTTCTCATTTTTTTACTAACACCTAAGCCTCAAGGAGTGAAAATTTAAATCACTGTATTTTTTAGCTCAGACCCATCTCTATTAATATTCAGGTCATGTGAGACTTAAGCATTTTTTATGTGTTGTGGAAGAGCCTTTCCAGAAAAATTTCCTTCCTTATAAGCAAATGTGATTTCAAAGACACAATACATCAACATTTCTGTTACCAGGCTTCTTTGTTCACTGTGTAAATTGGACTTCTTGCTGAATTCCTCCTTAGAACATGGGAAAAATGCATCCTGCTGGCTCACAAAGAGCTGAACCAGGATCAGGAGCAATGAGGACACCCTCTGGGCGGGGGAAGAGTGGAAGCTTCCCTGGAACATGCAGAGAGGTATGTTGTCAATGTGTCTGCTGTTCTTCGGGGTCAGCTTTTTTCCTTCTGTTTTCTAGGAAATGTTTTTCTTTACTGTTTTTCATCCTCCCTTTTCTGATGGTGAATGACAAAGAGAAAAGGGGAACGTGGTCATATGCTCTGAGATCTCTTCCTTTCTATCCACCACAGCAGTCACTGGAAATGAAGGAGTTATGGCCATTCTTGTGCTCCACACTCTCTAGGGCCAAGTGATTTAGTTCCTAGACAAGGCTATCAGTGTGAGTGCCTTATTCCAACCTCACCTTCCCTCTCAAGCTAGGATTTCCTCTGATGTTAAGGGAATGGGCCTGCTGCCAGTTTTCTGTAGTGAAAGGGATCTTTTCCATATGGTGAATTTAACAACTGCTGTGTGGGTTTTTTCACCTCCTACCCAGCATCCATGACGGCTGGCTTTGGGAAGTTTAAGCTGCAGCAATAACAACTTCTGGAGCTTTTTTAACGTGATTTGTGGGCCTGAAATTCATATAAAGCAACCCAGGTAGCTGTTCTGCACTTCTGGGAGTGTGCAGGCTTCTAGGCAGCCCAGCTTGTGGTTCTCTCCCCTTGTGCTCTGCCTTTTCAGTTCATGTGGAGAAGCATCTGGACTTTCAGCAAGGGTCCTCCGATAAGCCTGAGAATGCACAGCATGTACCCTCCCCATTCAGGTGACTCTACACTGGTACCAAGTGAGGTCCCCATGGGCATGGCCCTACCTGATTGTTTAGAAATGTTTTATTTCAAGTTTGCAGACATTGAGCTTGTCAAGATGCATGTGATTTATCACATGGAGGTACAGCTTAGTAGGTATTTGGAGTACAAAGTATCATTTCTCTGTGATGGAAAGGTAAAGCTATCTATACTAGCCCAGCAAGAACAAAACTATTACTTTTTATAACCTGAAGCAAGTCCGTGACTGGTATCTCAAAACGCAAATACTATGTACAAGACCCCACAGGCCTCTAAATATCCATTAAAAGCAAAAGCTGTAATAATACCTGCAAAAATAAACAAATTATTCCTAATACATCTAGTGAGAAATCCTACTTTGACCTTCTCACAGTAAAGCTGTGAAGTCTATGATTCCTCTGTATCTTAAAAAGTTTTCCACCTAATGTCCCTTAATTTCAAGTCTTAAAGGAGATCCACAGCAATTTTAGATATTCTGGTCAATTCCTCTCAGTAACCAGATTACAGAGTGTATTATTAGTGCAGACTTAGCAAGGAAAAAGGTCACATAAATAGATAAATATTGTTCCCAGTCTATAGACAAAACCTGTTTTTAAAACCTGAGCTGGTCCAACACATAAGATTGAAATGTAGGATGCCACTTCAGGGATCACACCAGCAAACCAATTAAACCTCCCCATGTAAACTATCCAAATAACTGTTGCAAGTCTATTTCTATTCACCTTATAATTTCTTCATTTTGAATATTGCATGTTTCTGCACCAAAATTTACTTATAGGAGCAATGCACTCACATATGCCTGTTAAGGTTGTGTTTTTCTTCCTCTGTAGCCCCTTATCTTCTATCCTCACAGGGTAGAACTAAACCAAATTTGTGTTTGTTACTTAAATTTAAAAAAAAAAAAAATCAAACCAAGAACACACAAACACCAAATCCAAACAAAACCAGGAGCCTTATTTCATACTTCTGTGGTAGAAAAAAAAATATCATAATACATAAAAACTAATTAAACCATTCCAAGATATTAAAAAAAAAAAACCCAAAAAATCACAAAAATCAAACCCCAAACAAATCCAAAAAATCAACCCCCAAGAAAACTCCCCACAATGCTACAAAGAAGTTGGTTACCAGCCTGGGATCCAGAGATCTGTTCTCACACACTCTCTAGCACGGCTACTCCCAACAGGTGTTCCTGGGACATTCTGAACAAAATGTTGAACAAAAATACATCTTTAACAGTTTCAGCCTTGAAAAGCTGCTCTCTGCTGAGTAACTGTCAGAGAGACTGTCAGCAACATTCCGCAAGCAGCAGAACAAACATTAAGACAAGAGTTTTCAGCTTAGTTTGGGGCTCCACGAGTACTAATGTTTCTAGCAGAAGAGGTTTCTCAATTCAACGCATCACGACACTGATATCTGAATCACAGATTCAGTGTCACAGCTGACAATCTGGTATCCTATGTACATTCCCTAGAGTCATGCAGAAGATCAAACTAATTTGTGTTGAGCTAGGAGGCCAAAAACTTACTTTTAAGACTTCAGTATACTAACATAGCAATATTAAAAAAGTATTCAATTTGGCGTTTTCTTCCAAGATCCCAGTTCTTTCTTGTGGTACAAGGTTCCCAGACATTGGCTCGTTCGCGATAGACTTCTCTTAGTCTGGTAGGGAACGACATTTCCCCTGCAATCTATTTTATGAAGTGTCCTTTCAAAGCCCTTATTTGTATTGCTGTGACCTCCTCCACATACTCAGACCCAAACTAATTTGCATATTGAGGTTTTTAATTGATTTGCTTACCTTACTACCATCTACAGGGCACCAGTTACAGGAGGGTGTAGAAAGACTATTTGGCAACTGTGTTCATCATCTTCTTAGTGAAACCTCAGTACACATTTTTCTGCAGAGAAGTATTTTACTGTTTTCAAACCTTGCTCTTTTCAAGCTTGTTCTCCTCAGTGCAAAAGCTAAAGAGATTACAGCTCCTTGCTTTACCAGCTCACCAAGACACACTGCTACCACCAGCATTCACAGTTCCCAGCACAGATAATGGCCACATTGTAGCTATTGTCAAGTATGTGAATATAAAATTTTAGCAGTAAATTCTCCCCTCAGGCTTTTAAAATTTTTTTTAACTTTCTCAGCCACTTCCCCATGATTAAGTTTTGTAGACATTTGCTAATGTAAAAGTGATTGGTTTTTTTCCGTGCAGTTTTCATTCCTGTTCATATCATTAGGTGAGTTCTACTTGGCTAAATTCATATTTGCTAGGTAAATTAACTTCTTGAATACACCATAAACTGTCATTTTTCCAGCCACATTTTGGCTGAAAAGTACACTGACACACCACACAATCAGGTATCTCCTTGGTGAATAAAATATGAAAGTGGGACTTGTTGTGGCATTAGTGTCAGTTCTTTTACCCCACTAACTAAAGCACTTTACCCACTGCACATCTCATTTAAGGCCTAGTCATGAACTGACAACTTCATGCACACCCCACCTGTGGTAGGTTGACCCCAGTAAGCAGCTTTTGATAATACTTCACCAGCTAACGTACAAAATCCAGACACCTCCTGCTTTCTCCTCTGCTTGGACCCTTACAATATTTTGTTGGCTGACAGTGCCACTGAAGCAAGTTTCTGGTGGTGGCAGCTTTTACCTCGTCTGCTCAAAGCAGATTTGGGGTCAAAGGGAGAAGCTAATAGAAGAGGAGACCAGGAAAGACTGCCAGTCAGAGATATTTGCAAGCTACAAGCAAGAATCAGGAGACAGAAGAGACAAAGAATGAGGCTATCCACTAGCAGGGTGAAGACAGCACAGGGGAGATGCCAGTTCCTGCTTTATAGAGGCAACATGGCACATTGGTTAAGTCACATTGTCCACTGAGCTGTGACTGGGGGTCCTCTTTTGCATAACCCATTGCAAAATTCAGTTTACATCCTAGCCTCTGTCGGGGGAATTTAGCTGCCCTTTGTGGTATGCTTCTTCCCAATGGGATGAGATGGAATGCTGTTGTGGGATCATCTTCTAGTGAGGTGGCTATTTTGCTCATATCCTTTTCATCTGTAACATAAATCTTACTCTAACTAACTTGTATTTCACAGCAAAAGTAATTATGTGTAAGTTTTGATTTGCTTTTAAAATTTGCCTTAGTAAGGCAAGTTTTTCACTGTAATCACTTGTATCCTCATCTGTTTGGCCTTCAGTTGAGCAGAAAATGTCATTCTTTGCTTTTTAATTAAAGTCAAGTGAACAGTTCTCAGAAACTGGTTTTGGTTTTAATAAAACATACAAAGTTGAAAAAAGCCTTTCTAGAGGAGTGAACAGCAATTGGGTGAAGAAAATTCTGCAAGCTGTAATTATACAGAATAACTCAAAATAAGCACCAAGAGACTTCTCCCCAGTTAACAAAATTCTGTTTTCAGTTAGCAACAAATTTACCATTATAATTACATGACAGTTCTTAGATGAGTTCACAGGCGTGTTTTAAAAATCCCTGTAAGCAATGCCAAGGTCTACTGCTGGGTGCTGCTTCCCCTATGCCCACGCAGGCGTTACCAGCCTCAAAGATGCCACGGCAGCAGCCATAGCCAACGTGCAGAAACTGAACTCACACTCTCAAAGTAATAACTCACATATAATGAGGGATGATCAGAAGATGTTCACCTCAGGAACTCCGGAAGAGTGGGACTTCTTTATCCCACACACAACACTAGGTCTCAGAAAATTCAAATCTTCCTTTTGAAATGCTGCTAGTGCTTTTCCTCACAGAAGAGAATGGTTTGATCTCAAGCATGAAGCGCTGTGAGGGATTTTTGGTGAAGACTGCAGTGGGACAGCATTCCCACAGCAGAAATGGCCAACAGTCTGCCTGTATGCAATATCCAGGACTTTGACAAAGGATGTTAAAACCAAATTCAGAGAATAGGATATTATCTTTTGGTTCACGCTCTCATTATGAGGAAGCTCAGTCACAGTAAATAAAGTGACAAGAATCTCAGCAAAGAAAAACACTGCCCATCCATAGTGAAGTAGAATATTAAACATGCAGCACTTTTACTGTTGATATTAAATGTTTAAACAATTTTATACTTGCTGACATGCACATTAAACACCAGGAATAAGGAAAAAACCCCTTGATTAACTTCATGCCATTATATATTCAGGAATGTTCACTTATTTTGCTCATACCTGAACCATGGAGGTAGTAACTTCAAGACAGAAGATATGCAGGCTCTGGGATTTCTTGTTCTATCCATTCAAGATAATGATTGAGGAGAATTTTTCTTCCTACCTCGTTGTCCTTATTCACAAGAACAGTAGCTGAAAACCATTTATGCCAGGTAGCTGGTGTCATTGCTCCCAACTGTGGTTATTACCTTTGAGACAGATATTCCCCAGAGCCACACAAGCTCTGACAAAACTCTATCATTGTAGCGAAGTTAACTTCAAGTATTGGGTTTTCTCACCTAGAGCACTCAATTGCTTATAAAAATACCACAAGCATCTTTCACATTTGGATTAAGAATTAAAAGAACACATATTCGTTTGATGACCAAATTAAATTCACAGTAACAACTCTTATTATAAATTACATATGATCTTAAATACAAAATTACTCACAGCAGAACTGCCAAGCATCCACACTGGATCAACCCTTTCCCTGGATATTATCTATTTGAAAGTACACATCAGCCTAACTAAAAAATCGTGATTGTCCTCTGCATAACAGCAATTTCACAGAATTTTCTGTCATAAATACTATTTGGATGGGCTTTTCTGGTTTTTAACAATGTATCTGTATGTCAATAAAGCAATTTGCATTCTACTGAATAAATACTATGTGTTTCCACAGATCTGTAAACTAGAGATTCCAAGTAAGTATGTTGCATCTTCATGATTGAATGGCACTTACGTGGTTTGGAAAGTCAGCCTTCAGTTCAGTAATGCTTTTACACCAATATGCTGCTGTTTTCTCGCTGATCAGTTCAATGTTTAGGAAAGAGCCTTGGCCTGGGCCGTACAGAGGACCTGAAGTGGTTCCACGCACAATCCTTGGAGAAACATTGGTCACAATATCCTGCAAAACAGCAAGTTCTTTCAGATGGATTTTGCAAAGCGAGGCGTATGTCGATGATGTATATTATACAATATAAGCTAAAATGTACCAGGTGTGTTAAAAATCTACTGCTATTATGAGTAAAAGCTACAACTATAAGGCAGTTCTCTAAATTAGCAGATTCTCCAATTAAATTCTTTACATCAGGGGAGAAAAATTTTTGCTCTGTGTGTGAAACGGTATAATTATAAAGAAAATGCCAATATGGGATACCTAAGAACAGCCATACAAAAGATCATTCAAACAGTGCTTCTGTGCTGGGCATACAAGACCTTGTGTAGAAACCTGTGTGGGCCTCAGTCATGCCCCAGCAGACATGGGAACTATTCCCCCCAAAGGCGATCAAAGCCCATGTCCTACACTCCCAGGTGAAGCTCGGAGAGGTGCAGCTCACCGGCCTCTCTGCTGCAAAGGCATGGGCCAGGCACGAGCAAAAGTACACCAATACATCAAACTTCACAAATAAAACCATATGACTAAAAGAGATAAAAATCAAAACATAAACCACAAAAATAGTGAAAATAAAGATTAGTATTGTAAAGTATGACATTTATGAAGGTCAATGTGAGGTTAGCAAACAATTTTGAAACATACAGTAAACACACAAAATGTTGACTTGTTTAGTAGTCTTAATTAAGCTGCGATGTCACCAGATCTATATTAACAAAGAACCATAAATTCTGACATTATTTAAAACTAAGGAGAAACATAGATGGCAAAATGTTCCTTTTGCCAATTTCCAATTAAAAATAATTTTGAGTAAAGGTCATTTATTTACAAACATATCAGAATTATTTGTTTAAGTACCCCTTCTAACCATCTTGTCATTTTTAGTGAGATAACATGAACCTCTATTAGTATATAGCAATTAAGGTAAATTTACATATTTTAATTAAGAAGCATCCCATATAAAACAATTAGGGTAATAGGCATACTAACTGGATTTCATAACATTTGGACGTTTTTCCAGCTAGATAGACAGGAAACCTTAATTAGCATTAATTAGCACTGATCTGCATATGTTTGATAAGGCATACCCTTGCCACAAAAGATTATTTATTCCTGAATCTGCCAAATGCTGCAGTTACAGAGGATAAAGGGACATTTCTTCACATTGTATGTAAATTTGAGGCAATCTTAATTTGCTTATAAAGTCGAACTAATAAAGTTGAATTATTATACAGTAAATATGCACTAATATTTTATATTGATAGATAATTATATGTCCATTTACATATGTAAAAATCATACAAGGTAATCTCACCAGTTAATCTATTTTCAGACCTAATAAGTCTGGAACATGGACACCACAGTAGTCCCCATTTTTCCTATTATAATATTTTCCCTTCATCATGAAAGCTTCACCTCCCTTTCAACAGTTAAGTTATATTTTCAGAAAAAAATAATTCAGAACACTTTCTGAATTTATGCAAACCAAAACCATACAGCAAAATGCACTCCCCTCGCTCCCTAAACAAATTACAAAAATTGCAGTTTATGCAGAAGAACCATTTACATCAGTTTGCTCCACATTATCCTCTCGAGCATTTCACTCCTTTCAAATTGCCTCAGAGGAGCTTGTGCTTTGACTTCATCCTAGAAAGCTGTTCATGCACACTGGGCACCATCCCTGTGAGGAAACACGCAGCCAGAGACCGGCAGCGCGACCCGAGTCCTTCGGCACAGGGTGCACACGGACACGTGCAGCTGGGAGTTACCTTGACCACCCTGACCGTGCTGCAAGCAGCCACAGGCTGCCTTCTTCCCTGCTCCAAAGCAGTCAGCAGCGATGGAGCTGCGGTGCATGGCACCGAGCCTGAGCTAACAGCCTGTCTGCTGGTGGGAATTATTACTCCTGGGTCTGACTTCCATTTTGCAGCTCGCTTGTGTGCATGTGCTTGCCAGATAATGCTTGGAGCCACCGATGGTACCGCTTGTTATCTCACTCTGTGCAAGCCTTGGTGTTCTTCCACTCACTTTCATTTTACTACAGGTAAGAATTCAGAGACTGAGATATTACTGCCTAGATTATACCTCTTGTGGGCCTCTCTCAAAGCCTCTGTCTGCTTCCAGCAAAAACACTCTGAAGTTTTCCTATCTGCCTTGGGTCTCCAGGCAATCTCTTTTCCCTTCTATAAAGAGAGACCCCTGCTTAGACCCTGCAACTGCTGCTGAAGCCCCATGGCTTTGACATGCTCTTTCCCAGAGCTCAGTTATAGTCAACATCTGAGTGACAATTTCTCTCTCCAGGATCCCACAAAGTTGAATCAGGGAATGCACAGACTTCACAAACTGTCTCAAAAGCAGCCATTCTTCGCTTTAACGACCACAAGAGATACACAGAGCCATGTGAAATAGTAAACACACATACATCCCTCTGCCTACATTTCCTCACTGCTGAATTTTCCTCGAGACTTTGTGAGATCCCCTTTGGTGCTCAGGGACCTTCCCCTCCCATTCCCCACAAGCACAGACATCAGTTTCTTCCAATGAAGAAGAAGAGGCTTCACTGCCTCCTTACTGCCTCTGTGTCACAGGACCTCTTTGGTGTGTCCGTGCATCACTTTATCTTTCCTGACCAAGCTGTTTCTGCTTCCAAAAATCCTTCCTGGCTTTGAAATCCAAACATTACCACCTGGCTGCTTTGCCTTGGTTCCTCCCGGGAGGGATATGCTGTCCTTATTTAAGATCTCATTCCTCATTTGCCCCTCCTAGTTAAGAGCAAACTAGATGGAAAGAGTCTGTAATGACTGACACTCTGGCACTCCTCCTGTCTCTTGTTAGCACATGACAGCCCCAGACACAGGGAGACTCACAGTTCACGGAAACAAAATGGAATTTAAAACTTATGTGATGATTCAAGGAATCTGTCTATGTACATACAAAATAAAATCACACAAGTGACAGAATAGAAAATTGTCTCTTTGAGATGAGTGTGAAATACCTACACAGAACTTGCCTTACCAACCTCTTCATCTTTTGTCTCTTGCCATGGCTATGAGAAAGTTGAACAAGGAAAGAGGTGGGCAAAGGATCTACTGGCTGGGCTTAGCCAACTTCATGGCCCTTGGTCTTAGAAAAGAATTTTACATGGTACCACAGGTTGCTTCACTAAAACAGGAAATTCTGGTGGCTGGCCAATCGCTATTGCTGTCTCCAAAATCAGCAGGTAAGGGCAGAACAGCTGAAGGAGCCCTTGTGCTCCAGTCCATGGGGTTTGTTTTAATTGAACACTGACTTTTCCTGTTTGTAGGAATTGTGAGGTCAAATGCTGGCACTGATAATTCCTTTTCTTTTCTGAAACGCCAGTTTTTTCCTTTTATCCCAACTATGCACACAACCCTTTCATTGTTAATAAAAATTACTGTGTACCTAAAAAGCCACAACAGAACTGACATAAGAAGCCTGACAGGAAGCACCTCAGGGTTTGAACCTAAAAACTTTATTTGTTCTAAACAAAGAGAAGATCTGAGCGACGAGTTGGTCTGGTTCCTGCATGCAGGTGAGAGGAGAGGTCCACATACAGGAACAGAAGAATGTCTCCAATGTCCAAAACAAATCAAGTATCTAACTTCCCCATTCAATGGAGACAAGGTATGGTCCTTGAGAAAAATAGCACAGCACTTTCATGTACTCTGAAGACCAAGGACAGAAGACTTATAACAAAGAGCTATGGGAGAACAAAGCTTGTATCTTTCCACACTGAAAGACAAAGCCATGGGGAAAAACAAAACAAAACAAAACAAAAAACCTGAAAAAATAATTGGCAAAGATGACAGAAAATACCACATAAAATTACTCTGTTTCATGGGGAAATATTGAAATTCAGTGTGGATTTGGGGATTAAGGAAACTGTACTCAGTACTAGATTACAGCAAAACAACCTGTTTTGGGGTTAATGTAAATGAAGAGAAACAGTGACAACAAATAGAATCAAGGGCCAACTGTGAATCATGAATATTTCAGTCACTGAATTTCTTCCATTGCCTCAAAAGCTTATTCATTTCTCCAGGAGAGCACAGCAGAAACAATCACACTAATCCTGCAAATACCTCTAACTATTTTTGGACATCACCGAAGAAAGTGATGTTACACAGATAAAAGTGCTAATATCCTGCTGCTTTTGGATTCCCCTCTTCTGCGTATGACCATTCTGGTATTCTGGTAGCTTGAGACTGAGTTAATTTGCATTACACATATATTTCTGTTCCTGTTGATTAATTAATTAACACACTGAAAAGACGACCCAAGGCATTGATCAGGCCCCATTTGCTCTAATAATCTCTGAACTCCACAATCAGATCATTGAATTCTAAACTACATAAGTCTAATGGGCTGGGACATTTGAGACAACATTTTAAAGATAAAGCCCAGACTCTCAGCAGCTTTTAGTCAGCTAAATTTAAATAAAGGCATGTATCAATATATACAACCATACCTTACTAGTCATTCTGAAATTTGTTTTGCTTCACACTGTCCACATTTGCAGTTGGTAATTGCCACAAATTTTCGTATTGTAAAATGGCAACCACGCTGCCTATAATGACCAATGAAAGCAGGACAGCAGGGGCATTTCAAGTTTTAGGGCATCCAAAGGGTTGCTGGGCACAGTGCTAGATCATGCAATAAGTACATCGGTACATCCATTGTGTGTTTCTCCTAAACCAATCAGCAGAGAAATAACTCACACTGTGAATATTAACATTGTCATCTGAGGGCATGGAAGTTAATGACACGTAGAAATTAATCAAGCCATTCACCTCTCTCTCAGAGTTATTGTTTTAGGGGAACCAAGAAGATAGCACTTCATTAACTGAGTTCACTTTTCATTTCATAATCACGTCTCCCAGAAACTAAAAAAAAAAGGGAAAAAATAAAAAAGTATTTGGAGAAAAACGTGTTAAGAGGTCAGTTGCAGAAAAGTAGTCTCCCAAGAGGTATGCCACCTCATGCCTATTCAGCTGATGTAGTTATACTAGGCAAACACAATAAAAGATATATAATAATATAAAAAGAACCAAGAGAATAAATCTGTATGATTTTTTCCTATCAAAGCTCTGATGTGTTTCTGTTGATTTGCAGAGCTCAAAACATTCTTTTTCTGCCCAATTTTTTTCAAAATATTTCAGCTAACAGTATGTTAATGAACACTTGAAATAACAGGGTTGCTGTGGGGAAAAAAGGGGTAAAATTAAGGAAAACAGGAAAGTTACAAAAATTGCAGTTAATGTACATGCTAAGGGGGGATGATACAGAATATGCAGAGGAGTGGAAAGTTACAGACACAGTTGTAACAGTATGAAAAATTATAGGGAGGAAATGTGGTTGCTACTCCCTGGATGGAATGCGGTCAATATACCCAACTTCTCCCACACAACACATGCTCCACCCAAACATAAAAACCAGCACAAAAGTAAGTTAAAAATGGGGAGAAGACAGGGAAGACTCCATCACAGCTTCTGGGATCAGCTGAAGGGAGCCGTCCTCTCACCCACAGGGATGCCTATTGGGTAAGAACTGTACTTTTATGTACACTGATCATCTCAAGCTAGCTTTTGCTTGGAATTAGAGCTTATCCATATATTGCTTTGAATGCAGTCTTGCAGCCAGATGTTATCACCAGCAATCTTTGAACTTCAACCTGTCCCAATCTTCTGTTACATTAATAAAGAATGGTATTCCATAAACTGTTAGTAGGAGCTCTTCAAGGGCGCTGGCAGCTGCTGGCAGTGGGTCACACACTCAGCTGTGGAGCCCCAGGAAGGGCTGTCTTTTGTGCTGCCGGTGGGTGACCCTGAACATGGCAGTGGAGCTGCCCTCTGATCCAGTGACTGCTCAGTGAAGGGTCCCCATAATGGGACACTGACAGACCAGTCAGGCACAAGGGTGTCAGCTTTCCTGGGACACTGACAGACTAATCAAACAGAGTTGAGAAAATCACCCCTTTTACATGACAGTTGTTTAAGAGAACACCTGGGCATGGTGTTTATTCTGGATATGGAAAGAAAATATATTAATTGTAGCTTTAATTAACATATTAAGCAATTATACAACTATTCACTCCTGAAGTACAGCTGTTCTGCAATGTAAATGGCTGAAGCACAATTAAGGTTTCAAATAAGATTTCTGGATTTTAAAAATACATTTAATCATTCTATAACAAGTGTTAACACGAGTTTTCTTCACTCTGAGAGACTTCTAAGAGACACAGAGAACTTGCTTTGCAGCATTGGCCCCCAAAGTCAATGAAAGTCACTTCATACTTCAAATTAAGCTTTTCTCAGCTTTAACATATGAAAGCAGATAGGAATTAGTGACCATTATCAGGTTTTTTTCATTAATATGGGAAAAAAGATTAAACACCAAATGAGCAGATTACTATTTCTAACGAAGTTAATTTATTTGACATTTCTTTCTTCTAGGAAAGGAGGGCGTTATACTTGCCAAGTGGATTTTGCATCTGTACATTCCTGGGGTTGCTGCTCACTAAACGTCAATGTGAGCACCAAAGCAGCCACAATGGCCTCTTTGTGAAGGAGAGATCTAAATAAATACCTTATTAAGGTAATTTTAGTCCAGTATGCTAAGACAGCATACCTAAAGTTAGCACACAGTAAACTGCAATGCAAAAAAAACCAGCTCAAATGTAAGTTTCTACCTTATTATGTTCAATACACCACCTTCTTTAACTGAATAACAAAGTACAGTAGCTGAAAAATGCAGTTATTTAACCAAATTATGATGTACTTTTCTCCCCAACATTTGAAAAATATATCAAAAAGGTTGTATAGACTTCAAAATCTAGTATGTGTGAAATGCTTTTAGAGGTTATTTTCTAAATGCTTTAATCAACCCCCCCACGTCAAGATTCAGTTTTCCCTAATTACAGTAGAACATTATTACAATTTCACCTATGTGAAAATATGGAGGAGAAATTGCCTTTTTCTGCCTAATATCACAGTAGTTAAAGCATTCTGGAAATCTGGCACACTGCTGTTTGCACACCCTCATAGATACGAACGGCACCACAGACTTATGTCCTCGTAATTCCCTGCCAACTCTCACTCAAGGTCTTGTGATGATTTGCCTCTTCTGTGACTCAGCTGTCTAGCCAGACTGTGTCTAGTATCACCCCTTCTGGAGTTTTAACCATCCACAAAAGGCAAGTGAAACCTGAAGCAACAATACCACTGCACACAGCACTGTTCCTATACAACCCTTCCGACTGGTTCCTCCCCTCCTCTGCATCAGAACTGAGACATACTACATCTCTGCAGGGTCTCTTTCATGAGGCCCAAAGCACTGACTTGCTCTCCTGAATTTCCCCAAGTCAGAATTTTTTTCCAGCTGAACTGGAAGATAAATGTGCAGCAAGGACCTCTACAAACACAGAACCATTCCAACAGTTACAACCGTGAAGACCTTATCTAGTAGAGTAGGATTTTTGCAAAACATGGGAAGATTTACTGGCTCATGGAGAAAGGCAGGAAAATTTGCTTTTGATTTCTGACCAAGGAGGTTTGATGTAGCCACTAGCTGGCACCTTCCAGTGCACAAACCACTGCTATGTCGCACTCAATGCTGCCTGTTGAATTTGTAACACCTGCATTTAGCATTTTTTTTAGCGAGGGAATACGCCAGACTTTATTGTTCCCATATGAGCACAAAACCTCATCCATGGCACTTCCTCACTCTCTCCTTCTCTTTCCCTCAGTGCACACAGAGGCATTTTTTAAAAATGAAAACCACCTTGACAGAAAAACTTATCTCAGAACTTCCCACCATGCAGAAACTGCTCTAATCTCTCCACCACCAGGTACAAGAAATAAAGTACTATAAAGATACCTCTTTTTTTTCATTGATTTTGTGAATGAAGTCTACACCTAGCCCTCTCTTTCCTCTTCACTGCTCTCCTTTTCTTGAAGACAGATAGTATATCATGATAATATGATGTAAAAGAATTATTTTTAAGTTACTTCACCAAAATAAGAACTGAATTAATCCTCAGCCTTCCAGCATTTTTCACATTGGTGATTTAAAGCATAAGTGCTCTGATCTCTCCACTAGTACAGAACACATCTTGAAAAGGAACCTTGCTGTAACTTATAAACTGTGCTTCTGCAGCTTTTACATACAATATCTATTATGCTACAAAAAGGAAAAGGATATCTTAAAATATTCTTATCTGTCTATTGATGTCTGTTTGTCCTGTGTTTGCAAAGATGAAAGTACCCAAATCTGTACTTATATTCCAGAAGTCTGGAACACAAACAGTGTTTGTAAATCTTCCTTAACATCCTGCTCTACTTCTTGACTGAATAAGCTGAGTTATGCGCACCATTTTTCAAAAAAAATAGACCATTACCTCATAAATGCTTTAACAACATTAAACTATCACATTTGTGTTTATTAAACCAATTTAACACTATAGCTTCAGCGAGTAAGCTGGCTTTCCAAATCACTAAGTTAGCACAGAAAACTGCAGCCCCATAAGGGAAAAAGCAATGCGTCAGGACTTCGGAGAAAAACTGCTGAACCACTCATATTGTGTGAAAGACAAATGACAAGTAAGAGGTTTAGTTACCACATATTTGATGTTTTTCTATACTGTCTCATTAGTGCTTTAAGATTTAACCATGAGAACGCATGAGAAACTTCAAAATTTACAGACACCGAACATCATTTCTACCTGAGCTGTTATCATTGCTGCTTGCTCAGCACACCTTCCCTACTAATGCAATTCCCAGACAGAAGGCCATCAGTACCGATAACTTGTGATGAAGACAGCAAAATCCCAAGCTCTTTAGATAATCTTACTAGATCGGTGTATTAAAAAAAAAAAAAATTACTCTTTTTACCTGAGAATAATTGTGCAACAATCCCATCCCCGCTGTAAGTCAAACAGAAACGGTTTGCTGCCCTTGCTTAAAACAGCAGCCATCCCCCAAACATTGCTCATTCAGACACGACAGTTTGTCTTGAAGTCACAGTATTATAAACTTAAGCTTCCTAAAATAATAAAATAGGAGGTTCAAATACAATGCAAATTATGAGTAAAAGTACAAAAAATTAGAATAGCAACTATAATGTTTATGTCAAATATACAAATATTTTCTAGTTGAGTTGTATGCTTCATAGGAAAATGAAGTTTTTGATCTTTGTTGGCAATTACATTTGCTTGAGCGGTTTAAAAAAACCCCACTTCTTACAATACAAGGCCATATTGCTTTAAAATTAAGACATTTAATTTTTTTCTCTTTTTTTTACATATTTGCTTGTTTTCTAGGCATTAGAATATAAGGGCACTTTTACTGTAATTACAAAAGATAATTTTTAAAATGTATTATGTCCTACAGCACTTTGTCTTGACAAACAATGACTAGATATCACATCCAACAGAATACAAAAAGCAATTTCTATCACAAGGTTAAAATTAGTCTTTGAACAAAAGATGCTTTCAAAGCAAATCCAAATTCTCATCAGCTTTATATCAGTTTCTCTGTGAGAGACAGGGAAGTGAGGGATGGAAAGGAGAGAAAAAAAAAACCCTGAAGGACATTTGAAAAATTTCCTGCTAATGTTCAGTGTGAGCACACATTTTATCAGCTTTCTGATAAAGGTCTAAGCAGAAGGACATGATTAAATTTCTGCTGTCAAACTGCATTGTGGTCAAAAACTACACCCATCAAAAGAAGAGAGAAGTAGAACTTATAGTTCTCAAAAGAAAGTTGTGTCCGCATGCAGACATTCACTTTTGGATCTGTTTTTGCAGTTCAGGGTTATTGGTTGGACTTGATGATCCTAAGGGTCTTTGCCAACCTAAATGACTCTATGACTGTTGGGTCTTGGTGTTTCGATATAGTAAACTACCTGACCAACGAATGGTTGCTGTAGCTGACTGATGAGTAAAATGTTCAGTAATTGCCTTAAAACTTTAATTAATTTTCAGTAAGAGGTCGCAAGAACAGAGAACCACGATGCAAATGATGCAGTGCTAGTGATTTGAGAAGTGAATGGAATAAAATAGCAGTACATGAGTAAATAAAATATCTGCACTGATTGCAACTTTTGATCTGTATCCTAAACTGAAATTTCTGTGCCATGGCTTCTAAGGACCTGTGCCCATTCACAAAGGTGGAAAATTAATGCATAATAACTGAAATACAGTACTTCAGTCTATAATGCTTATCCTTGGGACTACATTGGATTTAGATCATAAAAACTTAGCTTGCCTTAACAGATTAATTATTTTACAGATATCTAAAGATATTAGTCCATTTTCAGCTGTTAGGGAGTATCATCCTCTAATCAGGGATCAAAACCTGTTGTGATGTAAATGTACTTAACTGACCAAATAAAGGAGCAGCAATTCTTAAGACTGCTTCCTAGATGAGTGCTATTGAATAGTCCCATGAAATGGGAATGAAAGGGAACTTTGAAAAGTGTGAGTCTGAGAAACTCAGGGAGGAAGCAATACGGGGAAGACCCTTTTTAAAAAAAAAAAGATCCAGGAAAGAGAAGGAAGACATATTACATGACATATTTGAAGCAGCAAGTTTGAAAGAGTCACTAAAGGGAGCCATGCTTACAAGGAGAATACAAATTCTCTTCTTGTACTTGATGGGGAGACCAAACTAATATAGTTTTTTCAAACATCATCATTAGACAAAACTCAGGGTTATTTTCCATAATACTATTTTCTAACTGCTAAACAAAAGAAGGCAATAGGGCAACATCAGTATTGGGAGGTTCCTAACAGGATGACCTAGAAGCCAAGACACACAAGACCACAGAATGAGCTCCTCTGGAAGAAAAATAGAAGAGAATTGCAGTTCATCTCATAATTCTAACACAGCAATACTAATGGCTGCAAATTAGGCATGTAACTTCACACTGGAAAAAAGCAAAGAGGTAACTATTTATTTAAGAGACAATACTACATGGATTAAAAAAGCTCCTGTCAACAACTCTGGCCACCTGCACTAAGCTCATTTATTGCCTAATTAAATATTAACATGTCCTGATAGAATCTTTGGTATAATTTTAATTACTGTTTTCTCACAGGGAAGCCATATAATCAATGTATTTCTAGCTGTTCCTAGAGGCTGTTTTGTAAAACTCCATTAGTAAATCGTGAACCATCACTAAAATATTTTCCTCCAGATTTCTATAAGTAAATCAAGGCTATTATATTCTCCTAGGAGAGGAGACTAGATGCCTAGCTTCAAGGGAAAAATGCGTGATTTCTTCAATAACCAAGAATAAAAATCTTTTAACTACAATCTTATTTAAAGACTTCTTAAAATCCTTGCACAAAGAATCAACATCAGGGAGTTACAGATCACCAAAGTTATATCTAAATTTATGTATAATCCAAAATATTTTTATTGCTGGATTGAGTAATTAGGATGAGAGTCACATTACTTCCTTCAAGCATGTATTTAAATTTTCTGCTGGAGATGAATTGCAAATACTGAGGTACGTCTTGAACCTACTTACGTATTTTCTTTTTCCATTAGGATTAAGAATGCTAAATACTATGAGCATTGATTAACATTTGTGTGTATTTAGGGGTGAGAAATGCAAGGAAGCAACACCAGTTCTATTTGGGATGCTATTTAAATAGCTAGGCATACAACTTCCAAAGTATCAATTCTTCAGGTAGCATTAAACAATTTCAAGTCATAGAAAAAGAGGTACAGGGAAGATGGAAGTATCTAAAGGAATATTTTGCTTTGCATTCCAATTATAATCTAGCCATAGATTATACTACTTTGATAACTGAGCCCTTAAACATTAACTTTGTTTTGAACATACTCCTTTTATCTTTTTCTATGTAAAAGTCCTCTGGAAGCCAAAGGGTCTTTTGTAAGAGCAGGGATTTCAAGGCTAAGCCACATTCTCAGAGCCTGATTACACAGAGATCTGGATAACATAATCATGGGGATAAACAAACCATGAAAATATCAGCCCCTGTGAATTTTAATTCAGCATTTGAACATCTTGTAAGAGATTCAAACCAATTTTAATTCAGCATTACATTTTAGACAGGATCTTTAAAATAGATTTTGATTTTTGCTGGAGGCCTCATCTACCTTAAAACTCATGAGAAAACCCTAGCATTTTCCTCTTTGCATTGGCTACCAGAGTAAGGACCCACATAAGAGTACTGCATGCAAACTGTTAGATTTTATGTTCACAGATATAAAAGTAGTTGAACTACTTTTTAGAATAGCCTAAAGCTAAATAAAGAAAAATCAAATAATTGCCAACATTCTTTCCAACTTACTTTTCTATGAATCAACTTGCAAGGAATCTCAAATCTTGCACTGCAAATTAAATTATCATCCTGAATTAGTTACCATTTTTGTAATGACTAATAGGTTTTTTCTACCCCCCTGGATCATGGAACAAACTCTGCTGGCATATTTTGATTGATAATGATGCTGTACTTCTCTGGCAGGACAGCTCATACAGAACTCAGGATAGGATATAAACATCCTAGGGAGAGCATTTGGAAATGCAAACCCTGGGTGGACTGAGTTCAGGAAGGGAAGAACCAGCATGCCCGGGTCTGTCATCGGGAGATCCGAGCTCCTCTGAGAGCACCGTGTGATCATCCATCAGTCACCACAAGGGCACCACACATGGGCTCAATAATCTAGACAGAGATGGCTTTTTCCACTTGAGAGCTTCAAAGTGGAGATTTCCTGCCTGATGGGCTGATTCTGCTTTTCCAGACTGAGCTCTTAATAAATAAACATTCAATGTTTGCAGATGTTATACCCTCTCTGACAGGCAGAAATCCATGTAGAGAGTGCTGAAGTGCACACAGAATTTTTATGCCAAAGGACAAGCTCTGTTTCCCATCTGCTTGTGGCAGACACAGAGGCCCCATCTCAAGTCTGGTTTTCCTCTACATTCACCTGAAGTTTCCATAGCAGTAGCTTAGTCAATGCCTATTAACTTCTTTAAATGTCCATGAAAAATGACAAATTCTATTGGCTTTTAAAAATCCACCCTGTGGGACATAAAACACAAATTTAATAAAGCAAAAGGATCAAAGCTCATTAAAATATTCTTGTAAGAACTGAAAGCAGCCATGATACATGGAAATTCCTAGCAGGACTACTCTCCTGTTTATCACCAAGGAAAAACATTATTCTAAGCTAAGCATGTCCTTTTTCATTAAAAGTGTAACAGGTCCCAAACCCAGCCCTCTCTGGAGTCATTTCCAGGTCTGTCAGTTAAGTAAATATGCTCATCAGAGGATCTAGCAGGCACACACAGGTAAGGTAGATATGAAGTCCATCCTCCCTGAAATCAATAGGAAGGTGGTTGTTAGACACTATAATTGAGTTAGGGTTTCATTTGGGAATCTGTGGTAAATGTCCCCACTTATTACTGCCACAGGAGTGCAAGAAAGTGTATGACAGCTGTGGCTGGATCGCTGGCACCATTAGTGGCACAGCCAGCTGAGACCTGCTACAAAAGGCTTATGCATGCTCAAAACTGGAGTACTAAGAGTAAGTCTGTCCTGAGCTAGAGAGGGCAGAACACAGGGATTGCCTTTGCCTCCTTTTCCCACCATGGAACCGCGGACTTTAAAGCACAGCTCACTGCAAAACGTGACTAAGAAACAGGACATACCCGTTACTTCCACATGCCAGATCACAGGAGCAATCTCCCTCCAAGGGCAGTGAAGCCAAGTTTGCATCAGGGCCAAGGAGAGCTCCACAGCACCGACACCCAGCGTTACCACACACACCCAGGAATTACCCAGGAATTCTCAGCCCAAAGCTTATCCCCACGTATGGAGACTAATCTATACAGCATAGTCAATGCTCACTTACTGCACAAAAAAATTAAGTATATAGGCAGGTATAGACTGCATGCTTCTGGTTTTGGAGGCATTAGGGTCTAGCTTTTTACACCTCTGCTATTTTAGACAACCTTCCCCTAGAGCAGCCGGTACAGGGCAGGGCAGACTTCTTTGCTGCACACCTAGAACAGGACAGACAAAACTATTTTGTGCGCACACCAGCACAGCAGGAACTCATGGTATTTAAAGGAGATTTTGTGAACTACAATGCAAAACACTACAGCGCAGATCCCAAGAGGACCAACGAAATCTGACAAATTCTTGAACTACACTCACAGAAACTAGTTATTGTAGGATTGTATTGGAGTTGTAGCATTATTTTAAGATGGAAACCAATTGGGCATGATATAAACTCTTTATGCCACACATCTTTTCATGACTTATATTCATATATTTTAATTTTATTTAAACATTTATGCCATATATATGCATATTTTCAAAACAAATTACATAATTTTTAAATTTGCATAATCCATACTTTAGTGAAGTTTTTTTTTATTGGTTTTGGTACTCTTTAGCCCGTAGCTGCCTTAAGGGAAAAAACATGTTTAAAATCTGACTCACACCATTATTCCTGATATTTAGTGTCATTAGTGGTAACAACCCTCCTTAACTGGGCCCATTCCTGCAATTAATTTAGTTTTCACAGTACCCATCAACTCCAATATTCATTTCAATATGGCTCCACTGCCAGATCTGAGCATTATTAAAGTAATACCATTTTTACTTTTTCTTTCCTGTGACTAGAAGGGTTCTGAGAACGGCTAATTTCCTAAACACTGTACGTGTACAACCACCAACAACCCAGCCTTTGTGAAAGAGAGGGAGTGCCGCTGTTTAAAAGTGACTTCTGTTTCACTACCGCCATTCTGTTCCGCAGTAATGTAACAATCTATTTTTGAAAATACACGCACCTACTTCTTATTTACACATACTGGATTTTATACCACGAATTCACCTGATTTTAATTATGCATCATTGCCTAGCAATACAGGAAACAGAACTCCCCCCATCTCGATTGTGAACACTAGCATCTCAAAAGATTTTTTCTTTTTTAAGTGAAGATAAGTTACTGCATTAAAAATAAATGAGGTATTTTTTGTCAGTTGATTGGACGCTGAGTACACATAATAAATCACCAAGAGCATTGTATGCTGGTCTACGTGCTAACCTTGAGCTGCAGTTTATCTATTGCCTGCAATTCAGGAGACAATAAGGTATTTTACCCAATCAGCTGATCAGCTGAAGGAACTCAAAAGACTGAAATGGCTTTGAAATACACTGGCTTTTAGATATCAAATTACCTCTGGAACCCTCTACCCAGAAGTAACTCAAACAAAACCCATTTGAAATACTGCTTCAATATTCAAAAAAATCAATAATTTAAACCACAGGTTGAACATTTTTACTGCTTCCACTGCAGACTGTCGTTTTTTGAAATGAAAATGCTAACGGCACCAAAGGGGAAAGCTCCGGCCAGCAGAGATATGTGTGTGCAGGCGTGGATTGGCTGGAAATGTTGGCTTAGTTTTCCTCCCCCAGTTATGTTTACATAAGGTCTCTCAAAATAAACAACTCTCATTTCCACCACTTGGAAAAAAAAATGTTTTTCTTTGTTGCAGTTGATGTTTCTGTCCCTGAGAGCTCAGCTATAAGAACACACTTCACTGTAAACTCACGTGCTGAATGCAAATACTACATCCTCAATTATGCTATTAAGTCATATTATTTTGTATGTAACAGGCACTAACACACGGTTTTGAATACCAGCAAGCACACTGTGAACTCTTGATTAACAGACAGAAAAGCAGGAATCTGGGTGATGTTGTGTTCCAACATTTACAGTAGGAACAGGAAGCAGTCCAGTGCATGTTGCAAAAGCCAAACAAGTATTGATGGTTCACTGCCCATGATACCAGATCAGTTAGGCAGAGAAATGGCTGGCCAGAAGAATTTTTCTTAAAAGACAAGGAAAACACATGAGGAGGAGACGTGGTAGGAATGTGAACCCTTGAACATAACTGAAGCAAGCTAGACATGGAGGATGTTGGACACAGAATCTGCTCTCCATAAATTTGACCACCAAGATTTAATTTTAACAGAGTTTGAAATATGTCACTCCCTTTCTGTAGAAACTGTTATTTTTCTGCCATTTAAAGCCTCATTAAATCCTTGCACTCTCTGGAACTAAGTTTTTAAAATTGTGTTAAAGGAGGAATGCAAGAAATACAAAAAACACCGCCCAAAAAGCAAGGAAATAAACATCACAAGACAGAGCTTATGTATCTACAGGTATACAACTCCCAACACACAGTAAGAACAATTTTTGTTACAGTAGCAAAGCATCACTTTTAGTATTGTAGAGAGGGGCATATGAAAGAAGTCATAAGATTGATGGTCCTTGGTTTATCATTTTAATACTTTACTCTCTGATATATTCTTACTCTCTCTCTCATACATTTTTAGAGCCTTCTCTAACCATAGTGTTAAAATAGAAATGAAAATGTAAATTATATTATGAAAGTAAAGTTGCTCAAGTAAAGAAAACTATGTATTTGGATATATACAGTATTATTGTAAAGTGAAGATTAAATTTGCATTGCTGTTTCTAGAAAAATAAATTATAATATACTATTATGAATTATCTGGCTTATAGATTTGTTCAAGTTTAACCAAGATAAATGCAGATTTTTAGCCTAGACTAAGAAATGAAATAAGTATAACCATTTAAGAAATGTGACACTCAAAAATACGTACTCCAAAAATCTGGACAAGGACTCCAATATTCTGTTCTTCTTAGAGGCACAAAACGTTTCTGGATATCAAACAAAAAAATCCATAAATGCCAACAGAGAAATTCATCTGAGTTTGACTATATCCAGAATACAGGAAAATAAGACTTTGCCTATTTATGTGTTTGAGACCTGCATTACCTCCATGTGAAATCACCTATTCCAGGTACTCCTGTCAGTCTTTAAAATATACCTCCTACACAAGAGCAGCAATCAACTGACCTTCTGAGAACACTGTTCTTGGCAGCAGTATAAACTTAAACAGAATAATAAAAACCCAGTAGCAACTAGGAACCCAATATTCATTCTTTCCTCAATTCTTGAAGAGTTAGGGAGGAAAAACAAGCTCTTCACGTTTGTGCAGCAGTTAAGGGATTTGGGCTGTTACAGGTCACCCCGGGCAGGAGCTCCAAGCAACAACAGTGTTCTGTGAACTGCCAGCGTCTCCTTCCGCTCCATCCCAGCACACCCGAAACAGGCAGTACGGGCTGGGGGCAGTTTTGATTCCCTTTGCAGAATTCAAGCCATGAAGCTTGTCACCACTGACAATATTTGGACAGATTTAAGTTCCAGTCCAATATAGCACGGGCTGGCAGTAGGTTAATCTTGAAATACAGAGCATGGATACTCGTTGCAAAGCTTGTATTCAGAAAATAAAAGGGGTGTAGCCTTCTGGCTCTTATCTGTTGTTGCAGCTACAGCCTGGAATGGAACTACATCCCTCAGCCAGAAGGACTGATAATTCTCTTGCTGTAGCCTCTGGGTGTTTCCTCTAACGATCCCAGCATCACTCCTATCTTGTCTGGATTGACTTTTGCTCAGCATGCTTTCAACCATGCCCCAGTCTCCCACAAACACTGAACAACGCGATCAGCTGCTCCAGCTAAATCAGCTGAGAGTTATAAAGCTGAGTTTCGACATATTGAAAACACTTCAATCAATGTCACTTTACTAAACCTTCTCTATGGCTTGATATACACATTAAATAAAAGGGTGCAAACAGGAACTCTCCTGAACTGCACAGGGAGAGAACCACGACAGGCAATAAAGCTGAACACAGCGCCGACACCGCGCCGACAGCGTGCTCCTCTCACTCCATTGTTTAAGCATGAGGCTTGAAAAACGGACAAGGAAGGTGCATTGGGACAGACTGCATTAGGGACATTTCCCAAATGTTCCCAATTTTGGTAGATTCCACAGTCATACAAGATAAAGCAATAACTGCATATGAAAAAAATTGGTACTTTAAAAAAAATTATTTCTAAAATAAGTTGGCTATTGATGCTGTTTAACAGCAGCATTATTGCCACACAATTTTTATTACAGATTGTGATGTTGCAATAGGGCTTTACATACATACATTTACCATACCACATGAATTACTAGAAACATGCTTTTCTATGCTTGTGTGATTTATTAAAACATAAATCATAATAGCATGTGACAGAAATTCCTTTTGAAGGATATAATAAGGTAACAATTATCCTCTGAACTCCTTTCTTTGTCTTCAGAGAATAAAATGCATTAGAATGTATCCATTTGCTGCCCCATGACAGAAAATGAAAGCAACTGTGATGGTTGCACTGTATGCTTTCAGTTCCTGCAGTTGGCTGGTGAAGTGAGCTTTGTTCTGAATATGCTGTCAGAAGCCAAAACAATAGTTTCTCCAACACTTTTAAAGAACAATCCTTAAAAACAGTAAGGAAAAATTAATTGAGGAGGTTTGTTTTTGCATATGTGCATATGGATGTGGAAAAACCAAACATGTAAATGTTAAATGCAAATTTAAAGTATATTTTATTTCAAAGCAAATTATGTACACAGGGCCTCCCTGTATGGTTTTGACTTGAACCAATGTACTTCATGTTTTGCATTTTATGCAACAATTCAGGGGATTTGATGCAGGGGAATTGTAGCATTTTCTTCTGTGGAAATATACACAGAGGAGCAACATTACAGATATTGTTATAGTCTCCCTCAGAGCAGGTTTAAGGCCTTCTAGATTAGCCTGTGAGTGTTTGGAGTCCTGTGTCTGATGACTAGCACAGTGAGAACACTCTTAGTGTACCATGGTTTTACTCAATTATTTTTGAAGGAAAAATCATAAACAAACATTCACAACATAGAGGGTGCTACATAAAGGCATTATTAACTGTGCAGGTAAGTAGAAGCAGCAAGATCACAGGATAAAATTGGCTTTATTAATTCAAAGAAAGTATAACTTAATTTCTCAAATTTTGATTGTTTTAAAATTCTGTTTCTATGGGAGAAGAAACACATATGTGGTTTAAATTCAAAAGAAAAAAAATGAAAATCAACAGTTTCAGCAGCAAACCAGATCTGGAATTCACTTAATTTTTCTTTTTGTTCCAGAAAGACACTGTGTCCAAACCACATACTTCAAATGCTTAGAAGTAAAACAATGGGGACCACTGAAACAAATGTGATTTCCAAGAATCAAAGTAGATATTAAGTTTCACTTTGCTCAAGTGACATCAAAACATTCTTAACAAATAAGCACGTATATTACATGCACACTTTCTTTGGTATAGCCCATGATGTACAAAGAGCTATATTTTTCATAGATTTTGCAGATACATAACTCAAAATTAAATCACAATGTCATTTGAAGACCCAGTCCTGTGTTGTGCAATTCTGACTCTGCAGGATACTTACATTTGCAATTAACTTCAAGAAAGTCCACATACCATGTCATTTCACTGAATGAAAAATCTAAGTCTCAGCAAACTGATGCTTGGCAGAATTTGGTGTCTGGACTCCTGTGCTGTCCAGGTTCTCTCTGCTTAATATTCCTGACCATTTCCATTGGCTTTGGGTCAGAATCTCGAATCTATATTTTCATTAATGATATTACAGTTATGCATAGTGCACACATATTTTATTCAGAGCACCATTGTGACCTGCTCATACTGTGTCACATTTAGGGATGGACACAAAGCTAACTAAAGTGCGTTCAGAATGCCACACATGATGGTTATGATGGCTGGCAAGCATCCTTATTAACAGCTATACTTTTTCAACAGCAACACACATACGGCATGTCCCTGGAAATGGGATCACTTTGGGACTCCACTAAATACATCTCAATACCATAATTACTGCCATGGTCAAGTCACACAGTTTGGTGAAGTTCTGTACATGAGAATTTTGATACCCTGTGTTTATCTAAAGTTCAAACTGACTAAAATATAAGAGCACATGTCACTGCTTTTCTAATATTACACGCTTAAGCCTTATTTTATTTACAGCTTCCAGCAGCTTTCAGCTCGATTCCTCGTTGTGCTGGCTGCCACGTAGCTGGAGAAGGCTAACAAACCCCTGCGTGTTCACATGACAACCTTTGTGCAAACGCATCCTTATTCTGTCATCTACTGGCAGCGTGCTTCCCAGTCATGTTCTCTGCCAGTCCTTACCAGTTTGCCAATTACACAAGCTGCTTCCCAGACATCAGACAAAAATTCCATAAGACTGCTGTGCGAGCGTACCCTAATTAACCATCAGCTTAATTAGACAATTTACTGTGTAATTAGCAGGCAATTAGTCAACACCTCTCAGATCTTATTGACTGCTGTGACAGCCTTCCTTAGTCTACACATTCCCATACGCTTCCACGACCATGATCCCAGCCCTATCCTGTACAACAGCAACCCTTGCAAGAGAAGGGAAATCATATTACATAACAAGGGAAGAGGGAGAAAAATCAATATATAGCCTGTTCATTTATTGAACTGTCTTCTAGCCAAGACTTTCTTTTCTCTAGGAATAGAAGGTCAGCTGCTAACAAAGAACCGTTCAGCAATAACATTAGCTTACGTCTTTTTCATTTGTAATGTGGTTTAGGAATTTAATTTTTTGTAACTCTTATACTGCACTGAATTATCAGAGAAGTCAGACAAGTAGAAATTATGGACAAAAATAATTTTTAAACTTACTAACATATTGTAGGTTTAAATATATGTTCTAGAACAGTGAAAAGGTGGCGATAGCTGCTTTCAAGACCTATAGCTTGCATTGTAATTAACTGCTTTATAGTCCAAAATGCACCAGGAAAGCCAAAATAGATTAAAGTATAAAATGTCAATACTCAATAATAATTCAACAGCATTAGTGTAATTCAGTAGAAATAATTTTTGAAGTAGTATCAAGTCCTTCACACAAATCTGAAGTTATGTCCTTATAATACATGATGTGAGAAATTACAATTAAAGACTAACATAACATCGACATTAAGGGATTATTGAAAATGTGTGTTCATATTTCCTTTTTCTATAGAGCAAAAATTGGATTTTGCAATTAGCAATGACAAAAGCTTTTTGGATAATTCTTAAAAGAGTAATTCCAAAGTTCACGGGATGGATACACTCATCTCCTCCTTGAATGAACTCTAGAGGATTTATTCACAAAAATCCTACACTTCCGGACTGAGGGACAGAGTCTCACAGTCGCAACTAGTAAAAAAAAATTAGGTAATTATGTATCTCAAATAATTATAAGAAATGGTATTTAGAATACACTCACATACATATTTGGACTAGTAATAGGTATTTTAACATAAGAACCTGTCAGGTTTTTTAAACATATGGGACTTCATTCTGCTTTTGCAACAATGTCAACCAGGAGTAAATGCAATTATATCACCATGAGATTCAAAAAACAGTTCTTTGCTTTCCTAACTTCTTCTGTGGGCAAATCAGATGTTAAACACAGCCTTACCCTTTTCATTTACCAAGTGGGAACTCAAGACCTGAGATAACTCGAACACTTAGGAGAAGTGTATTGCCTTTACATAGAAGCTACACTTGTATAACCAAAAATTCCTTGAAAAGTGACTAAGCTAAACCCTGTAAACCCGTGTGTGGAAACATATGCCAGTTCAGAGATAGTTACCTCATTTCAGCTAATGCCTGCAAAATTCTTAACCCGAGCTGTACACCACCACACACACGCTTGATGCCAGTCTAAGAGTGTCTCCGCAGAGACCATTCTGTTTCAAGAGTCCGTGGTCCAGCCAGGAATTTTGGGGCAATAGCTGCTGCATGAGATGCTTCAGGCCTCCCCAGCCTGTCGTGGTGCAGAGCCAAACAGCAGTACCTAACAGCACGGCTGCCTCGTAACGTGCCCAGCTGAAGCAGGAGCAACCAGCTGGTGCCAGGGGAGGAGGCCCCGTGCTGGAAGGTCTCCCCCAAGGCATCTGCAGCCTTAAAATGTCAGTGGGCAGAGGTGGGGTCCCAAAGTGTCACCTAGGCTTTTGCAGAAGCCAGGATTTGGCCACAACAAAGACCTCAGCAAAGACACTGAACTATAAATTGGAGCAACTGAATCATGATGACCACTTTTCCTTCATTCCACTTCAGTATCTCAGTAGGGCTACTGAAGTCTAGATGGTGTTCTGGATTTTTTTTGTAATTAGAATGTAGAAATGAGGGGAAAAAACCCGAACTCCGACACAAGCCCTTAACCAAATGGGGAGAATCGAAAAGTCAATGACTTGACAGAAGGGAAACTTCTGAATTCTATAATGGCAAAATAAAGATTTCATTTCTTCCTGAATATTTGTGGTTAGCTATTAAAGTGCATCATAACAATTTCAAAAAATAGGGAAGTTTTTAATTTATGCTAAGAAACTAAAAAATGTTATATATGTCCTTATGCTGTGATTGTCTTAGATAGGTGTGTTTTAAATATAACTATTAAAAACTATATCCTACAACCTTTTCTAATAAACTATAAAATATATGCCACTTCAGAAAGTTAGATGCAGTTGGTTGCGTGCAACCAATACAATTCAACAATACTAAAAGGTTTGCAACAAATCTGAATTGAGAATGAAACAAATGAGAAAATTCTGAATTTCAGAATTACACCTGCCAATTTCTAGCTTACATTCAAACTGCCTTTTTAGCTGAATTCCTTTCAGACAAAAGATTATATGAGTCATTGTCAAGATCACCAACAACCTTCCAAGGACGTACAAAACAGCTACAGAAAAATATAGCTGAACGATATTTTACACAACTATGTTACATATTTGCTTTATAGAATCCTGTTTATACAGGATGTGAAATTCAAAAATGTTGAGTACTTCAGACACAGCCAACAAGACTTGCAGATCCTCAGCAGTTTTGGCAAATCATGCATGCGTGCTCTCCTTGTCTCTCTCTTGATAAATATTTGCAGGTATTTTCAGAAGAATGGCGTAAATAAAGCAAAATTAGTAAAGAGCAAAGCAGCTTCTTCAATATAAAAAGAAATACTGTTCTGATTTTAAACCACTGTAAAATTTGCATCCATTTTGTTTGACTGACTTGACAATAGTTGCACTATGAATAGAATATACATGCTCTCTTAAGCTCTGGTCACTACCAGAACAGCACCTATTATGCTGAGCAGGAATGAACGTTCCTACTCTTGTAAGCTATTTTTTATATAAAGGCAAATGTAGCAAAATACTCAGTGTTGCAATCTAGATGGTCCTTCAGAATTACAGTGGAACTGCTTCTCAATTATGCCAATCCAAGTGCACTATAAGTTTCATTACAACACACAACACTTTTCAGATTAAAAAATACCTTAAAGATTGATTTACAAGTTTTTTATACATAAGCTGCCTTAAATATTCTAGGTCAAGATTAATGTTCAAACTTACACTTCAAATATATATATGAACTCTGGCTACAGTGTTTTGAACCACTGACCCCAGAAGAAAAAGACAGGAAAAAGAAACCACCTCTAAATACTGTGTAAAAAATCCCAAGATAAATAGAAACCAAATCCCTTTAGACAGAAATGAGAATCCTGCAGCCTACCAAGAACCAGTTTTGGACATAGGCGTGGTTTTACCTTCGCTGGCCAGCTTTGTGTACAGCTCTGAGGAAGGTAAGCCATTGCCAGCTTAGACTCAGTGGCATAAAAGTTACAGCCACGCTCACTCTGCTCCATGAGGAATGGCAGAAAAAGCCATTCCTAGGGGAAGATGGGAAGAAAACTGCTGATCCTCTGGTTGTAAAAATCTGTCTTTTAGCACTGATGAGGTTTACTGACTCAATGTTCAACACCCTTGCATGACAGATCCCTGTCTTCCACTGATGAATTGCCACATTGTGCTCCACGCCTGGAGATAACAGACTTCTCCATGAGAGACTGTGCAGAAGACAGACTCTCAATGCAGAAGAAATGCAGCATTTCTGTGATATTTAATGCTACAGGAAGAGTAGGACTAACCTTCCCCAGAGGTTTAATTTTTATCATAAACTTGTAAGAAGTTTTTCATTTCTAAAGTAGTAAATACAAACACAGAGAGAGAGAGACTTTTTACGGATTGTTGTTTGAAACTCTAGCTTCAAAAATGCAGTTTGTTATCTTCAGCATTAGAAATATTAATTGGCCAAAATAATCAGAATTATTGATGGAAAAAACAGATTTTAAATGGCCCAGAGTGCCTCACTTGCAAATTCACTTGGTGCCAAGATGCACACCTGCAACAGTTGAAGGTGTGCATCTACCTGGTGCACACTTCAGCTGTGGTAGGAAAGGCCTTGGCTTATCAATAATGACTTTGTTAAAGCTGTCAGTCCTGGAATCTTTGGTCTCTCACTTGTTTCAAGCTGTGCTACATCTCTTCAGAGAGATTCTTCCGGGGTGAAGATATACCAAACCCCTACATCACCGGGTATATGGACTGAGGAAAAAGAATGGTTAAACACACTGCTTTCCAGCTCCTCAGACAGCAATTTTGAAGCTTTTGAAATTATTTGCATGTAAAGAAGTCTCCAGCCTTCTTTACACTGGGTCAGAGATAGGGTAAAACTGAGAGATGAGATCTGGTCCTTAAGCTGAACGTATCAGAAAAATACTTTTTCTCAGGGAAAAAGGAGAAAAGTCTGTTTTCCTGCTGCTTACTCAGATTCACAGAATTATTTGCTCCTTTTTTGTAGCTAGATAACACATTTTCTGTATAAAAATAAAATGGCATAACTACAGCATTTTAAAAGATAATAATTACATTCTACAGCATTTCCCTATCATAGCCTTTTACCTCTCCTGTTAAACTTTGCTGATTTTACGCACTGATCTAAAAATACAAAAATTGTGAAACAATAAAGATGGTATTTCTTATTAAAATTCTTTCCGAAATATGGAGCAAAATGAAGGACTAAGAACTCATAAAAATACTAAAACCAATAATAATAATTTTAAAACTTGTAAAAGAAGAAAATAGTTTAACTTAAGAGTGTTGTGTGCTAAGGAATCCCACAAAATGCTCATTTTTCTGTTCAAAAAATGTAGTTAATAAAAGTTGTCTAACGCGAATTTAGTAGAAAGGCAAACAGTCCCCTTTATATTTGACATTAACAATCTGATCATTTGTCTCCCCAAAGAAAGCCCATACAGCTTTCATACAGAACACACAATAAAGAATAGTAATATTTCTGTTTACTGAGATATCAACTGGCATTTCGTTGCAAGTCAATGGTCTATCTTTGCTACAGCATACTAGACCTCAATCTGGCATCTACAAATGTCAAGAGTATAAAAAAAAATTATAGGATGGAAATCTAAAGCATGCTCTAAATTCCTAAAAACCAAACAAAGTTCACCTAGACATATTTGCTGCAGAAATCAGTACAATATTCAGCTGTCAATCTTGAAAAACAATGAGGGAGCGATGCTGTCAGTAGGACAGGATAATAACATTTCAAGCAGATGTTCAGGCGGGGCTCTAATTCTCACTGAACTCCCTTGGTAAGCATTTAATTTCTTTATCATATGCAAGCTAGGCAAATTGTACTTCATCAAAACTGTATTGTGAAATATTAATATTTCATATTATAGCAAAACTCCATAGAATAACCTTTGTCATATTAAGAACATCAGAATTTCAAATGTCATGGTTCTGCATTTTAATGCATCTTAAATAGCTTTTTGGCTTGGCACCATAAATTATAACTAGTTTAATCTAAATTACTACGCTGTAATATCAAACAAAAATATACATTTTGTAATACAGATTCACTTCTGTGAAATACTAATGTTATGGAAAACAATGCATCATTGTACCATGATTTTTTTACCACCTTCAATTATGAAGCGAGGTGCACACAGTGCAAGTGTACAGAGAGAGAACTAGCTGGAGCCTGAATATGTATATTGTAATAACAGAACACAGAAATGCTGTATACTGGGCAAATCAATTAATTCTCTGCCAGAAATGGTTTTTATTCAGAAATGGTTCTGAAAATATATTGTAAAATCTACATCTGTGAGCTGTATAAACATATATTATGACTAGAAAGTTTCCTCCACTATGGTTTAGTTCAAATTTAATCTAGTTTTAATTGTAGCTTTGTTTTTAAAATCATCCACACAACTTGCTCCATATATAATGAAAAAAAATTAAAGATTAAAAATGAATTTAGTCTGCATGTTGATTTCTGCTGGTTCTCATAATAAAGGCAACTGTTTCTGCATTATTGAAAGTGACAGCATCACAAATCAATGCATGTCACAACAAAATAAAGACAGATGTATCTGATTAATCAGAATTAAATTTTAGAAGTGAAGGAAGCATCTAAAAATCAAAGCAAACATTTCTGCTAACCCAGTTGTTTTTTCATCTTTCTAAACAGCCCGTACAACGCAGTGAGAGAACAACAAAGCCTGAATTCAGCTGATAAAACCCTAATTTCTGCTATAAGCTCCTCACTGTGGTAGTGAGTATGGCATAGGGATGTACACACCTCATACAACCTCTGACTTGTTTTGATACTATGTTTATACAAACTTTCTGATTACAGGTTTTAATGCAAATTTTGTGTTCTAAACAATACTCACTAATAAATTCTTAGTAAATAAACCAGCTCAGTATAACACTTCTCCTAAAACCCTCCCACTCACAGTTAAGTGTTTAATTAATGCAGTATCTGTCATTCTGAGTGTAGTTTTCTGTTCATCTAAGCTCTAAAAGAGGTAATAATTGGGATCCATTTATTGTGGACTCTGTGATATGCAGCTCCCCCATTTCCCTTCAATACCTCGCAAACAGAATTTACAAATAATACGCTGCTGCATACAGTTATCTGAACAAGACAGAAATACTATTTGAACCAACAGAGCAATGAGCTATTGATTCTGCAGTCAAAAAGGGAAGACATGAATGTTCAAAAAGGTGTGTGAAGGGACACTTCTATTCTGCTACCATTTGTCTTTCCTAGTGATTGTCCATTTTAAAAGCAGTTCTTCCCTTTTCTGGAAGAAATCAAATCTAGTTAATACTAATGCAGCTGTGCAAAGATGTTTAATTTAGTAAATAAAATTCTACAAGTCACTATCTCCTTCACAGATTCCAACAGACACATACAGGTACAGTCCCCTATGATTAACATTTGCACTACACTGTAATATCCAGCACCTTCTAAAGTATTTAGAGAGCAGTATATTTAGAGTTATAAATACTCTGAACGAATTTCAGCTACTGCTCACGTTAGCTTTTTTGCAGGTGTCAACAGTAGTACAGTAGTATGCAAGAGCAAACTTTGCTGAATCACTCGCAGTTGAAACACTCACCCTACAAACAGAAAATGCTACAAACGTTGTCATGAAGACAATTATCAGCAAGGTTTGTGGGTGTTTAAAAAGGGAGCGAGCACGGCACAAAACAGTGTGCTCTGTGCTAACTCCCTCTGTGGCAGCATGTGAAGCTTTCAAGGTGAGGCCGTGACACATGAGGACTGGAAAGACTAGGGAAGTAAATTATGGTCCAGAGGCTGAACTCCAGCACTGTTACCCAACAGCTCCTCTGTACAAGGCAGTAGGGCCTCTCATGGGCTGCAGGGATCCCTAGCCTTGTGTTTTAGAAGAGCTTTCTGCACTAGATGATGAAAGAGAGAACAGGAGAAGTAGCTCATATGAAATAAATCCTGTATCTTACGAGAATCCAGCCTGAGTCGTTTTTATCTACATCCTTAGAACCCCTTCTTCCAAGATTTATCACGCTTTTCTCTCTGACCTTATTCCACCACACCGTGATTAATGTATGGAAATTTCTGGTTGGGCTGTATATGCTTTTCACCACCTCTACGTCACTCAAATTTAGCCTGCATCAGTCACTTTTGCTAAAGTGCCAAAGGATGCCCATGTTAAACAGGGAAGTCACTGGTTTCCTCTGTCTGAACACAGAGTGGCAAATTCAGTCAGTGGCCCGGAAAAAGGAGAATTTCTCCTGCTGCTAAGCTCCCGATGGCCCCACAGGCAGTTTACACCAGGGAAATCAGAAGGAAGCCCACCAGTGAAGCCGTACCAGGACAGACAACATGAGGAGAGGAGGGAAGAACACAGAATCCTACTTTTATCACACACAATCAAGGCTGAAGTGGAAAAGCTTCAGCTGCCAACAACTGCGTCTAGCAAACTCTCTTCCCTCGAGAAGCTCTTCTGCTCTTGGGAACTGTACTGTCGGGGGAGCTGCTCCTCCTCCTCCCAGCAACTCTGCAGACTGAGATCAGGAAATCTTCATTCCTGATCCTCCTGTCTATTGCTTTGACTAGCTGGGCAGGACAGCTCAGTCTGAAATCCCCACCATTGGTACCTCTGCCCAAGAGAACATTCTGCTCCCTGCTGAACACCGCACAAGATTTATGTCTACATAATCAGAAGCTGAATTACAAAAAGTTAGCACATTATGCCAACCTCTAATACTTCAAACTCTCTACCAACAACTTGTTCTAGCATGAAGTCAACAAGAGCAGTCTTTCTGCAGTACTCTGTTCACATAAGAACTGCTGTACCTAATTGAGCTTTTCTTCCCATTTGAAATAGTTATTGTTGTAGCATTAAGTACCATATTACTCCAATAAATAAAACCGATTTTGCTTCTGCAGCACCGCTCAGCCACGCATCTCAGATCACGTCAGGAACACTAAGGCTTAACACCTGAGGGAAGTGCAGTACTAGGAAGAATACAAAAATAGTAATCTAGGCAGCACTTGGGTGGGACACAGTTCTACTAGACACAACACATGATTCAAGAGTTTAGGCACAGCGAAAGAGTACTGTCTCCTGCTGAACACTAGAAGGAAGCTTAGGCAGAAATAACAATCACTGAACTAGAATTTACTAGATAGCACTTTTCTGAACTTATTAACTTTAAAACAAATAGTACCTGCAACACTTAGCATCTTATTGCAACAAATACTTAAAAAAACCTTGAAAGATCTCCATCTGAGTCACACCTCCAGAGCATGGCATCCAGTGGAACACTTTGCAGTCGCCATTTCAGAAATGACTCAGAGTCTGCTGCTTAGTATAGCACCAACATCACTTCCTACAACATGCATGTCTTTCCTCCTGAACTCCCACCCAAGCTGGAACTCAGCCTGTGTCTGTTTAGCTCTTGAGATGCACAGTAATCAACGTGCAGTCTGGCAGGACTGCCAGCATACCAGCAATAAAACTGATAAAAAAATAAGTCTCAGTACTTGCTATGGGTTGCCTGTAGCCTAGGCGCTGAACAGCTACAGCTGATGGCATGTTATACATGTAAGTCAATTGTAAACATACTTGAGAGACATTTATGTCCTAAAAAGTGTTTTAATAAGAAGCCCTGTGAAGTAGATTGGAATCTGCACTGCAGTCCAGAGGAACACTTACTTCCTCAGGGCTACTAAGTGACAGCAGAATCCAGCCTGATGTATTTTACAATATTCTGCAGTAATACAGCATTTTGTCCTTAGATCTTCCTCATACCCACTATAGTTAATTCACCTGTGGTACTTACCCATGGAAAGGTGGTGGAGGAACAAATCCACCTTTTCTCTTCTGCTCCATCCACCAGCACATTCGTATATCCCCTCTCCGAACCAGGAACAAAAGGCCCTTGTACGCAAATTAAACTCAAAAGCTTTCTTCAGCCCACACTACTGTTTGTTACCAGTTGACAGCACCTTGCTATTATTGACACTGTTACTCAGGCCTGCATCCAAGGATTCACCTTTGCTCTTCCTCTCTCCACAAGCCAAACCATATCTACATCCCAGCCCAAAATCTGTTTCTTTTCTCTGTGATCTGTTTATCAAAGCTGTTATTTTCTTTCACTGTCTAAACTTCATGCTCAGTCCCATTTTGCCATTTTGAATGCAGCAACATGAAGCTGCAATTCTCCTGAATTCAAACAAGCAATTACTCACTTAAAACTACACAAAATGCTTTATTTAAGGTGCCACACTGAGCCATAGTCTTCAAGACTTAATTCTAACTCCTTCCTCCTTCGCTACATGTTACCGAAGGTTGGCGTCACTGTGCTCTTCTCTCCATAGGCTTGTTTTATGTTGCCTCCATCCTTCTCTTCCACTACCCACCCAGCCTCCTCCTTGCAGCCAAATTATCACATTGCAACTGCACCTCCAGTTCAATGGCTTATCTCAGCAGCCTCTGGCACAGAATCCGCCTTTCAGGAGTTATGTGACAAAACTGTTACTCATTCCCTTTGCATTCTGATCCTTCACAGAAAACACTTTCACTGCAGTATCTTAAAAAGAGGATTTTTCTACTTAATAGTTGGCTAGTATTAAAGGTTGGGGCAATAAAAGGGAAAAATGTAACAACAAACAAAACCAGAAATTGTGTCACTGCACTGTGGAAACCCCACAGACTAGCTGAATTACACAATGTATCATACCCTTCCCTGCTAACTTTATGCTAGTTGGATACAACAGAGCCATTCCCCAAAGATCCAGATTTTTCAAATATACAAAGAAATGGTTATATGCAAAATATACATTAAAATATTTCCTCACCTTATCCAGGGAGAACGTTTTAGTGACAGCAAAGCCCCATCCAGCTTCAAATGCTCTTCGAATCATTGAAGAACTAGTAGCAGGGGTTGCACTGGCAAGGCCAAAAGGATTTGGAAACTTCAGTCCAGCCACTTCTACACTGATATCCACTAAATCGATAGGAGTATAGAAGAGTGGGAGTTCTGGAACTGTAGAAACTGTGACACCATATAAGGACTGTAAAAAAAACAACAGAAAACCACAGAATTTTTTTCTGATCTATTTTTATACAATTTATTATTAATCCTGATAAGGGAATAATTAATATATAACAACCCAAAGTTTAAGTATTCTATTTTGTGTTCAGACTTGCAAATCAGAAAAACATGCAAACACTTGCCTATGTAACAGCTTCTGCCCAAATAGTATTCTAATAGCTTCTGCTGAAATAGTATGCTATGATGGAAATAACTGAATGACAGTAACAACAATGAAGAAACAGCTCTTTTACATCCTGCACTGATAAGCCTGGTTCAGTCCAAATGTTTGTTCAGCCATTCTGAAGAGCCACTTCTGTTCCCTACAGCAACCAGTAACAGCAAGACTGAAAAAACCCACAGTATGCAGATGAACTCTTTCTAGTTTTCTTCTCAGGTGCCAATCTATAAAAAGTATAGGAAATTGTGAAAAATGAGGGAAAGCATCATGTGGAGGATCACTCAGCCCTAACTCCATATACTGTGAACTCCTAAACCGTTTTCCCCCACTTTGAAAGCCTTTGTATAGCCTACACAATAGCATATCTATGCAAAACTGATATTGGGTTAATATTTATTTGTATTAGTATGAATATACTTCAAGACTGAAAAAAGTTAGAGTCTGATTTGCCATCAAAGAGCATCATACACATTATGGCTGAGCCACCACAGTCACTTTTGTTTTCATTTGAAAGTCTTTTCTCTGAAGAGTCAGTGAGAAGCATTCAATGTATGTGTTGCATCTATTATAAAAATTGTAAAGAGAAAAGCTTTTTCTATGTATGGATACTGAACAGCATCCTAATCAGGCTGTGGAGGGTAGAATTTAAATCTTTGCTCACTCAAATGGTTGACTCAATAAAATCACAAAGAAATAAAGCAGGAACTTCCAACACAGAGAAGCCGTACACTGTCTGCGTTCCTAATAAGTCCCAGCTAAGAGCACAGCAGTTTCTTCTGTCTTTAAAAAGAAGATTTTTCAGCAGGACAAAAAAAAACAGTACTTGAAGTTTGGAAAAGATTTTTTGTAGCAGAGTAAAAACCTCAGCCACTTACAAACTACTGCTTTTTGGGATTTTGGATTTTTTTTTAAGGAACTTATTTAATCAATTTTTACCCGTGAAAACTGATAAGCACAGATGGGGTGAGGAGGTTTTTGTCTGTTTTAGTGCCTTTTGTTTCCCTGTCTGTTTTAAAACCTGAGAGTTCACACCTGTTTGGTTTTGGGATTGTGTGGATTCTCATCACACTATTCTGACCCCAGATCTTTGAGTCTTCAGACAAAGAGGATACATTTTGGGGCCAAATTTTCTGATGGCTTAAAAGCACTGAAAGTAGTGGAATTGTCCTAGCCTGAATGATGCAAACCTGAATGGATCCCTAATGGTGGACATTTGGAGAAAAGCTGATTTCTAAAGATCCCTAACACTTAGGACCAAACTTGCTTCAGTATCACGACCTCTCTCAGCTAGAGGCCAATGCATTTGCACTTTATAAAAAGCCAAACATGTCCCATTTTTTCCTTCCTGAGTGTTCACTGCTTCCTCCATGTCATACTCCACACGGCTATTTTTGTACAGCAGGAGAATCTGAGTTCTTCAAAAACCAAACAGCCTGGCGTTCTACATCTCAAAAGCTTAAGAAAGTATTTTCTTTTTATCTTTTTTTTTACTTTGAGTTTGATTTAATCTTTTTAATTTTTTTTCTTTTAGTTTTTCTTAACTAATATTTCAACTACAAAATGTTGTTTGCAATGCCAAACCAGAAAACCCTGGATCACACAATTCAAATTAAAGCATTTTTAAAATGCTAGCACTTCTTGTCTCCTACACATCTGAAAGTGGGGAAATCTGTTGAAATCAACACTGATATACTGAAATCTTACAAAAAACTTTGATTTTCATTCTGTAAGAATGACATCAAAAAATGACTTCAGGAAAAGGATCTGGTCAACTCCACTCTTTGCACACATGTGAGCAATAAACCTAATTTTCTAGTTTGAATTAATTTGCTATTCAGGATTGTTCAAATGTTCTCTGTGAATACAGTTCAGTCTGAGGATTGTTCACGAGCTATTCATAGCTTGTACAACTGTAAATATTGTTTGCTATAGACAAATAGGCAGACAGTGCTGAATATGTAGCTGAAGTTCCATTGTAGTGTTTCTTTTCCCAAGAAGGACAATTAAATCTCTAGAAGCTGCTCTCACCTAAAATGAATGTTGTTTAAATGTGATTCTTAGTGACCTCTCTGTGGTAAAATAGGAACAAATCCTATACAAGACAAAAAAAAAAAATCCACCAAAGCAGTGAAAGACTTTTGAAGCACATGGTTGAAAATACCCATGCAGGAATAGGCCTTGCCTCCTGCATGCCATCATTCAAACCAGCCTGAAGCCACTTCCCAAACCATATACAGGAGCCCATCTTTCCTTCCTTACTTCCCTCCCAAAGAGCAGAACTACAAAGAATTCCACCCACATGCACTCAGGCCCCACAGAATGTGCCCGATGGTTTGTTAATGATGAAGTGACACAAGCAGAGATGGCAGGGGGAGAATTACAAAAGGTTTGAGTGGAATAAACCAAGTATCTAAAAACACACAGGGGCAGGATGCAGCTGAAGGTTCAGTAGTCAGTGGCAAAACATCTTTGGAGATTTATCTCCCTCCTTCCTATCACTTCCTTTTTTGCTCTATTTTTTTGCTCTTTTTTTTCCTTCAGCACAGCACAATGCTTATAAAATAAATATATTTTATAAGCCTTGATGCATTGTTTTCTACAAAGCAAAATTTTTGGCAAACAAAAATGTTATATAGCTTCCTGAAAGTGAAATCATCTTTATAATGAAGGATTTCCCTGACATTGCACAAACAAATTGGAAAAGAAAGCCTGCAGGCAAGAGTTTATTTATAATAACTCTTCCCTTGATTTTTAGAAGTAGGGGACAAAAAGTGTGGCCCATTCTTCCTCTTAATTTGATGCCAGCCAGCTGAGCTAACAATATTGCAGCTACTTGTTGCAATCATGACATTTTTTGGAGACTGGAACAGGGCGGTAAAAAATCCCCAGCATGTTGCAAACAGCGGGTCCAGTTTACCCTAAACAGGATTCGCCCGAAGGCAAAAGCACACGGGCTGCAGTGCGGGGCTGAGAGACAGGAACTCAGCTTTAGACCTGATACAATTTTTGACAATAATTTTCTTTAGATGGAGAAAATTCTTAACCAGAGTGATACAGTCTAACTGCATTTTCTGGCCTTTAACAAAGATAGACTGTGAAAGCGAGTAGTTGTATTACTGTTATTTTTCACAGACAGCCTTCTCCACAAATCCTACTGCCTGGAAGAGTTTTTCTGAATACTTCCATCTTACTCTGGCTTTCTTTGTTTTAAAGTCTGATCCTAAAACATGCCTTTTCTCCCTTGCTTCTGCTATCCTCTCTCCAATTCTTCATTATTTAACGTTGTGGTAAATATGTTTATGTTATTTCATACAATCTCTGAATGGTTGTGGTTGGAAGGGATGCCTGGGGACTATCTCGTCCAACATCCTTGCTCAAAGCAGAGTCAGCTACAGCAGTTTTGTTCAGGGTTCTGTCCACTTTGACACAGATTTCCTAAGCTCCTTCCTGGCTTTCTCTTTCTGTTACAGGCATATTGCTTACTCAGAGGCAAGCAACTAATTTACCAGGCTTCCTGAACTTGCCTTTAATTCACCTTTTTGCAAATGGTGCTTTATTGCTGCATGCTACTGTTTCGTATGTTGTTCTAGCTAAACAACGGGACATTCTTTTTTCCCTGCAGTTATCCTGAAAAGAAACAGAAAACGTAACTAATGGCTTCAAATTCAAGCTTCCTGGGAACCTCCCAATTCTGGTATTGATCACAAAATAATATATATTCATGCATGCTCAAGGAATATATGAGAATGGTCAATCTTGACGAAGAATCAACATTATACTTTTCAGATACAAAGCCCATATATTCTCTGACAGCACAGGTAGAGAAAAAATAGAAAATATACAATAGTAGTTCAAAATAACACTATGATGTGCTCAAAATTCATCTTGAATAATGTCTTAGTGAAGTGCAGTTTATATCAGTTGGGATCCAGACCTCTATTCTCTAAATGTATCATGTACATTTCAGCCTAGGAAAAGTATAAAAAACTTCCACACTGGAAGATCACAGTAAAGAAAAATAGATTAAAATAAAAGAAAACTTACTGTGAACCAGAGCAAAAAAGTCACTTTTAAAGAGGGATTTTAGTGAGAAGAAGATGGAAGCTTGACTGTCATATATGGGAAAACAGTCCACAGGTAAGTGTATGAATAGAGCAGGAGTGAGGCATTAAGACTGGCACAGTCATCCAAGAAGAAAATACTGGAGTGTCTTTGCTCTCAAGATAGGCATAGAAAATTAAAAGTTAGTCTTGCAATAGTAAGTTACCTTGAATATAACTATTATAATATTAAATCCATTCACTGAACAAAAAGAAATGAATGGTAACTGAGGCACAGAAGAGAACAGCAGCCTATATTGCTTCTGCACAAGATCATAAAGTCACTGTTGGACAAAAGCGAAGGATTACAATCCCCAAACTAAATAAATCACTAAGATTATTTAATTGAAATTTTTACATCATTCATGGAATAACACAAGAAGGTTGAATTGTGAGAAAATGTGAGTAGTGGACAGTTGCATGAATTGGGCTGATTCTGTTTGGATCTCTAAAGACTTGCAAGGAAGGGTTCTAGGAAGACTGACTGCAATTCCTAACAGGTTCTACTACAACTATCCTTAGTTAGGCTTTGACCGGTCATGTTTATAGAAACTAACCTGACACAGCTGCAGGCAACAATTTCTGAGATGAACCTGTGCCTCATATAGTGGGAGGAATATGTTAAGAGGCAGGAGATATTTAGGCAACTAATGATGGAAAGTTTCCAGCATAAGAGCAGCCAAGAAGCTTCTGTAAATAACTCTCAGTGCTGAACATAAGGCATTTCTGCTGAAGAGTCCTTGAGTCTGGATCTCACGCCTGACTTGACCATGTGCCAGAGCTTGCAATGACTGGAGTTTCAGGGCACATATCAGGCCCATCTGTTCGCTTAGCCTTTTGCCTGGAGTAGGTTGGGATACAAGCAGCGTGCTGTTCAAACAGTGCACTCTGCAAGTAGTCAGGATGGTGGGTTTGAGTTACACTCCTTGACATGGTCTTGGATTAGTTGAGAAATCCTACGGAATAGTTTTATTTTGATGAAGACTGACTGCATCATTTATAGATCCTGGTGCTGAGATATATGGTGATTTTGGGAATGGCTACCTATTCCTTAACTGAAACACAGACAGTATCAATGCATTTATTTAAAATTTAATGTGTAATTGATTCAGACACTCAGATCACAGGATGGTTGCCTGCTTTAGAATCTCACAGCAGAGAGAGAATAGCATGGCATGTAAGGGTATTTTTTCACTTGCTTTTGGACGTTTCCACAATATAGTTCAGCTGTGAACTGAGTGCATGCGCACACATGTGCACAAAGGCAGGCACGCACACACACATCTGTCCCTATAAACAGCAGGGTAATACAATCATTCTCTTATCCTTCTCTAAACAACTTCTTTAAAACCAAACTCTCCTCCAGTCACTAAAATTCCTACCAGGTCCAAACACTGGTGAAGTAAGCTGCCAAATTACAGCATTTTGCACCACAGCAACCAGATTTTACAAGGGCTGCACATCCAAATAAATGCCCTTGGGCAACCCATTCATCTAACAGCTGGAAAGGTGACACTTGACATTTGGAAACTTTCCTGTGAAGATTGCTGTAAGGCTTTCCCATTAGCTTCCTGGTGAGACTGTAAGGTTGAATAAGCTGCCTTGAAACCTGCAAAGGGTAACAGAAATGCTCTAATATCACAAGTCTGCTTGATTTAAAATTCTAATTTTCAAGCCATGACTATTCGGATTTTTTCCAAAGTATTAAACACATTCCAGAGGGGGAAAAAAAAAAAAAGCTTTGAGGAGGAAGCACCATGATAAAGGAAGGTTTTATAAGTGATGCCTGTATTTCTAAGAGGTTGAATAAGGAGACAAAAAAGAGGAGACACCCTCTGTCCCCTACCACAGTTACCCAAAATCACTGTGCACTGAGAAATTAAGCAAGCAGGTCAGGGATTAAAGATGTTTCACACTCAGCATTTTCATAGGGTCTAAGAAGGCAGGACACAAACAGTGCTTCAGAACAAGTGAGAAAAAATATGCACAGATACTAACAACAAGCTTTCGGTTGAAGTATTTTTAGGAAGTGAAATCAGACCCCAACAGCATGAAATTGCACAAACATGCAATCAGAGAAGCTTTGAGCAGATGGATGGGGGAGAAAGACATTGAGCTGTTACAGTCCCAACTTCAGTTGTTCAAATCTCTTTATGTGGGAGAATGAATCATGTATCATGTTTCTTAAAAGTTCCCTGCACTATGAACACACTTTTTGTCAGCTGGTTCTCCAGGCTGTGTCTCTGTCTCGGGAGGTTCCTTTGCAGCTCCTCTACCAGAGGAGTGCTCTTTTACTAGAAAAATCAGGGCAGAGGTGCTCAGTCAGGAACATGAAAGGAGAACCAAAGGGAGACACGTGGTTACCAGGTTTCTCAAGTCTGCATGCCTTACAGTTCTCAGATAAATTCTCCACTGTGTTATTTGCCCCTGTGCATTCTGTGTCTAGTTTTTGTCAAGCTCTTGTATCCAGTTTGTCAGTCTCATCAGAGCAAACTTGGGTTCCAGTGTAGACAACCTGAGAGCTCTGTAAACTATTAGTAAACTACAAATGTCTTCCCCAGGTAACAACATTGGCAGTAGTTAATTTTTACTTTATGCACTACTGGAAGATTTTACTTTTTAATACTTATGGAGCTCAGTAGTTTTCCCCAATTACCCAATTAGGGCTTCCGCTCACGGTGTCTGTTGTGCAGGGAGGCTTACTACCCTTGAGTGGAATTCAGAGCTGGGGCCAAGAAAATGTTGCTTGAATTCTAGCGTTAAGATACTGTAAGAAAGCTGAGTTCATGTACCCAAAATCTAATGTGAAATCCAAGCTGAATGAATCTGTAATGTTCTAATCACCAGATAATCCAGGTATTAGTTTCTCAAAATTTGTATAATTAATCAAAACCACAATGAAATTATTTTTAGAAGTTATCTAAAACCAGATAAAAATGGGAGAGAGAAAAATACTTTTGAAAAAGTCACCTGTATGTATCTGTGCATGTACCAGGAAGCTTGCTTTCCATCGTTTACAGATTCCACTGTAGTGTTAGCAACACCACCAATGTCACCCCCTGCAAACACCCAGGGTTCACTTGTTTGCATAGTTTCTGGGTCTACTTCAGGGAGACCCCATCTGTTAAACTTCATAGGTGCCATGGCCTCTCTGACTGTAATTAAATAAAAGACAAATATGTTAATAAAAGAAAGAAAAAACTGTTGCTAAAATCTCTCAATTATACGCTGATAACAATAAGAAAATTTAATGCTGAAAAAGATCTCTCTCATAAAAATCAAAACCATCCTGACTTAATATTCAAACTTAGAACATCCTGGAAGAAAGGCTCACTTCAAAACTTGTCGTACATATTAAGAATAAAACCATAACACCACAATCAAAATTAAATGCTTACGTGAAGACAATATATTTTTGTATCTTTTTCACTACAATTTCTGAATTTTTTTTAAAGCTTGCATTAGGAGATCTTAATATTTTTCATGCTATTAGTAAACAGCACATATAGGCATTTTGCATGTGAAATATTATTGTCCTTCAAAATAATATATATGTGAAAATAAAAAATACTTTTATACTGCATGGCATTATATAAATGTAATCAAATACACACAAATGTTCAGAAAAATATTCTATTAGTACTTTTTAAATTATTATATTCACAAGGCACTTCAAAGGAGCTTCATTAAGAGAATTGTGTTTTCAATAAATATTTTTGGCAAATGTTGATGGCATAGAGGGGGCTATATAGCTTTGTCTGCAGTAACCAAAGATTCTGCAATAAAATGCAGCTTAAAATTGCAATGTCCCTCAGGGATATACCACTGGCAGATGCAGATTGCCAAGGTCAATTAAACTGATGTAGTTGCACTGTCATAAACGTAAAAGAGAAATCTGCCAGTTTAAGACAAAGATTTCTCCAATACAAAGGGCAAAGTCAAGGTATTGTCCCAGCAGACGCCCCAGTACGGAGCAAGCTTCAAACACAGCTTTCCCACACATCGCAGTGATGGGATTTTCCTCCAAGGCTCTGCGTCTCCTTTCACCTCCAAATCACATATTAGAAGTGTATTTCAAAGTGGAGGCTGTGTATAATCAGGGGCAAAATTATTAAACTGGAACCAAGGCACAAACATTGTCACCTACTTGTCCCATCTATGCTCTCTTCCTCATCCTCGGCATTTACAAACATATTAAGAGGACTTAAATTCGAAAAAATTTTTTGCAACTTGTTCAGAAGCCTGAGTCACAGAAGACAATTTTAAGCTGCAAGACTGTAGCAGATTTTCTACCAGAAGTATTAAATCTATCTGCAAGACCTATTGCTTGCACAATCTCTCCCACCTGGCATACACACGTGCCTTAAGATGACAAAAAAAAAATTTGGGTAGCCAACAAACCCAAAAACTTAAGAAATGATTTCCTATAAAAATATCTAAATTACTGAAAGATCACATGAAACGCAACCTTCAGAGCAAGACATTTTTTGTCTGGAAAACGAGGGGTTTGGTTTGTTTGGGTTTGGGCTTTTTCTGTTTGTGTGGGTTTTTTTAAAGGAAGGAGTTGGCTGATAGCAGTTTTATTAAAAATCCTTCAGAAATCAATACATTAACTTTCTCTTTGTGCCTCAGGCTGTCTGTACTTCAAGAAAGCTTTTGATCATCTTATATTTGTCATATATAGGATAACTTATAGCATGCAGTGGTACCATCTCAGCATGTGGTCTAGACAGCTCTCACAACTTAAATATGTACAGGCTTGTAAGGACATGTTTGGAAAAAAACAGAGGAAAACTTGGTACTGCAGGATTTGGTACTGGGGATTTAACAGGCGACTTCTGTCTCTCTGAGACAGGACTAAACCACAGTAAAGGTGTCTGAGGACAACGTGCTGTTGAAAAGGCAGTTTTTCAAAAGAAATTTTGTAAAACTGGAAGTTCTGACTACTTATTTCATCTTGTGGAAAAATAGGGTATTACCTCTGTTATCCTGGATCTATTACATTTCTCAAATCTCTTTGAATTGCTTTGTTCTAAAATAGCTGTCTGGACATAATTATACCAAAAGCTTTTTTGAGTGTGAAGAATGCCCAACATATCTTCGCCTGAAACATCTCTCCAGGCCTGGGGATTTGTCTGCCTGATCAGTATTTTTAAAATTGAGAAAGAACATTTCCCTGGTGGCAAGGCTGACATGGCATCCAACTGCTATTTCTTTCCGTCTTTCTTATAATCTCCAAGAATTTAGGTTATATTAAAAAAAGGGCATGGTTCAAAAGCATTTTATAGAAGAGCTGCTAACATCCTCACAATTTGGATCTGATAGCTGGTGCAACTGAGAGGCTGAAGAGACCACCCCCTACACAACCTGCACAAGGAAAGGGAGAACTGTGGTCTTCACAAAGGGAAGTCCCTTCTCTGTGAGAGAGAGCCCAAGAGCCAAACATGAGCTTGAATTATTGGTTCTCTGAACTGGTGTTTGATACTGAACAACAAGCAAACCAGATATTTAACATCTGGTGCATGATTTGGGACCGAGGTAAAGAGTATCTTTTAAAACCTTCACCATCACAGTTTCAGTCTTCAAAGTTTAAAACTAACATAGCTTCTCTCTTGAAAATTTAAACTACAATCCTGTGTTTGTGCTGCCTTCTCCTCCACAGCCTAGTGAGATATCATATATCATCTGAAAAGATCCTTCTGGATGCAAGACAACATACAATTTAATTATTCTACTGCTATCAAGTGATGCTAACACAAATAACACCAAACAAAAGGACAGGGCTGAATATATTTTCCAAATTTGCTATATTCACAGAGCAAACAAACACAAATGGAAACACAGCAGCAAATTATAGCAGTTGCAAAAACAATATTAAAATATAAGTGAATACAGAAAAAATATTTTAATTAACAAAACAAATCAAATGGAAAAGATTCCTCAAATAAAGCTTTAAAAGTGAGTCTCTGTGTGACTGCCATGACTAATTATGCATCCATGTAATGTGTGTTCAATTTGGGCTTATTTAAATAGCAGAAATGCTCATTAGCTGCAGTATATCTGTGAAGCTTCAATAAACAGTTTAATGGTTTTTATGTTTAACCAATTCTGTAAGTTCCTATAATTTTAGTTTTAGTAGCTCATTAATGTTACTTTTGATATCCATCTTACAGAATCCCTTTACAGTGAATAGTAGCACTACTTCTGAAAAATACAAATATACTGTAACTTTCTTAATCTAAAATGTATAATTTCAGCTGTCACATGCACTAACAGATTAACTGCTGGCACTGCCCAGTCTAAATGCCGAGCAAATAAAGAAAGGCACGATCATGCTTCCAACATTCTCTACCCCACTAGTGTACTGAACAGGATTAAAAAGCTGTTTGACTGGACAAAGCTGGGTCCAGTTACACTGGGACGGGGTCCTGCTGCAAGCTGCTACTGACTTTGTTTTCTGTCACCAGCAAGCAAAAGTGTCTAATATCTATCAGAATTTCTGCCCTAAGCAAAAAGGACTTTAGAAACCATCATGAAGCCACTTCTGGATACTGTAAACGGGTAATGATTTCAGAGTGTGGAACTGCTGCACCCGAAGTCCTTCAGTAAACCTATTTATGGAGAAAAATCCCATTCCAAATGACTCAGCAGGAAAACTCCTACCTATTTCAATACGTATCTTTTGAATGTATAGAAATTTCAGTTTCATATAACAATTTTTTACAAATCTGGTGACCTAAAGCCTGTTGGTGCAAGGCAGATGCTGTGCTACCAGGGAGATGCCAGGGCATTTCCAGCTAGGGTATCACAGCCTCTCTTCCTCCCTTTTGCTGTCTCATTAAATACTCACAGCTTCAGTGCTCTGAGGTCAAAGTTACCCAGTGGTCTGAGCAGGCTGTATGAAGGAAATCAACACTCCTTCCAAGTTCTGGAACTCCTGGTTTCTGTGCCATTTGAAGTTCTATATTTGTTCAAAGGAAAACTAAAATCTTTTTCACTTAAGAGGTCAGAGTTCTGCAAACCTTTTTTCCTTTGTTCCCTAGCAAATGCTTCTCAAACTGTAGAAATAAAAATTAAGTATGAGTGCGTTAAAGAATGAAATTGTAAACAACTTGGGAAAAGTTATCTTTGCTGTATGTTCTATTCTAAGGGAGCAGTAAGCCTGGGGTTTGCTCCTGCAGTTTTCAAGCAAGATGACAGTTGTACTAAAAGTAAAAGCAAAATATCTGAAAGTTGTGACTGATTCCTGGAATTGAGAAAAAAAGTTTTGCCCTTCAGTCACGATGCAATAGCTAGCTACTACCAACTTTTTCATAAATCATATCTTGGTTCACAAATAACTTACTATTCCTGGGGGTTATTTTACAAAGGCAGTACTTGGAGTTTTCTTGGATATTTTTGCATTTCTCTTTTTTGCCTCTCCAGGAAAATAAAATAGACATTATCTTGCTAAGATTCAGTGTTCTGGTTACATGGGAATTCTTCCTCTTTACTGCTGCCTGATAAATAGAATGTTAAACTAAACTTAGGTTGCCAGTTCCCTATTCTGGCTTAGTCCCTTGTTCTGCATTGAATTTTGTAGTGCATTTTGAGCACTATTTTCCACACTTTCTCCATGGTTCTCGTTGGAAATTCATGAAAATAAATCAGAACAAGGGCATTTGTTCCAAAATTTTGCAGTCCAAAAGTATTGTTCCCTTTGCTTATCAGAAGGAAATAGATTAGAAAAGGGTTATTCAAAGTTCAGAATTTAAAACCAAGTGGACTGGTGTTAAGTACGATGTAGAGGCTGAACACAGTGTGAGGGAGTACACAGAGCTGCAATTGTATGTGTTGAGCTGCAATTTGGAATGGTGACAGAAAGTATTTCAGTAATTCACTAATACATTTTAGGTCTCAAAAATAATAAACTAAGCAAAAAAGCAGGAACCGGAGGAAAAGTACAAAATTCCTCTCACAGCTCTTTATTTTTGTGGGTCAGTTATGATGGCTTGAAGGCTCTGGTAAGCTTTGCAGCTAAAATAAAGCAGCTTGTACTTGCAAAAAAAAATTTTTTCCAAGAAGAAGCAAAACATTTTTCTTACTCCATCTGCAGTAGGTGGATTTGAACAATTTGTTGGGCTGTTTTACTGGTTTTAGTAAAATGGTAACTTTCTTAAAACAGTCTAGAAGGCAGCTCCCCTGTTTCATCTATAAGCAACTTCAGGAGCATAAAATGAACCTAGGAGTCAATTTTTTCAAGTAAATGATGCATTTACATGATTCCCAATGGGAGGATGAATACCCACTAGAACTGTTGCTTAAAAAAACAGTCAGCATTTTATTTTAAAGAAACAAAGAAACCTAAATACCTATTGTGAATGCATGGAATCTCATTTGCAAATTTAATAGTTACCATGCAAGAATAGGAAACATCTTGTTGAGGATAATAGACTAGATAAAACTTTCTAACCTATGAGCTATTTCTGCTCAGTCACCCACACACTTGTGGCTTCTCATAAAACTTTCAAACATGAGCATCAAAGCTGCCCTGAACACTTTGTTGAACTGGGGCTAAGTCTAATTTTAATCGCTCTGGTTTTGACAGTATTTTCTTTATTCTTGTGTCAGTAGAACCAGCATTTATAGGACATAACCTGCTGTCTTAGCCCATACCAATACTGCATCTGCAGTTCCCAGAGGTGTCTTACGAATTAGGTCAATTGATAGAGCTCTTTGTATGAGCAGCAATTAACATGTTTATTCAACCTGCACCTGAGTCACCCAGTCACAGAATAATTGAGACTAGAAGGGTCCTCTGGAGGTTGCCTAGTCCATTCAAAGTTAGATCAAGATCCAAGTCAAATCATTTTGCTCATGGCATTGTCCAGTTTTGAGTACCTCCAGTATTTTCATCTCCATCTTTTGATGGGGAATACCTGAATATTTTCATTTCTTGAATATAGAAGTGTGCTTCATTTAGAAAAACCAATCAACCACACAAACATAAAACCACAACAAAGCACTAAGAAGATAAGATGCTGTGGTGTTGTTTTTTTTTTTTTCTTTTTCATTTCTTTTTGTTATGTACACTGAGGTAGTCTGGAGTTTTGGGTGTAATCCAGCTCAATGGTGAAAAGCAAATCTGACTTTCATTAAGACAGCTTAAAAAAAAAAATCCACTTAAAAGCAACTGAAATGGTATGCTCAAAATAAGCACTTTATGCACCCAAGTCTTAGCTTCTTTTCACTTTCACAACATCCAAAACAAATGACTTGCATTTTTCCTTTTTATTTGATTGCTCTTCTAAAAGCAGTTTCACCCAAAATGTAGCGTGAAACTGAGGTGTTTTGCTCACCCCCACTGTAAATGACTCTCTTCTCTCATGATCAGCTCACTGTATGACTTTGTTCCCCTCCCATTTTATGATCCTATTTAAAAACCTTTCAACAATTAATTTAGGCTGTGAATGCACCCTCGGAAATACAAGACTGGCACAGTGTTATGCCTAAGCAACACAGTAAATTCAGTCTTTTAACTGAGGTGATTTTGAATGTGGGAGAAAACAGAATCACTCCTGCATCCTGGTCTATGAATCGCAACAAAACATACCGACTGCATAGGTTAATATTGATTTACCACAGGAGGTCCTAGAAAACCTTCCAAAACCCCTAAACACAAGGTTTTAAAAACAACACCAAAAAAAATTTCCAAAATTCTCACTCGATCAATGCCATTATCAGAGTAGCTAATGAATCTCTTAAAAAAAATCTTAAATCATCTCCTTGCTTCCTTAGGAGGTTAGTCTGAGCCCTGAAATATGACCCACACAAATGCCAGAGTCTTTCCACAGCAATACAGCTCCAAGAGGAATGGGAATCTCTTCTCTCAAAGAGACACAGCCCACACCTCCTGTGCGCTGTAGAGCAGGAGGCAGCGGCAGGGCAGGAGGCAGCCCTGAGTAATCAGCACCGTACATAGCTGGGCGCAGTCGCTGCCTAGAAACAGCTTAGGATGCAAGAAACTATCTCAAAGCAATAGTAGCACACCCAAGGTAGGACTGCTCCTGGAATTCGCTTCACATGTTCCTCAAAATACCAGGCTGATCCTTCTTTTTACTGTAGGAAAGGGTTTAGACTCTTCTCATTGGCTGCATCATGGTTTACCATTCTATACAGCTGGATGTGGAGCAGGGAGTGCCGAGCACATCATTCAGGTTTAGAGCCTGCTTAGATCACTTTAGATCTACCTTTTTCCTTTACTGCAAAGATTCACAAAAGCACATTATGCTAAGAAATTTTGAATATCAAATTTTCTGGTCTTGTGCAATCTGAGGCACTTGCCAAGTCCTCTTGTCAGAGCATTTATACCCAAAGGACCATGACAGCCTGTCATGGGTTAATTGGCTGGCATGACCATGCCCTGGAGAGGCAGGCACATTGATCACTAAGGCTTTCTGAACTTGCTAACCTACATGACCATCTCCAAGCTGAAGACCTATTCATTTCATCAACGTGTCTTCTGCTGAGTCAGCGTTCTTAATTTTGAGGCACATTCAGTGTATGTGCCTGACCTCTTGAAGTCTAACCTAGTGTCAGAAGAGAACAGTCTATAAACGCCACTCAGTTCCCACGTTCTTAGCTATATTTCACGTTCATCTCTGTGCTAAATGCAGAAGATTCATCCAATCTCTGAAATGTCATCAATGTGCCAATTTCTGTATCTTTAATACAGAATTAATTGAATGCTAATTTTTAAGACTAAACCTTGTAAAGTGCAACTAAGAAATATTGTGTAAGATAGAAGCCACAGTTCCCTTGCATATGCACAAGAAATAACTAATACCCAGATCAGCTTAACCAGAATAATGAATGTTTGAATTCCTGTTTAATTTGCTACGGTAAAAAAAAAAAGGTTTCAGAGATCAGATCAGTTCAGCTTAAAGATGTAATACAGTGAGTTTCTCTAGAGTTAATTAATGAGACCAGAAGAAATTCCCAAGAGTTTCTTTGAGATCCCACTTGCACTGAGAAGGAAAATATATGCTGGAACTGTACTTCTATGCTGAGTTCCAGCTCTATACAGCAATATGCAGAGAACTGCCTAGCTACCAGACCCTCAGGTTTTTTTCTAAAATGTGTACCTAAAGGACAAATTCCTGTAAGAGGACTAGCAGTCACAGGCTGCATAACCTCCAGAAGACCCATTTCACAAAATTGTCAAAGGACACGACAGGACATGGCTGCAGCTAAAATAACAATCAGTATTTGCATTAGTCAGGGTTACCTTTACTGTCACTTAAAATGGAGCCAAAGGCACTGATCACCACATCGGCTTTCAGACGGACAACCTGATCCTCATCTTCTTTCCAGTTTCCATCACTGTCTTGTTCAGTTCGAACAAATTCCATAGCAACAATTTGTCCACCTTTAAGAACAACTTTCCGAGGAGAGAGGAAAGGCAGAAATTCACACTTCTCTTCTTTTGCAAGTTCCATCTGTAGAGCAGAAGCAATAAAATATATAACTTTAACTATGCTGTGTTTTCATAAAAAAAAAAACAAAAACCCAAAACAAACCAACAAGAAAACATTTTTTGACTCAAGATGTTACCATGGATTCTTCTATAGCAGAAATCAGCAGCGTCCAGTATGCAGACAGTCATCTTACTGTCAGCTTCAGAGCCTCTCATGCTATTAAATCAAGCAGTGGCAGTAGGTAAATTTTCAAGGCAAGTATTCTCTAATATATTTTCTTATTGTTCCATTACTTTGAGTATGTTTAACTCCTTTGAGGGCAAATGACTTCACTTATGTAACTACCTGTGTCTTTTAAGAAGTGGCCTACTATTAACTTAGCTCATGCCCTGATACGTGTTTACTATGATTTTAAGGTTTTTTTAACTGCTGACTACCATGTACAAGCAACAGTTTTCTGAGTAACAATCCAGACTTAAGATCTTCTGAATCTCTGCCATGGTAAAACTGCTTAAGTCAATTGTCTTCAGAATTTGACTGTCTCTATTTACACAACAACTGTTTTGAATACGTAATATCCCACTTGACATGATTCTAGCACAGCCATTACTAAATTAATCTGCTTTTATTTTACTGTTTTCAAGGCCCTTGCATGACTGGATGAGTACAAAAATTGACAGCTTTTAGAAATTTACTCAGGCTTCTACAAAAGATTTTGGTTCAGAGTGACAACTGATTATAGTAAGAATCTGAATAGCACATGAGTCTGTGCAATGGCTTCAGTAACTCCATTGTGTCTAGAACTCTTGACTGAAGTGCAACCGAAGTAAATCATGCACCAAGAAACCTTCTGTTACTTTCTTTGCAGCTCCATTCTCCTTCTGGAAGATCTAAGGTGCCCACCTTCTTGAAACAGATGACCAGTTACCATAAATCTCATTATAAAGATGCATAAGATGGCCTGCTATCCTCAAGTATATAAAAGTGCAATGTACCAAATAAATGAAAACAGAAAAAGACCACCAAAGTAAGAAAATATAATCTGGAAAAAACCTCCTGTAGTACATATAAACTGAGGAAGCAGAATCAGTTTCAAAATGTCCAGATGACCTGATAAATGCAGAAGTCAAAGCCAAAGTAAAAATCAAATTGAATGCTGAAATATGTGATGAATAACATTGCTTCACTGTCACTGGCAGTGATTCAAAGCCAAAATCACTGTAAGTAATTTTCTTACCAGAAAGAAAGGAAAAGAAAGAGAGCCTTTTATAGGCTCAAAAGGCAACATCAGAATCACTGAGATTCCTTAAACAACAGCCAGAAGGTATCATTCTGGGATCTAACCATGATCTGAAAAGCCACCTACAACACTCTAATGGCTGTTTGATTCCAAGATTAAAAATTTTAGCTCATTTCCTAATTTACAAGAAATTCTATCCCCTGCTTGCAAATACGTCTCTTGGGCTTGTCAGGAAACAGATACAACAGTAGAAAATCATTTAAATAGAGAGTATACAAAGTGAGCCTCAGATGTTTAATGAACATTCATACATTTTAAGAGCTTTTTTATACACAAAACCTTTAGGAGATGTCTGTTAAGTACCTATAGTACACTTTCAGGCCACATAGAAATAACCAAGATGACTTCTCAGAAATGCTGCTATTCAATTTTACCTCTTCTGGGACAGCTCTGATATGAGTGAATCCCTTCCTGAAGACCACAAACACGCGACGAGCTCCGCAGCGCAGAGCAGATGTTGCACAGTCAAAAGCAGTGTCTCCTGCCCCGAGTACAATCACAGTTCCATGTATTGATGGCAACGGAGAGTGACAGGCACACATCCCTGAAAGATAAAAGGAAAACCCCATTTTCAAGTAGAGAAACCATTTCTGCATGACAGCTCAAAAGATACTTGTACTCAAAGCAGTGTAAAATTGCATCTTACAGTTTCCAAGCATGGAGTGTCACTATCAAATTATTCTGCTCCACTGAAAGACAGTTTTATTCCCCCTTTTAAGATATGCTCATATACATAATTTCATAGTCAGTACTCTAAGCAGCTGCATCTTTCTATTGAGGAAGAATTCAAATGACAACATGTTTGTAGGATTGTGGGCCCTGTCAGGTTGAAACTAGAACTGTGAGATCTTTTTATTCAAAAAGTAAGTTTCTCTCTCATCAGATTCATTATCCTCCCAGCTAAAAAAAAATTAAACCAAACCAAACGAAAACAAAAAAAGATGACCAGTTGTTGATAGTTTTGTGTACTAGTTTACCAACATCAGTCCCCTCAGCTGGATTTCTGTAAAGCACTGACACTGTTCTGGCTGTGACATGATTCTCAGAGGCTATTCAGCAGCTGAACATGAAGAGAAAGAATATGGTTACAGTAATTCCTAGTTCTTCCACTGGAAGAAAATGTTTAATCTACAGTAGCTTTCTACAAATCATTTGTAAAAAGTTACATGGAGAAAATGACATTATGTGTTTATCATCTACAGCTTGCATTTGGTGATTCAATTAAACAAGATATTTAAGTAAAACTGAACTGTGTCTGTTCCTTGGATGAGACTGCACTTTATCACACGTTTAAGTACAACTAACTGTTGATTAGGCAAATGGTCATAACTTGAAAAATAATGACATAAATAATACAAAGCTATATTCTGAACAAGTCCAGGACAGTTCCAGTCAGGAGGCACTAAGCTGGCCATTTACCTACTGTACTTTAACTCAAGTATCCTACTATAGCAGATTTTCACATGCAATTGTGGAACACAAGTATTATTGAAGTAAACAATGCTTTTAATTTAGACACATAAGCAGAGTGAGAAAAAACATCCTAATACACCTATTATCTCTCCATTTGAAAGATGGTGAATGTATGACAAATGATATCATTCCCCCCCCGACCATGTATATGGTGTTTATTTAATAGGATTTTTAGTCTAAAATTCTCCCTAAACTTTTCTCATTTATTTTTAATGAACTTAGTACTTCATACAAATTGAGCAGCGGAAAAAGCACAAGTGAAGCAGGGGACTGGCAGCTCAGAGTGCCATTAGAGTCCGAGTCTAGAAGGCATCAGTCAGAGTAGCCCTCTTTGCTCTTGGGAACACGCTCCCAAGGTAAATTCACATCTATGTATCTGCAAGGGGAACCCCTTTTGCAGGAAAGTATATTAACAAGTGGCATTCAGAATTAATAAGCAGGCAGAATATGTATTTTACCATGAATAAGACTATTATGTCTATTATTTAGATAACTGTCATAGTGAAAAAAGGAGAATAGAGTAGGATGTAGTACGTGTATATTTTATTTTAAAATTCCATGCCTTAGAGAGCAAAAGGTGGCTATAGCTACAGACAGACACTAGGAAAATTAAGTAAAAGAGACCATGTTAATTAACAGACAACACCAAAGAGCTATCTATTACTGTCAATCAGAAAAGGTTAGTTCTTCCAAGTTCATCCTTTTTCCCATTGCAGACTTAATATAAAAAAAAGCATATCACCACATATGCTAGCAAATCAAGAGTGCTACTTTGCAATATTTTGAAAGATGTGGATCACATTATAGAGATCCTCATGTACACAAGTGCTACATATCTTCCCAGAATTCTACAAAGTGTTTTTAGTCAAATTGTTTCAAGAGAGGATTGTTTTGCAGAATTTACGTTTCCTTTGTTAATCTATGAATGTGTTGCACTGCATATTCTCAATCTGTTTTACTTTTAAACATCTCTGTCTTTAAAAAGAAAATGCAAAAGCTCACCCTTTTCTCCCAATCATTTAAGATTACTTTGAGCTTAAGAAAGTAGACAGAAATAAGCATTTGATGAAAACAGCAGAGAGATGGGACAGATGGGATTTCACTTCCGAAATATTTTGCATAAAATGGAGTAATAAACTTTACTTTTATAAGCAGAATAATCTGCTATAGAATATATATTCCTCAAAAGTGTTTAAGAAAAGTCTACTAGATAAGTGGGCAATCCTATATGATGCTAAAAGAAATTTCTGAATGCTCAAATGAAAATCAGTTTGTAGATAAAACAAGTTCTATTAAGTCATATGTAAAATGCCACATTCTGTCCTAAGTAAAAATAAAAACTGTACATTAATTTCTTTTTCGCCTGAGGAATCTAGACCATGAAGAAATGTGGCACAGAAATCACGTATTTGGGGCTTATGAGTCCACATTCAGGGACACTGAAAGCAGCTGTACTCCTTGGGGAGCGAATGCAGCCATCTCTGTGCTCAAAGAAAGATGTAAAACCATAAAACAAGACTGCATTTGGTGCCTATGAACTGAGCACTTTCTTATTAACTCCTGTCCTACTCCTGTTGTCCTGAGTCTTAGACTGTAAGTTCATTGGGTAAGGAACTAGTGCTGATTTAAATGTGTCTGTAAAACCTGCAGTATGTGACTCGGAATCAAGTAAAAGAATTTATCAACAATCTACAAATCAGCTGCTTATATAGGTCAGAAACACCTTCTTTAATATCAGATTTTTTCAAGACCATCTTATATATGGTATTTTTATCAAGATACTTTATACAAATGTGAAGCTTATGTCATCTTTTGAATATAACTCAAAATAACAAATATAACTTACTAGGGGAAATTATTTGCCACACATTTAGACTTGTATATATGACTATTTGGTTTATAATCTCTGGGACTAACTTTCCTGACCATGCACCAAGAGAAACCTCTGTCCCAGACATATTCAGTGGAAGGTACTTTGCAACTGGATGTGCTGCTGTGTAGACAGTTGGATAGATTACTATCTGCCAATGACTTATTGAATGTGATTACAACAAGAACAGAGTACCACACACCTGGTTTACTTGCCATTGCTACCAGAGGTAAGAAGTCTTTAGATGTGTAGAATCCTTGATTCATTCTCAGTCCTTGGAATATACTATCTCTGTTTGGTTCTGGCAAACCTGAAATAGATATTTTATGGCACAACAGAATTACACAGGAAATTTTAACCATCCATATATATTTTGAATTACACGCACATTCTCAAAAACATCGTCAATACAAGGACTTTTACAAACCTTTGGATGTTTCCAAAAGAGTATCACAAATTATCACTTTTTGTAGTCTGCAGCTTATATAACTGGTGATTGTTTAATAGTACAGGCACTTGAAAATCAGGTTGCCTGATAATGTGTGCACTCATGTAACTCATAACAAAACAAATGCAGAGGAAAGGATTAGAGAGAACAGGTTGCAAAAGCAGATAATACAAATGAGGCAGTAACGATCAGCTTAACTGATGAGGGGAGGAGGACAAATGGCAGTGCTGTAGATCTGATCTGTGAGTATTGGTATGCCATCATTCTTTGCCATTCTTGATTATCTTCTCAAAACCTCAAGGTCCTGATTGGCTGACATTTATTCCCAGTTATTAAAAGCAACAAATACCTTTCAGTTAAAGGAAAGCAGCAAAAAGCATCTTCCAATTACCAAAGAATATCATCTCATTTCTGTGTGAATGGATGGACGGCACAAAAAGCCAGCCCAGCTGACACACCAGTTAAACCATTTTATTAATGGAAATGCAATCAGGGTATCTTCAACACTCTCAACTTCCATATTTACATCTAAAACCCCATAATATTATCTAAAGTATGCTAATTAATAATTACATACTGAAATGGAGTAAATGTCAACAATTTTTCTAAGAAAATACACTAGAACTGAGGAATCTTTAGAGTAAGCATGAAGAACTGGAGCATACAAAGCAATCTGTGTTCCCTCCATTCTCAGGCATGGGTGGCAGCAGAATAGTGTTATCTTTGAGACACACTGGTCTGGAAAACCCTAATAACACAATGTTGGCATCTACAATAACGCAGGACTGCACGCTGAGGTGCGCTCTTCCAAGTAGGGAAGGTTTGGGGTCTTTTTGTATTAATTACACAGCAAAAATCTGTCTCATTACAGCATACAACCAGAACTAAGTAATGAGAAGTCTTAGTACTTTTTCATGAGTTACCTATATGAAGGAAGTTTTTTAAACCCTCTAGAACTCTGAATGAAATTACTATACTTCTAGAAAAATAAAATACATTTTTAGATTTAGATTTAATAGTTTCAATGAAACAAAATAAAATATATTCTCAGTGAATTCAAAATGCTTACAAGCCAAAAAGCAAATAAAAAAAACCCTGAAATTTGATCTCTATTTATAAAAAAAAAATCATGACTCAGTTGCTGAACACCTGACTTTGAAACCAACACTGATCTATAGTTGGATATTGAGAAAAATAAGGTTAAAAAATACTAGCACATCCTGAACTTCAAGACCTTTGAATGCTGTACTTTCTGGGTAGACTGGAATTTCAGCTAATGAATAATGAATAATGGATATCTTAAGAGGCTGCCAGAAATACTTAGTACAATATGTAAAATGCATTAAAGAAACTATTTTTAAAAGAGCATAGATTTTCCTCTATGTATATATTGCAAAATCATCTATGGCAAGAAGAGTACCTCAGAAAAAGCTCTGAGTGACTGCCTACAGGCAGAGGACAGCGTAATTCAACCATTTCCATTCAGATATCCATAAACCAATTCAGAGGCCTCAGTTTACTCTTGCAAGAAACACTCTTGTCATTAGTGAGATGTGCAGCCTGCATTAAAGATAATTTCCTTTCTATTTAATACGTATCTCCATTCAAACCCAAGGAGAAACCCTCACAAATATTTTTTTCCCACTTATTTTTGCTGTTTTTCTCATCTCCTAATGAAAACTATTTGGTCTCTAACAGCATCAGTAATTTGGCTCACATAGGCTGAATAAAGAGTATAATAAAGGGAATGTTGCAATGTTCTTGGTCCAGGTTCATCACTAGTTTGGTATCACCGCAATCAAAGGTGTTGGATTAAGAATGCACTGGATTCAATAATGTTTAGCTCGGCTGATATGACCAAACAACTGCCAAAGAGGTTGTCAATATACGTGGCATTATCTAATATTTATTTTACTATTCTGATTTTGCTGAAAACTCCCTGAAAAACAGTTTTGTGATATTTACATTTGAAGGAAATGAAGGGGATTTCTTCTTTTATACTTATAAACACTTAGCACAGATTCAAGCTCCCTGCTAAGTACCTGCTGGAAGTTGTATTGTACTGGATTCTGATGAACCTCCTTGTGCTGTTTAGTATTTGCCATTGTAATGACTGCATTTACTTTTTTTAAAATAGAGAGACTGAGTACTTCTTAAAGCCACTAGGCAAGCTAAGAAAGAGGCAGACTGAGGCAGACAGAGAAGGAGATCAAGAACAGATAATGTTCACTTTAGAGACACCATTTCATAATAAACAGCCACCCTACAGAAGTGTGCTTTACAGAGAGATCAAATATTGATAAATAGCCAACAGCCTCTTGGGAGAGAGGATATTTAACAAAAAAACAGCTGTAGAGGAAAAATGCAGTTTTAAGCAAATGGTTTTAGAGAAGAAATAAAATTTTAAAAAACCCAGTCACCTAGGAAAGACACAATTTAGGTCAAAATAATGAACCAAGAGAAATACCTTTTGAAGATAAATCAGAGAGATTCTTTAGAAAAAAGAATTCACACACTAGTACAAAATAGCCAAGAGTCACCCAAGAAAAAATGCTTAGAAAAATATGAGGTATTTTCCCTAGCTTTTAGGCTGAAGCCAAGGAAGTCAGTTGTCTGTTCTTCAAATCCTCCCACAAGCCATCTAAAAAGACTTTTTTATTTATTATTTGGTATTTCTTGTTCTGAAACAATCTATCACTATTCCACACCTCCTGTCTTTAAATAACTTGTACCAAAATCTAGTGATAACAATTATTTCCTTCCCCTGCACTGAAGAACAACTCCTTTGAAGGGCAACCAAGAGGAGGCAGCTTAGAAAGGCAGCTCCCCTGGTGATGTTTGGATGGCCTCTGCACACCTTCATACGAGGAGAGGGCTATGCTCAGCCCTCGTCTTCTGCAGCCAAAGCCCTGGACTTCCTCAAGCCTCAGCTGCTTTGCTTGCTGATGACAGGGAACGAGCTTCTGAAGCAACTGATATCCAAACCACGCAACAAAGCCTCATGGGCTGTGTAAAACTGCATTTACTAAGAATAGAGAAAGTAGAAACATTGTGAAAATAACAGCTTGCATGACAGATCTAGTTCAGCTTTGCAAAAGCTAACCTAGACAGTCCCAATCTGGGTCAGGTGCAGCATAGAAAGCAATTCATCTTGATTCCTGACCCTCTGGTTTGCTGTGCTCTGCCTTCCATCTCCAGATGCTCCAGCTGTCTCTCAGTAGGCATCACTACTCGCTTTGCTTCTTTCCTTCATTTGATCTCCACAACCCCTTCTCCAGGGTGCAGTATCTCAGCACCCAAGTCTCTCCCATGTATGACACACCATATACTTTCCAAAGTCCTTAGCCCCTGTAATAGTGGCTTTGGAAAACACAGACTTTAACTTCCCATTTTTATGACCTTTATATATATATATAAATATATACGTGCACATATGTATTAGAAAAAAACCTGCCTCCTGTCAGGATCTTGTACTCTCTGTTCTCACAATACTGATGCCTGTCAATTTTCTTCATGCACAGTGTCAAGTCCACTGTTTCCTTTTAAAGAAAATTTCGATACAATTCCCTAGTCCAGTTGAGATGTGAATTGCTAAATGATTAGAGCAAATTTGTCAGACGTACAAGACAAAATATCAGAATGGTGCATAGACAGTGTAAGGGACTGGCTTGCAGAACAGGGCACCAAGTCCACTCGGCTGCTGCACCAAGTGAATCCAGGCATGTCAACACATCAACCAGCTACGTCTGCTACTACTGCAACTATGAGCCTGGTCTGGAAAGGGGAACTAAAGCAAGAGTCCAGGCACTGCACATCTATGTCCTATTCTGATCAAACCCCCTCACCCCAGAAACAGCTATGCTTCTGAGCCTGAACCTACTGTTTGGATTACTTAAATCTGACATGGTTGGGCAAATTTGCAGTTTCAAATGAACTTCTCAACTGATCTTAATAACTGACATAGAAAATAAGACCTTATCCTTGATAAGGGTCAAATGTCGTTTTCACTGGCAGCTGACTGAAAACACATCTCCAGACCAAAAAAAAACCCCAAAAAAACAAAACTAAACAAAAAAAACCCCAAAAAAAACAAAAACAAAAAAGGAGCTGAAGGTGAACTGTAAGTATACAGTAGCCTACAGGGACAAAACTAACTAGAGCACTATTTTTTTTTTTCTGGTTTCATCAAACACTCAAAATTTTTGTTGTCTTCATTCTTAATTGTGACAATACTAAATTTTGCTGGTAAATGCAATCTATGTTTGAAAATACCAAGAGTTACCTTTTAAAAGTGAAGACACTTACTTTGTACATTTTTTATATTGAATATTTCAAATTTGTTTTTAAATGACATTGCATTCATAAATTTATCCAAATTCATTCAAAAAGAAACAAGTAAAATGTGACTGACTGGCTAGTCACATTCCTTTTTCTAACTTCCAAAACAAGGAAGCCAAATATCAAACCCCATTCACCAATTTATGGATTCTTTTTTTTATGTTCTCTTGACATACACATCTGGAGCTAGAAAGTTAGAGGGCAAGGACACCTTTCCACCTTTACCATATCCATGCTTCTGTTTCAGAGTTAAACCAGGTTTCGAAAAATTACATTTACATGGAAAACTCTTCTTCTGTCCTTCACAGCCTCCATTACAGGAAATCCTAGGATTGGGTGGAAAGCCTTTAACTGTCAGATAATACTGAGAATGAGGAGAAAAATCCATGAATCCCATACAAAACTGGAAAGAAGAAACAAAGGATTGATTATCTGCATATCTGCTCTCGTAGCAAGGCAAGTCTTCTGAAATAATATCCAAGAGGCCAAGCCCAGCCAAGCTGAGCCCCAGCCTGCTCCTCAGCACAAGGAACTCAAGCACAGCCTAGCAAGGAGGCAGCACAGGGCTCCGCACCCGCAGTTCCGCACCTTTGGCCAGGAATAGGCTGTGCCCCTTCACGTGTCCTGGGCAAAGGAGCCAGGGAAGGCTGATGGCCAGAGACTGATGTGAATTTTACAGAGGAAACAAAATTGTCGGATAAATTATTTTAGTTTAAAAAGTTTGTTTGTATTTTTTTTTTACTTTCTTAAAAGGATGCACTAAAGTAGGTGCAGAGCTAAGGTAATTGCCCTCTGAAGGTAAATTCTAAACCCACCATTTGTCTTCCAAAAGGGTCCTTCTGAATTAACAGAAAAGCACCATTTTGTCCCATAACCCTGCCTTTTTACACACTGAGGGTTCCAACCTGCTCCTTGTGTTCCCATACAAAAATATTTCAGATGTAGCACATCTGATGACATTTAACACTTGCCCAGAGACTTGCAGCTACAGGTACCATATGTTTAGACTGTGACTACAAAGGTACATGGCACACTGTACAATCCAAGCTCATAAGCACTGCTTTAATATTTCTGAATGCTCTGATCTTCTTGAACGAGTCTTGTTTGTGGGCTGGGGAACTGGAGATCGAAGTCTATGTATTTAAAACAGTTTTATTGAATGTCACACAATCCACGATATGCATAAACTGGACCATGAGTTTTAAGTATGTTAAAGTATTTTCTTGAATGATAACACTTAAACTGTAAACTTACATAAATGTCAAATTTACAGTTTTACCCAGACATGATAGAAACTACTTGTATGCAGCGGGATATGCCCTACCTATTTGTTTCTAAGAAGCCACATTCACTATATCCATATTGCTAACACTGCTGTCCATGGATCAATACTGCACGCTTTAGAAATGAACTATATTGAAATGCATAATCCAAATATGGTACTTAAGCTGTGCCACACAGCTGAATATACTAAACACACTGCTACAACTCATGCTATGACATTCACCCTGCATGGAACAGACAACCACTGATACCTAAAGAGTATCTACTCTCTCTACACTTTTAAGGGTTTGATACTGGGCATCTACTCTTTCAGAAAAGTTGCAAATACTCTGCAGTTGCTCAGCTTTTCGCAAGGTCAGTCCATTAGTGCTTAACACTTTAGTAAATACTTTTGAGGCTCATATTTGTAAAGGATCTCTCTCATTTTGCTGGATATTTTTTTTATGGGGACAGCTTTGTTACTTCCTGTTGTGAGGTTCAATACCGTATGTTTTCTAGGTGGTTGATTTTTTTTGTTTGATATGTATGTCGATGGAGATAAGTGTTTTAATTACTTTTTTAATGTCTATGCTTTTGTATTTTCTCCCTCTCTCCTTTATTTCCTGCTGTTGAGATTACTGCCTCATCTCCACAGCAGGCGGCTCCTTCAAATTTGTTTTCTCTGTAAGCCTGGTAGATTAATTTTGTAATATAACTGCTCCTTTTCTGTATTTTTTATTAATGATTTATTTTCTTTGGAAGAGGCATGCTTGCAAGGTTTTTAGGAGTAATTCCCTAATGATGGCTAAAGGCCTCATTCATAGAAAATTAAAAGTAAAGGGAAAAAAGTAAAAGAACTACACTAGGGTTAGCCTTCCTTACCCTCAAGTTAGAATGAACAGTGTGTAAAGCATATGTGAAAACACCCTTCACATCTTCCAGCATGAGCCATATGCAGCTGCTGCAGCGCATTCTAAATTGAACAGCTACATCCATACCATGGCTTTTAAAACCATCTGAATAAGTAGCTGAACCTGGAAGCAATGCAGTCTGTAGGTCTCACACCTTACTTTGTTGCTAAATTAGACACAGAGACAAGTATCTGAACTCTTGAAAGTGGTATCGAAATAACAGGAGTCAGATTATTCAGAACTAAATTTGTTTTTATAATCCAATTTCTCTTTGAGTACCAATTGTCCAAACCCAGTTTAGAGGTAGCCAAAATTCACATGAGCTAGACATTGGGAATCACAGGCAGAGTTGAGAATCAATCCATGTGAGTGATGGAAATTAGGATTATGACAACACAATCAGTGTCGTCTGTCTGAGCATGGAATACAAAACACTGCAGCCTTGTGGTCTGCCCTCACAACATTTAGTGATCCCATGATCAGATCAGACTGACATCCAATGTCGACCAAAGTGTCCCAAGGTGAACTATAACTCATTGGCCCCACCAGATACAGACTCCACCCCAAATTTGATTTTATTGTAATCAGTCCAGCCTTACTCAAGGCTTTAGCCTACCCTCCACTGCCTGCCTCTAGTCTTAATTGCTGTTTTTAATTTTATTATGGTCAATATATGGGATCTGTGCTTTGAAATTTAATGGGGTAACACTCAAGTATGACTAAAATACCATACTTTAATGAAAAACATCAGGGTTTCAAGATGATAAAACAAAGATCTGGGGAAATGACGTAATAATTTTTCAAACCTCAATATCTGGCTCTTCAGTAAGCACCATGAAGATTTTGAACTCAACATTTTGAGCACTTATCCTCTAAGAGAACTCTTTTAAAATGCATACCTCAGAATTGAAGCATACTGTATCACTAAGTGTTTTTAAAACATAATTCTTTAAAGGACACACTAGAAGAAGTGATACTACGTTGTACAACATATATAGATTTCTAAATTAAGAAACAGATGTTAATTCTGGCCTTTCTTCTGTGTTTAGAAACTGATACTTAATGTTCCCATATATCTGAAGTAATCAAGTTGAGGATGCTAGGAAGTCAGCTGGTAGCCCCGGTGAATGAACTTGCTGGAATGTGAAGATCACTATCAAGTAAACCTTATCACAGAGAAGGATGAATGCAGATGGTCTGCTTACCTTCCCTCTGGTTCTGTTCTGCCTGGTGTTGTTTATTGCAGGACTTAGAGCACTGAAACAGTTTGCTATGAATCTTGATTTGTAGAACATAAGAGTTCTGTAAATTGTAATACAGAGTAACTGAAGAAACATCTGCTGTAAAAAATAAAGTGGAATATTGCTGCAAACCTTTCTTAAGTCATCTTGGTAACATTTATTATACTGGCGACAAATTTGAAAAGGTCACTAGCGAAAATGCATTTAGCAGTCTGAGTCCAATCCATCTCTACCACAACAATGTATCATTCCACCCAGGAGCAGAGCTTGCTCCAGTCTGCTTACAATAGAGATAAACTGGATTTTAGTCCTGCCTGGAATTTGGTCACTTCCCACCACAGACTTGAGCTGTCATTTTTTCAGGAGCATTCTTGAACCAGGAATGCTGAAGTTTCAGATCTGACATGCAGATGTTGTCAGTTCCTTTCCCGCTTTCTTCTGCAAGTGTGTTCCTTGCAGTAACCCGCCAATGGAAAGACAGGGGGCTGTGTTTCCTGCAGACCCCAGCCAGGTAATATTTGCCAGTGTGATACACTGTGCCACCCTAGAGGAAAAGAAGCTAGACCCAGTGCTTACTCGTGTTCAGTAAACTTGTTCAGTAAAAAGTGGCCACAAAGCAAGCTCACCTCCTCAGGGAATATCTACCACTAATTTGAAGGACACACAAAAATCTATCATCTCAGAAAGTGTATGTCACAGTAAAGTGATTTTTATACAGTACAGAAAATCCAAATATGTGGAAGCAAAGGCAAAATAAACTGGATAATGAGATTGGGAGTAACAGACTCCTGAAAAGAAAGCAGAAAATACTACCACACCTGTTTGCAATGGGAACAATGTCTTTCCTCAAGCAGACTCATTATAACTTAACTGTCTAATATGCCCTGTTTGTAAGCAGTCATGCTGCTATAGTGAAACAAACTAAGCAAATGAAAATTTACAAAGGGAAAATCAAACATCAGCATAGAGAAGATGTCTTCACATGTCTCCCCACTTCAAAACTTGGAGAAAAATCTTGAAAAGCTGGATCAATAGTGGCTACATATAATAAATACACAGGGAATGGATATGAGAGCAATGAGAATGGAAAAGAGAGCAAAACTGGTGACAAACATTCACAAAGAAAAAAACCACAAATACTTGGCATCATGACGAAAAATAAATACTAGGCCTCTACAGTACTGCAAAGCAACAGCTGAAAAAAAGAAACAAACATCAAAGGCAGCAAATTCACCCTGTACAAATATATGAGGAATAACTAAGTCATTAATATTCTGGAATAACACCTTTGTTAGATCTCAGGCACTGTACAGGAAGAAGCTGCAATGAGATATACTGAGACAACATCAACTTATACTACCTAAAATCAACCTGCATTTTTGATATATTAAGAATATAATAGCCAATAGGTGGTATCTGTGTTGCAAATATCTAACTACAGCCATATCTCTTCAACCCACAACTATTCCTCTGTTGCACACTACTTCCATAGCTCCCATTCTGTTTCAATATAGTGACCATGAAACAAAAGGCTGAGTCAACCACAGCTTTGCACCCTGTATAACTGGATCTATATTAAACATTTGTAAAAACTTACTTCTCTAGGAAGAAAATCCCACATGCTAAGTAATATTTGCAAAATACAGCACAGCAATTTCTGGTCATTCCTATTTTTAAAACATTACAAGGATTCATCTTTTCTTTTTTTCATATGTAGAAGTCTTCAATGTAATTCAGCAAGGTCTTCCAAAAGCTAATGAGTAATTAGCACTCTATGTGAAATTTCAATATAGGGAACAAATATTTTTTTCCCAGTTCTTTGTTAATGTGTTATATTGTCTCACCTTAAATCTTAGCATATTTATATACTGGTTTTGTCCACATGAAAGAACAAAAAGATGCTATAAAACTTATTCAGTAATTACACCTGTGTTGTTCCGCCTACACTGCATTTTTTAATCACTTCAGGTAAACCATCTCTACAGATATTTTAAAATGATGCCTCAAGAAAAGTTTTCTAAATGTTATTCATTATCCTGCAGCACAGATCTACAACTGAAAACCAATCATCAGTGCATTCTGATGAAAAGGTAATCATTAAATCCTTTTTTTCCCTTTTTCTACAGCACAATATTTGACCTATGATAAAAAAAATCCCATTCTATCAAATTTCCATTTATTATTTCTACCTGAAGGGCTTTGCCAGCTCACACAAACATAAATCTTCATTTGTCAGGTTTAAACTGTGCCTGTCCCAGATGCTATGAGACTTCATAGCTCTTGTCCCTCAAAAATTACCAAACAGCATCATGCAACATAACCTCCCTGCAGCCTCCCCTGACCCTTGCAATCAATAACATCCGTAACCTGTGTGCGCACAGTTAAGTAGTACAGGAGCTGTGCACTATCCCAGTTAACCACATTGAGCTGTGATACTCAAATCTGCTCCCTCGTGTCTGCTGTGATCAATTTTAATCTCTGCACCAAGAATAAAAGAACGCAGCCCCTTGTTTCCGAATTTGTCTGAAACGGATGTTATAGATTTGTAGGTCTGCACAGGAGCTGTGGATTTAATACAACCAGCAGTTCAAGGGAAGAACACATCTAAGCTACCATTCATTCTCATCACCCTCAGTGTATTTTGGATCTTCAGAAGCAATAAGAAACACAGGAAAATGCGCATGTACTGATTTAAGGCAAGCTGATTTTGTTAAAATAACATCAGGTAACTGTTATTTGCTAGAGCTTTATCCAGTACTGCCTGGTAAGGTGGAGGTCAGTCTTTCCATTATGATTACTTTGTTTAAAGGTTTATGAATAGGCTGTCAATATTCATTTCTTCTGGAAATGTGTCATATACAGTAAATTAAACAGAAATTTCCTAGAAATAATAAAGCCTAGCTCTGCTCGGTTAAAAAGAAACAATTATTTCAGAAAGAAAGAATAAATCAGGTTTCTGATGGTATTTGTTCTCTCACCTCCAAACTAATTTTATTTAAAAGCTGGCAAATTTGCCAGCCAATTAGCCTAATTAGACAACGGCATCTGAATGTAGAGCAGGAAGAGAGCAACTTTAGAAACCTACTCCAGTAGAAAAAGTGCTTTTTGAATCTGTCATACTACCAGAATTCATGTTTCCAGAGTTCTCGTAACTGCATATTTATAGACTTGGCTATACTGGTTGCTCATCAGCAGCTCCAGTGCCATGAATCATCTATCAAAACATTTGAGAAGATTTTCTTACTCATTTCTTTAAAGCAACATTCTGAAGAGACACTTTCAACATGATTATGCTTCAGTGTTCACTATCAACTATAAAAAAAAGCACACAGAGTTTTATAATTGCAGGTGAATAAGAAGTATGTGTCATCAGAGGCTTTATCTTCTCAGATTGTCACACACCATGTGTCAGTACAGAATACCCTGCAACAAATATGACATTCTTGTAACATGCTGGAGGGTCAGTGAGCTTTCTCACTCAGGTCATTTACCCCCTACACATCAATGTCCTTATCATTAAGCACATATTCATCTGCCTTTCCTTTTAAAAGCAGCTGTGGCAAGGAGTTTCATGTAAATATCCTGTTAAATTGATATTCTCCTACACAAGTAGATCAGCTCACAAACATTACAGCAACTGCATAGCTACCCCTTCATACTTTCACATACTGGAAATAACAAAGCAAGTTCATACTTTGACCAAATCCTTTTCTGAGTAAGGGTAATTGACAGAAAGAACTCATGAATGGTCTTAAGTTTTTTTTAATCTGTTATTTAAATCTGAATTCCTTTCTCAAAACAGCATATGTAGCATTTCATATAAAATTTTACTTAAAAGACAGAGTGTCTTTGCTAACTAATTGTACCATTTTCATCAAATGCCTGCGTTTTCCTTGGGCACTTCCCATATTGCAGACAAGGGCACTAAATCTGAGACTTTGGGTCAGAAATGCAGTGCAGTTGAACCTCAGATGCTGTAAGGTTACTATCTAGAAAACAGAGAAGTGGTGGTGCACATCTGCAAATGCCTCCTCCGTGACCAACAGTCAGGACCATGAAGCAAAACACGGTCACTGAAGATCATGGGTCAGGTACTTGGCTTGTAGGTGCAGATACCGGCACAGGCATGCACAGAAGCTTCCTCCTCTTAATTTTATGTTCTTGGTGGGGAAGTAAAACATTCAAAATGGGAAATTTATACTTATGTTAAGCAACAAATATTTGTGATACTTAAAGCATCAGTGAGGTAGGACTATATGTCCTTTTTCCATGAAGAGATGGCTATGATAGATGTCAAAGTTAAAAACAAGACACCTCAAATTACCTGCAGTGATGATGCAAATACTCCCAAGGGAGCATGTATTTCCTCTGACATGGCATCCAACCCATGCTAATGCCAACCAAGGCACACAGATTTACCTGGGAGTGAGCATGAATCCTTAATGTCTGCTGGGTGCACATTTTTGTATTTGCAGTATTACAATAGGAAGATTCTCTCCCAAAAGAGTTTTAAATGGTAACAAAAACAAGATCAATAAATAGAAAATCAAGTTACACAGTCCCACTAGGTCCCTCTAACAAGGATTTCTCTCTGAAATGTTCATGCTTGTCTAATGCTGCTGCTTTTAATCCTTTCACACCAGTGGGTCCTACATGCTTGCATTAGTGCTAATGTAAAACAAATGAACATTTTATAGAAGGATATCCACTCTCCCCAAGTAAAGTGGTTAATACCAAAGTAAGCTTTAAGAATGCAAATTATTTTCCCTGTGTGGCTGAAAAACTACATGAGTTATTAATTTAAAAATTATTAGCATATAAAATCATTATTATCTCTGCAGTTAATGTACAGTTCACTGACAACCTTTTGGACCATTACAATTAAGAAAGGCACCATCTTTAATGAAGTTACAAAACACATTGTTTATTAAATAGCAAATTGTATCTTTAATTACTTTAAATATTATAATCCGATGAAAAATTATTTCATAAACCTCAAGACAAATTATGTCAGAGACGGAGTATGCATTTTGTTCCTCTATGAATCCTAAACAGAACTTTCAATTTGCTTACAGGTTTCTGTTGTATGCAAAGTGCCTAAATCCAATGGCACTAACATAAATCTAAGATGCAATTTATGCTATTCTTTCTTTTTTAAAACAGATTTAATTTCTTGTCAAATCCAGAATTTGACGGTTCTAGTAAATGCAGCTTTTCTATTAATCCATCAGAAGAAAACTGAAAAGAGATTTCTGTGAGAATCACAAAAGCAGGCTCATTAAAATAAAGACTATTTGGGGATCTACTGAATTATATCCATTTGCTGTTGTGTTTTGAACTAAAAGGTAACTTTTGTTCAAAACTGCCAAAGGCTTTGAGGATATATTATAATGTCGGCATCTAAGCACAGACTAAGCTAATTTTAAATATTCCTTTTTTTTTTTTTTTACACAAATTAATCTCTGCACACTGTCAAGAAACCTCTTGCTCTTTGTCCATAGTTAGACCTACCGACTTGATATGCTTGCCACTATCTGAAGTGGCTGAGAGCTGCACAATTAAAGAAAAAGTTTAGTTGTTCACAGCATTCGGCTCTTCATTTTTCTTTGGATCCAGCCCAGACCAAAGTCAGTATTTAAATGCATTGATTTCTGGATCACTCAGACAAAATTAATACATTCAACTTCAATTATGTCAACATCAACTTGTCACTGAATATTTTGACAGTTTGGAAACCCTCAGTTAGCTATTGGACTTTCCTGGGGTAATCAATAAACTGGGAAAGCAGATATTATATCCAATTTCTTTATGCTAAAACATCACCACATTCTATCTACATCTGCTTTACCAGAAATATTTTCTGTGCAAAGCATGATGGAGAAAAAACTCTTCAATGTAATATTATAATAATAAAACTGGATTTTTAAAAAGCACCAAACTTTTTTTTAAAAGCTTCTGACAGTAGTAAAAAATTGATACAATTACATAATTATACGCAATTATAAAATACAACCACAGATAACATGTAGTTTAGAGTTGAAACAAAAATAGGCAGGTCAAAAGATAATAAACTTGCTTACTTTGACATTAGTACAAAAATTTTTGAACACAGAAACCCATTTAGAAACATAATTGGAAGTCTTTTGTAACTACCCATGTGCCAGAAGAAAATCCTAGCAGGGATTTGTAGGCAAGTTGGGTAGTGAAAGTCAGGTACGTTTGTGAAAGCACTCACAATAAAATCAAGCTTGAAAAAGGTTTCCCTGCAGACTGTAACACAGTTACAGGTGTTAAGGACCAAACAGTACAGTACTTGAAACAAACTCCTTCCTAGGTGTGCACCTAAATACTCTGATTGATTTGGGCCTAAGCACCTTCGGGACCCATCCCTTGTCTGCCAAAAGATCTGTATGTTCATTACTGATGCGGAGGAAAAGAACCTCAGGAGTGCCAGGAGACTTTCAGAGCAAGCATTCTTATGTATTCCGAGATGTTCAAAACTGGATATGGTCCTAGGCAACCTGCTCCAGCTGACCCTGCTTTGAGCTAGGGGGCTACACTAGACGATTGCCAAAGGACCTTTCCAATTATTTTACAATTCTATGAAATTTGCCCTGGTTGAGGTCCTAAGCCACGGGAAGATTTCTGAGTTTTTCATCTGGGATTTAAAAAATCCACTGCTACAGTTAGGTAAAAGAAAAGTATTCCCTATCAGGGCACAGGTACCAGACACTCACAGAAGAGAGAAATTCAACAGCAGGTATGTTTCTACCAGTTGCAGACCTCTCCTAGCCAGTGGCAGTGTACCAGGAATCAGACCCCTTGTTCCTCCACCTACGCTACAAAGAAACCAAGCTCAGCCGTGGAGAGCTAGAAACCACAGATCTCAGAAAGGGTCGAGGGCTAATTTCTGAAATGCCTTCCCTCCAAAACCTCCTTCCATCCTTCTAATTAGTACCACGCATACTTGTTTGCAGCAAGCACATCTTGCTACTCACAGTCCTTTTCCCAGTAAGTGATGGAATTGGGCTTGCCTTATTCAACAAAATGACTCAATAATCTTGTAAAATCAGAGTGTAGGATAAGGACAATGACTTTAAATCAGAAACTGAATACAATTTTCCTCCATTCACAGATGATTTCAGTTGTTAGCATTTAAAACCAACTCAAATATCACTACCTACAGCTGTGGATGTTTGCAACACATAACAACAGTAATTCTACCTCTCATGTCATTTTATAACAGGCTACAACTGATACTGATCAATGCTGGAGCTTCCTTAAAGTCCACATAAAAATCCCACCATGCAGATGGAAAAACCTGATTTGTACATTCACTGCCCTATTGATAAAATTATCTTTCAGGAGTGAAGCATAACCAAATCAGTTATATGGAACCAAGCCTTTTACACCAGTATTTTAAATTATAAATTAGTTTTGCTTTATATTTAAAATTAGACATAGAATGACTTTAATTAACCTTAGCAACAACAATAGTTGTGTGAGGAGAGAGAGACTCAGATAAACAGAATCGTCTGCTAAAACAAAGTCTACCTCTGATTCTGCATTCTTTATTTCTGATTATAGTATACATATAAATAGAAAACAAGTATTCACTTATGCATTCAAATGCAAAATCAAATCTGCATGTGGGATGAAAGTTTGTTAACCCTGCACTGACAACCACATCACCAATCACGTGCACAGATACAGCTCCATACCTTTAAGTACATATCCTTCCAAAAGCTCATGCCCTTCAATTTTTGGAGGGAGGGATTATGATTATAATAACTCTTGAGCCTAAAATTAAATGCTGAGCAGATATACATTTATATGTCAGACAGCTTTTTTTTTTTTTTGCCATGCTCATCTCTATCACCAACTTAACAGAAAGGAAAAAAGCCATTCTCAGACTTGCAGTTCAGAAAAAAAATAATGAATTAAGGCACATTTCAGAGTATCTGAATAAAAAAACTGTTGAAGGGGCAAGAAGTGAAACAGTTTCTAAACGTGGTCCTTCCAAGATAAAAAGATATTATTATTGAGGCACCATAGGGGAGGTTTTGGAGACTTCACTATTTACTTATTTGTTCATTCAGTCATTTACACAGATAGTTTAGAACACTGGGCTGAAGCCAAAATTCCTAATCACATGGATTTTACAGGATGGGGCAACATTTCTGAATAAAGGGTAAATCATACATCCAACTAAACACCTGGGAAGAAATTAACAGAACCATGCATTCAGCAAATGAAGCCATCAAAAGATACCATAAATGGAATGCTGTTGTGACATGGAAGAAGAAGGAAGAAAAAGTAGTATTTAAAATTCCTGAAGCCTTGTAATTAAATGTATAGCTGATGTAATGCAGAATTTCTGATAATACATCAAGAGCCATAAAATTTATCAAATGCAGGTACTGATATTACAGCAACACCTTTCTATTTTCATTGCATGTAGAAATGCAAATCAGGTAGGCAGACAGCAAGCCATACTCTATGCTTGGCTGCATGAGTTATTTTGATACCAAGAGTAACAAATAGCACTCACTGTTTGTAGCACTTTCTATTTGCAAGGTGCTACACCAACAGTCAATCCTGAAATCCAGGATCCAGATAAGAGATCAAAATTTATCTCTGCATTTCACAGATGTGCAAAGAAACGTAAGTGATTTGCTGACGATCATACAATAGAAGCAAGGTTGTGATGGCTCTTGGGCAACTCACACAATAGGATTTTAAAAGGCTTGAAGAGTGGATTTTCCATACCTAGAACCTTTATGGTGTGGGAAGCATGCAGAATACTTCCTGCCTCCAACCGTGCTGGTGCAAGCATTGTCTGAACACTCATCTCCTTGCAGCTGGAGCTGCCCCACACAGGAATCAAGGTGCTGAGAGAAGGGAGCAATGTCCTTGAAAGGCCACTCTCTGTGGTCTTAGAAAGACCTTGTGGACTGGGAGAGCTCCTCAATTACCAAAGACAGGAATCAAGCCTCTGATATCTATTAATTATTGTAAAATGCTTGTTTTTGCAACTATTTTCCCTTCCTTGTTTTAAGGAGATAGATTACATCCACAGACTGTGTCACATCAGAGCTATTTTGCCAGTAGCCTGTACAGGCTTGACACAGGTAGAAAGACTCACACCAATCAGTGGGCAGCTACTGCTTCTGTCTTTGGGAAACACGTGTGATTGCTAATATTAAAAACCAAGGAATAATGTGCTGTCAAAGGGTTATTCAGAGAGCAAATCAAAATTCACACTTAATTAAAAGTCTCCCTGTTTCCACCGACTCCACACAGAGTAGTAAGAGCTCAGCTGCAGAAGCTGAGCAGGAGGTGACTCTTTAATGAACTGCACATTTGAATGAGATGGTCATTTGGTGTCAGCACAGACAATGGCAACCTTCCTTCAGGATTACTACTTTCCACTATTCGACTTTTTTTGGGCATGTCTAATTATACAGCTTCTCTTACCTGTCACTTAGCAACCTTAGCTGTGATTTAATTATGTTTTTCTAAAAAATCCCATAATATATTCACTGACATAACAATATGCTTATTCTTTGAGTTGAATAACATAATCGAAACTGGTGTAAAAATCCTCAGAATATACACATTTCCCCATCTTTTAATTTACTACAGCTGACCAGTCAGGAGAGGTTTCTATATAAATACTATTTTTTTAAAACTTTTAGATCTTACTTATCTGAAACCCATGACAATCAATATTTTACAAAGAACAGAAAGGATCAAAATTCAGTAAAACACGTATTCCATTCACTTGTTCTTTTTCTTTAAAGAAAAAGCTGACATCTAGGTTATCAAAGGAAGAAAACTACTGAAAATGTGGCCAGAACAACTATATGAGCTTTTGTTTTATTTTAATCCTTCCCATTTTTATCATCTTTATGGATAATCTCATGTCTTTCAGCTTTTATTTCTTCAGTTTGCCTTTGTTTTCCAGGTTCTTTATTCTATCTACTTTTTTTTCTTTTTATTTCCTTAATTTTTTTTCAGTTCCATTTCATTGTAGAAATTGTTGTCTCCCATTTCTCTACTATTGTCTTCTCTCCCATTTATCTACTTATTTATCCACTTTTTTTTTTTTTTAACTGTCCCTCATTTTGTTCAGGGTTTTCCCCTTCAGCCTTTCCTTCCCAGGCACACACCACGTGCTGTCTCTGGAGCAGCTGAAAGCAACAAGACTCAAACACAGCTTGCCTAAGGGCCCAGGGATTTGTCAGCTACAAGATGCTTTAGAGGAAATGTTTTCTTACAACTTAGTTATTGCCTCAAAAATGCCAGAAGAACTTAAAGCACGTTATGTTGGTTCTTTAAAATATAGATAATGTGTATTAAAAAAAAAATAATAAAACAACTAAAACCCCCAAACACTAACAAACAACAACAAAAATAATCCAAACACACACAACCCCCCCCACCCCCACCATTTTCTAGCCAAGCAGCAAGTGGAGTGGAGAGTAATACTTTGATTATTTTGAACTGTTCAATCTGTAGATTACTGCAAGGCATCAGTGGGGCTGTGGGACTGCCTCACTGAAGGTGCTACGATGTTGTAACAGCTGTATATGGCAGCATCTGTCCTTGACTGCTACAGTGAAGACAGCGTGGAGATGGTATGAATACTCCTGACACTAGTGAAAAATATCATATATGGTATGTGTCCCATTGGCTTAAATTCTGTATCAAAAAGATACACAGCAAATTTTATAATTTTTTTTCTACATGAAGTGCTTTAAGCAGTTTTTTCTTGATATCACTTTTCTGCAATATTACAGGTTGTCATACTGCAAGCATTTACTCTCACACTGAAATCCATGCCTGGTAAGGCAAAGTGGTCAGCCAACACTGTCTGTTGGGGAAAACCCCCCATTTGCTCCCTGTCCAGAAGGCAAGCTTGCCCTCAAGCAAACCTTGCTCATACTTCAGTCATTCAGACAGGACACAGAGCAGGGCATGCGTAGTCACTCCAGACACTGCATCAGAGCTGTGCAGACACAGCCATAAATGCCAATGGAATTAATTACATTCTGTTAAGTGAAGTTTGTGCACAAGCTTTTGTGAGAACAAGGCTTAATGTTGTTTTTAACATAAAAACACTTTACAGAACTCCTCCCACACTTCTTAAAACTGCATCCCTAATTATGGAGTGTGGAGCTCTACTATAAGTGATTGATGTTGTTTTGTGTGTTGTTATGGAAACAAACCAAGTAGGAGTTTCTGATTTGCGTATAGAATTTTGAGTCAGATTTTACAGTAAATAACTAAGCTTTCCAGTGTATAAGCAACAACACCATATGGCCATTAATCTCCACTGAAAGACTATGTCCTCACTTGCCACTACTTGTTAAAACTACAGTCTTTCGAGGAAGAGGGTAAAAATCAATGGACCTGCTCCATCTTGTCACTGGTCAGTGAACAACAAAATGTGGTTGTCTCAATTAGGGACAGTTTATAGGTGTGCACATTTGACAAACTCACTCAAAACAGTCAAAAGACAGCAGTATTTTAACTCAAACTTGAATTGACAAATTCTGCAGCTCACAGGATGCCTGCCTGGGGATGCTACAGCTATACACAGGAATTTATGGAATGGAAGTGCCAAATGAATGGAAAGTTCAAATGCATCACATATCTAAGTTAAAAGATATTAATTTTTGGTACTGAACATGTGGGATGTGGGTACCTTCCAAACAGAAAAAGAAGACCAGTGTTCCCCAAAGAGCTTACTGTGCAATAAACAGAGGTTTGCAAAAAAGATTGCAAGTAAGTGTAAAAGCAGAGGCCACAAGAAGAATGAAAACATCAGAGGGGTATGGTTTAGCAAGAAAAAACAATGTTAATTTTGCTTCTGTGGGAGTTAAATGACCTAGATAGACCAGAAGATGATTCCTGTCATAACCATTTTCCATTTGTGCATATAGAGGTGAACTTCCGCTCTGCATTATCTGAATCCAGCCCTGCGCTGTGGCCATCCTTTTTCCTGACACCTGACAACAGGCCTGACTATCCCTTTCCTTAGCATCTGCTCTGCAGACTAATGCAGATCCACAAGAACCCTCTCTTTCACCAAGAGACATTACTGGTTAATTTAGCTCTTACTCTGCACATTCCTGGACCCATTCCCAAGCAGATAAAAATGTTTTACCCAGCACCCACTCAAAGTGGAAGGTGTATTTGTTTCCCAAGGAACAGCAGTACCAAACAAACCTCTTGTAAACATAGCTGTCACCAGTTCATACATCATGGCAGTCCAGTAGTTTCCTGACTTGTCTGCTTATTTGCCCCTTCTTGCAGTCACGCCAGAAGCACTCCTGGATTTGCCCAAAATCATCCTTACAAGCCCAAACATCCAGCAACTGTTACAGTTCCCTGTTGAGTGCTATCAGACAGGCCTCAACTGGCCTTAGAGATTCACCCTGACAAAGTCAAAACCTGTTCTGCCATAAAGGCCCATCAGCAAACCCCAGTCACAGAGGCTCCCTCATTTGGGTCCAATGCATGTTCACCCCACAAATCTGCCATTCTAATATTGCATTCATTCCTTATCGAAAAGTCAGTCACTTCACCCCCAGAGGGCACGAAAACTTCCTTTACATCTCTGGAAGCAGGAGAAGAACCAGAACTGCCCCAGCCCAGCTTCACTATGTCCTTATTCTGGCTTTTGATTCTACCACTGATCCCAATATTTGCTGTTCATATTTTTGCTCTGAGGAAGTGCAGTCACTCTGGTTAGGGTGACAAGCTTCCTCACCCCTTCCTGACCAAAAATCACTTCTGCCTGGGAAAACACTAATAATGAGTCTCTTCTGACATTAAATATTTATGCTACCCTAGTGCCCTTTGCTGCATCCCTGGGTGATTTCTAACCAGGCCTTAATGTGATCCCATTAGTTATCCTCCAGCTTTGGGGACATCTAACATCCACTCTGTCTGAGTGTGTACAGCTATGGATATAACCCCTAGAAGCCTTTGCTGCCTCCTCCTAACTCTTACTGCTAATCCAGACATCAGGCTGGAATCTGGCTAAAGGACACGGCTTAAATACCCTTCGTAGTGCACAAAACCACAGTTTGCCCCTCATCTGAACCAGCAGCGCAGTGTCTTTACAAGGAAGCATTCAACACGACTAGGCAAAATAAACAGCAGTCTTTTGTTTAGGCTTGTCTGCCTGACCCACGTGCTACAACCTTTGGGCCAAGTCTCTCTTTCCATATCAAAGGGAAACAATGCCATTTAGATGGCATAGAAGGTGAATCATAAAGACTTGTAAAATTACAGAGGCAGGTAATAATATTATACGCTGTTTCATAGGTGATATAATTGCAGTCATTTTTGACAATACAAATCCACTGAAATTAGGATTTGAAGTACATATAAATGTAGTCATCGGGCTGTGCTTCTACAATCTCAGCTGAGTACTCAATTCTCATCCAGAAGTGAAACCAGGATTGAATAACCAGCAGCCAATGCTACTCCCCTATAGTAAGAATAACTAATACAGAGGGAATGAAATAAAAAGAGCTAGCAATGCATTTCCCCCCCAGCATATCAAGCAGGTTTTCATATGGAAGCAGTGGTCATCAATCACTACCTCATTACCAACCTGTCATCTGGGTTTAGGCTAAATGTATTCTGGCTTGCTGCCATACTAAATGTTCAATGAAACATCCTTAAGGCTCTCTACAAGTTCAGCTGAAGTCACACATGCTATGCATCAAAAAGGAACATTAGCGTTATCATAGCTTAATAAATAGTGCCATTCTGGCAATGTAATCCTATGTTCTAGAGCTATCTTCCACTCCCAGTATTACACTGCTTAAGTAAACAATCTTGCTGTCTTGTGTGAAGTTTATTTAGTGATAAATGCATGTAAAGATAATTAGTCATACTGTTATAGATACACTTCCATCCCAGCTGAAGAACAAGAGCAAAAATAGCATAGGATTTTAAAAGCACACAATGGCATATTGAACTTTATCTTGCAGCATTGGTTTATAATTCTTGCATATGGTAGTTTATTATCTAAGTTTCATTGTGCTGGAAAACAATGACAGCTGAAGGACCTCAAATCGATGTCTTTTCAAATTAACAGTGGCTTCAATACAGGACTTTTGCATACCCCTGGGATGCAATACAGCCACTAAGATGACTGCAAAAACGTATTTCAACATCTGTGAATACTACTTACTTTGCAAAGAACTCCTGACTTAAGGAGGGATCTTTACATTTAGTCACTCATTTAGTCACACATTTAGTCATGCATATTTGAAGCCCTAAGTCCTGGATCTGTTTTCCAATTTTAAAATGTCAATAAAACATATAGATTCTATATAGGTACATCTAGAATCTGTATAGATTCTAAAGCGGTAGAAGCTTCAAAAGGCACCATAGAACAAATCCTAATAAGACATCTTTAGATACATGAATCAGTTCAGGAACTTAATTTTTTTTTTAAATAGTGAAAAATAATCTCAAAATTTAAAGAATACTTTTTTGTCCTTGTATAAATTCTTTCCTTTATAGACACTGCATTTGTTGTGCAACCAGGCCCTACTATTCTGTAACTAAAATACCAGAAATAGCTCCAATATGTTCAACCACAGACTTTCCAAATGATTTTAAGTATGTACCAGGAAACCTGCCTTGACTAATGAGCTGGGCTTGTTCTATGCAAAACACATGGAACTTAAATCACAGTTCAAACCCTTACCTACATATGACACTGTTGCTTCCCCTTGTGCACTGATGAAACTGAAACTGTAGCTGGAGCAACCCTTTGAGAAGTCCTTTTCCGACATATTCACAGATGCACACATACGTGAGGAAAGGCAATCCATTTTTTAAATTGAATTCTGACAAACTGGAGAGAGAGGATGTTAAATGATTCTTTGGTCTGCTTGTTCTATCAAGCAAGCATAAATTTGCTCAAACCAGGCTTTTCCTTTCCCGTTCTCCTGCCTCATCTTCTAAGCCACATAACCAGCAGTCAGTCTTGGGACAAATTTTGTTGTCAGCAGGTCCTAGCAACAAAGACTAAGTTTCCAGACTCACAACTGGAGAATGAACTTGTCTTTTCAACTTGGAATTGTCTTGCTTTCTGCTTGCCTATTCCACAACCATTAAAGTTATCTTGTGCCTTTAAGGAAAGGCCTCTGCCACAAAATGGGGATGATCAAATAGTTGTATACAGTGCTTACAAAACGTGATATGCCAAGAAGATGCTTTTTTTCTACTCTAACTCCCACTATATTGGACCCTGTAAGATCAAAACAAGATGAAGAACAGATCAAATGCTATGAATAGAATCTAACAAAAAAGAACTTCAAACTTTTGAGATAGAATTTTGATCCTAAGTAACTAAATACTATGTTTGTGTCATTCAGTACTAAATTGCACAGACAAACCAATGTGAATTTAGGTTTTAGGGACATTGCAGTGCATCATCCAATTTTACCAAAACTTGGCACACCTTCATTAAGACCTTTACCAGGTTATACTTCCTTAACACAACACAAAGACATGTCTTTTTTTGACTGGTGTTTATACACATATAAATAATCAGTGATGAATCCCAAGAACAAAAATATTTCGGCTTCCTACTGAACTCAGCAGAACAGAAAAGTAAGAAAGTGGATAAGATATGTACACATAATAGGTGTAGATTTATGGAACAGCATGTATCAGAATTTCCAAACATTACCCACTACAGAGAAGTGTTCCACAGTCACTGACCCAGCATAAGAGGAGAAACTGGGAGAGCAGACTGCATTTCCACTGTCCCGCCCTTCCTATTTCCAAAACTAGAGAGAAGGCAGTTTTCTCTAATCCTGGAGTCAGAGAACTCTAGCTTGTCTGAACACAGCCTGCAGTTTGACGGAGGCGAGTCTGCCCCATCATTAGCTCTCCGTGCTCCCAGCTCCGTGGCAGCTCTGAACAGAACCGGGGGATGACACCAGACCGCCAGCCACGGACACGTAGCACAGAATAAGGTCACCTTAGAAACCAAAGGCCGGTTAAAACACTACCCAGCAACTACAAGACTAAATCACAAGTACACAAAAGTAAATATCTCATCCACGAGTCATTGTTCATTTTCAAACACACAGCTTGAGTAGAGAGAAGAGAATCAGACTTGTTCATAGACATATTTACAGCAAATTTAGCTAACTTTAATGACACTACCTATTAATGACACTACAAATGAATTAATTTTCCTTATTTCAATGTTAAAACTGCATCAATACATTTTTTCACTCCTATTGCTAAGAGAATTCTTTCTGTTCACATGTAAGTTGGAACAGCTGTGTATGTTGCCAAATGCAAAAATTTAAGGGATGTTCCAGCATATTAAGTTTAACCCTCATTTCTGTCTCAATGATAGATGCAAGAACTCCAACTAGGTTGATTTTATGAGCCAGTTAAATGATTTGTATTCACACCAACATTAAAAATCCCCAAAGTGACAAAGTGTACTTGAACAAAAATACCCTGCTTGTGACATATCCTTTACAAGTAATGTGTTTTCATTTTTCACATGTTGCATCTCATTTATTTTATTCAGGCACATATAGTTGAATCTACAAGATACAGTAAGCTTCCAATACCTTTGAAATAATAAATCATTTCTTACAGATATTTTCACCCAGTGCAAGTCTGCTGCTCATTAATCAAACATTATCAGTATCTATCACTGCCCAGTGCTAAACAGGAACGGCACCTCATTTTGAGTTTTGACTTTTATTCACTGGTTAGTCCCTGACCCTTCTACTGCTGCATGCTTATTAGAAACACCTACTGCATGGCAGATCCTACTACATGGAGCTTTAGAAGGGGTGTTATACAAGCAGAAGCATTTTTTCTGTAAGAACTGAAGGAAACAAAGTCAGGCTGCTCTTCAAATTGGCAACACAAATGCAATCAAATTGTCTTCGAAGCTCTTTTCCAACATCTACGTAAAATATAACCATGTAAGCAAACTATTTCTGGTCTAGATCTTTTCATATCTGAAAGGTTGAAATAAATACATATTAGGTACTATGCAAGATACATTTCATTTTTGATAAATTATTAAAATTTCATTTCAGAAAATAGTATGTAGGACACAATACATCCTTACCAGCACAATCCTGCAGGGGAAAATCTAAAGAAAATGGTTCAATGTGAGTAAGAAGTTATCTGATAAAAAATTTCAACTTCCTTGTGATCACTGATATATTGCTGGATTCATGCCAATAATGCAAAATAAAATCTGCATTATTTCATCTGCTCTATTGGTTGCTACACATCTTTTTCAAAATGCTGGAATAGAAATGAAATTGGGTATGCCACACAAATTGCAAGTGCTTAGGAATGAAGATTTCGGTAGCTTCAAGAAACAGCCTGAACATTTGCCAGGAAGAACACAGTATGGCTTCCCCACAGCATTTTACAGTACTGAGCACTTTCACAGTCCTTTTAGTGCTACATTTCACTGTTCCAATATGATATTAGAGAAGAATGAACTCGGCCAGGATGCCAACAGCCAGAGCCCAAAAGTCTCACCCTCAGCAGACCACCACAGTGCTTCCTTCCAGTGATCTATTGTGGTGTGCATGATTCATGGTTTTGTTACTCACAAAGTGAAAAATTAAAGACAGTGAGCGTACTTCAGGTAATAAAAAACAACTACCATCTCCTGCCACGGTGGCAATTCACTCAACTCTCCTTTAACTACACATTTTGTTTGCATTTTCTACATCTTTCTGAATGAACACTGAACACCACACTTGTATCTTATTCACCCTCCAAGGCTGATTAAACATATTCCATTCTTGGCAGGTCTACAGAAGTGACTGAGCTATGATGTGCATTTTCCATGCCTCAACACAATAAAGGGCACACTGAGCACATGCAAAGGCCCATATTTGCATTTGAAAAATAAGAAACCAACTTCTCAATGTAGAGGTTGTATTAAGACTCTTATGTCTGTACCATTTAAAAAGTGCTAAGATTTCAGAATTTCCTTTACTTAGCTTTGTTGGGATTTCCTGAAAAAGCTGTGCACAAAGAAGGCATAGGTTGTAACAATTCAGGGTGATTTCTTCAGATTCTATCTACTGTAGGAAGGCATTTTTTTTTAATACAAATTAACAAAAAGCTTTTTTATAAAGTGGCTACTGCAGAAAGAAAACAGGCAGGAACTTTATCCCAGAGATTAGTACAGACACCAGAACCGAGCACCTCACGCTTCATGCACAGAATGGTCACTCCATCCCCTTTAACTTCGAATTTCTTTCTGCAAAAGACTTCATTCAGTCAAGAACTGAAACTTCGAGTGTAAGGACACAAGCAATAGGAAAATGGAAATAGAGCCTATTTGGTCACCCAAGTATGTAAAGTCTTTTTGAGAGCATTTTTTTGTTTTGTTTTGAAGTGACTCTTATCTAACTTGGTAAAGTTTAACAAAACATAAATATTTCCAGACTACAGAATATTCTGAGGTGGAAGGGACCCACATGGATCATCAAGTCCAACTCTTAAGTGAATGACCCATAAACGGATTGAACCTACAAACTTGGTGTTATTACCACCATGCTCTGACCAATCTCAGGGTCATAATTTTCTCCCAGATAAAAATTTGGGCATCATTTTTCGTGATCTGGGCTGGGCTGTAATAGAAGCATGAAGCCTGTGTCTATCAACAAACAGAAATGCAATCATGTCTAAATGACTCGGATACTGAAGTAATGAATCGAGATATTTCCAAAGTCTAACTACTAAACAACATACAACCTATAAAATTAGAATAGCTGTTTCCTTTGGAAGATAGTTCTGTTCTCATTTAAAAAATCCAATGCACTAGAGAAAAAGCTATAAATATGGTATTATTTAGAAATTATCTTTAATAATGGTTAATAATCTAATTTCAATTTAAATAACAATAAGGTACTGACATTCCACTATCCACTAAAATGTTAGAATCTATTCAAATATACACATCACACCCAAATAAACAACTATCCATTATCAATGGCTGCAAATAAACAAAGAATAATTTCTAACAAAAACAATCTTATGAAATCTGAAGTGAGTTACACCATTTCTATAACATCAATGAAACAGTAACAAATAAAACCTTGACAACTCTTAGAAATGTAATAATACACTGCAAGTTTCCATTTGGTGAGCAGCATTTCAATACAGTGGCATTACTAACATTAAAGATTAATTGGCTGAAACCTGGTTATCTTTAAATTCTTATTGTTCTTCCTTTTTCTTCCGATGAAACTGATCACCAAAGATCATTTGAGAGACTGTTGAGCTATCTTACTAGCTGTTGAATGTATTTGCACTTTCTCTAATGATTCATATTCAACTCAGTACATTTTTAGCACAAAATAATGAACAATAACCAAAGGATTTCCAAAAAAACAGTGTCAAAGACAACATTTGGAAAATAATTTCCTCTGTTAGATAAACATGTGATTTGTATTAGCATTATCAAAACACTCTAAGTACTTAGTGTGCTTATTTCTGTGTTTTAGTCTTGTAAAGAATTTTTTATAAAGACCACTTACAGTAAATTTAGCATTAACACACTGAAAACACTAACAGTACAAATACACCTTGTGACATCACCAAGTGTCAAATTTTGAATATGGTTTGATACTATAAAATGCACACAGAAGACTATGTGACTTTATGCACAAGGAATGACAAAGTTGATCTGAAGTCTATAGAACACAGCAACATACTCCATAAACCCAGAGAAATATTTGCATACCTGTTAGCCTTTCATTTTGTATTCATAAATATACGTATTTTCGCAGTTATTTTAAATTTCATACTAAAAGCAACCATATGAGTGGCCCATCTGAAAAGTATAGATTAGAATATTAAAAAAGAATTTTCAAGTATCCTGACAATAGCAAATGGTTCAAAAGCCTGCAAAATCTGCATGTACTCAAAATCAGAGACACAGCAGCACAAACATGTACATAGCTTAGTTAAAGATAACTTATTGTAGTGAACATGTAAAAATTTTGCCTCAGATATTTGATCCCTTTAAAAATGTCCATGGCATTAAAACTAAAGAAGGGCAGAGGATGTGCCTTCCCATAACAATGGACGCTACTGCATTGGGCAATAACCTTACAAATGCTTCTGGAAGAGGAAAGCTTTTCAATTAATGTGTTGAGCTTGAAGGGAGGAGTGAGAGATTCCCTTGGGCATGCACTGCAGGCCGTTACAGGACTCACAAGGCCCTCAGACTGCGAATCCCACCTAGAAACAGAATCACTAATGAGAGTGCTCCAAGTCAAATGAAGAACCAAAACTGGCCTCAAGCACCCCCAGGGTTTTCCCCTGAAATGAGGTAACTGCCTTTCATTATATCAAACTGTTCCTACACCAACAAAGGCCTCACTACTGAGCAATGATGGAAAAGGACGCAGATGATTGAGAAGCACAAGACAACCACTGGGTCAGAGGGAGGCCTTGAGCCATGCCCATGCCCAGCCACGGCTTCCCAGGCACCACTCTCATGAAGCAGAGAAGTGGCAGAGCAAGATGATCTCCTAAAGCAACCCTTAAAGTCCTTCAACGTGTACTACAAATCCACAGCACAAATCCAGTTTTGTCTTAACTCTGTCAATTCAATTCGACAAGGAGATACACCCCTTGTTGAGTGGGCAGTGAAAGGAATATGAATTCAGGAACATTATATTTATGAGACACAAATGTGACAGGAAGACTGCTTAAAACTTTATTCATTAACACAAAAAATTGCTTGCCATCTTCTCACCAATAATTGGCACTAAGTAAGTGAGATTTTGATACTCTTTCTATTTGTGTATAATCTTTAAAACCTAAAAAATTAAATGCAACAAACCTAGGTTTTTAACAAGTGTTTTATCTTTTGCAAACGAGATGAAGGAAACTAAAGAATTTCTAAAAATATTATTTAGATTTTGTATTATGTCAGTCCTCCTACAGTATTAAGTAGAACAATGTTTCAAAAAGTGTCTGCATTAAACACGTATGGGACCACATACACTTTTTTTCCAAAAAAGAGAGCTCAGCTAAAGTAAATTATATAGATCAACTCACAAACTGCACTTTAGAAGGTTGTTCATTCTGTGTCTGAACAGTAATGTGGAAGTAAAAAGATGGCAGCATAATTAATATTGGTTCACCTAAAAGATAAAGGTAACTGAGTCATGGAGTGAACTTTTGGAAACAACATGCAAGTAAGCAAAGCTCTTTTCTTCAGTTGTAAAGCATTCAAGTAACATCAAAATATGAGAATATACTATATAACATCACCATTTTGTTCAGTGTTTTTTATTTATACACAAAAATGCTTAAAAATATATGCTTGAATAAGAAAAAGTGCTAAATAATGTTAGATTACATAATCCGCTAAGACAAAAAAAATTAACTACTCTTAAAAAAATACGAATCAAATTAATTTTGTCATTATAGTTAGACGAGCATTTCTTCAGGCAGGTTGTCCAGCATCATGGAAAGAGACAGGAGAGTGTTTTGCAAAACATATGCAGGAGAGATTGTTATGCTAAGTAGTGTTTTGGTAGGAAAGATAAGTAAGTAAGAGCACAAAAATCTGTGTAATTTACAAGTGAATATCATAAGGATGCCCAAGGGCAGATTATTAGTACTTTTTGAAAGTGTCCTAAGACTATTAATAATAAATAAGCTGTTCTGTGAATCTTAGCCCTAAAAGCTTTCAACTGTCTAATGCTTCCGCTGTATATATAGGAATATTCCACCAATATCCAGAGCAGTACCAAGAACTAAAGAGCTGAAATAACAGCTTATTACAAATGCCAATAGTAGAAAAAAATGTCTCAAGCACAAAAATTCTTGCATTTATGTACATGGTCAGTCTACAGGAAAGATGCTGCCTCGAGAATAATAGCAAGTTCAAATTCCTGCTATAGCATGCAAGAACAAGTTCTTTTCTAATAGAAGAACTTGGTTTTTAATAACAATGCTTTTTAGATTAAGGAGTAGCAGAAGATAAATAAATAAGGGCTAACATATTTTGTATTAGAACCAACTGATTGTACAATTCATTTAGAATATTATTCACGTGAGACATGAAACAAGAAATGTAGTGTTAAGGATTATTCTCCAAGCTGGGAGCCATGTGCTAAGGCTCTCCAGGAGGCAGATTATAAAGTACTCCCATACTTGACTGCACAGACTTGTGCAGACTTCCTTCCTTGGGACTTCACTTCATGCAGCTGCAGTTCAATGTGCAGTTTTGATCCTGTTTTGTACTAAGTGCAAACACATCTATCACTGGCTTTCTCATGGAAACTTTATTTTAAAAACAACGTTCTTAAAATTTAATTTTAAAATTAGTCAGGGTACTGTAAGGCAATTGTGAAATACTTTGAATTGGTTTTGCCCGGATCCTGTCACTGCTCTTCATCTCTGCTGTTCTTCAAACTGTTCAAAGTACTCTGTCTGACTTCATGACTCATCTTGATTGTTTCATTCTCATTATTTCTAATACCAAAGGCTCACAGCCATTTGCAGATACATGAATTTGAATATGTTGGTTTGCAACAATAAAATATAATTTCAAGTGTTTTTCCTGGTTCTGTAGCCTTTAATATCTTTTACTGTATATGGATACCAGTGCTATAAAGGCCGTTGTCACCACTTAAAATCCTTGGTGGAAAGCACTTACTTTGAAAGATTCTGATATGCTGATCTCCCTTGTCTACAAAGGGCAATGAAATAAACCCAGAAACTAAGCCAGGCACACATTTATTTTGAGTATCTAGCTGATCATGTTTCCCACGGCATCATTCTTTCCTGCACTACCTTCCAAAGTATTATTTTTCTCCCTTATTTGTTGTGTTTTATCTGCTTGTCTTTAGGCTTTGGCTTCCTTGCAGCAAAACCTATACAACCTATAAAGTGTCAAAATATTTATGAAATTATAAAATAATACAAAACAATACCAAAAAACCTCCAACAATAGAACTGGTAATCCTAAGAGCCTAAGGCTGCACAATGCCTGTCCTAAAGCTCTGTCTTTAACCAGGGTGCACTGCCATTTACATGACTTGCTACATTACCACAGAGGCAAACAGCTCTTCACGAAGGGGCCTAACAGCCTCCCACAACATTTGGGAACATCACAAACACAAGAAACACAAATCAATTCTGAAAAGCAACCAACTCACCGATAAATCCTGGATGTGTTTTCAAATTACTCTGCCTCTAAACTCCTCCTTTGGAGGAGATAAATGAAATCACAAGTGAAAAGAAAAAGAAACTCAGAAATACAAGGTAAATCACAACCAGAGAAGCAAGCAAATAAATGTCTGTTCACAACCTGAAATAAGAACTATTTTCAACATGACATATTTCCTCCATAAATGTCTGTGCTGGCCATGGGCCTACGGGCCCCATATGCAGATTTCATGTCCTCCAAATTTAGTTTATGAATCAGGAGTACGATGCACAATTTTTTCCTATAGCACAAGCAAAATGAACATCTGTTCACTTTTTGCCACGTAGGTTTATATCTGTGTGGGTGGGTGTGAACAGAGCTCTTGATGTGTAATAGTCCTCCCATCTGCACACCAGGTGGCACTGCATAGTTAATCAGAAGATAATAACAGGCATGAGGAGATTACTTACTTTTTGGGGAAGAGAGAGTAAATCAATCTCACAGAGTTTTTTTTTAAAACAAGGTACATTAATGCTTGCACTTTTAATTTTTTCTTTTTGGTGTGTAATTTCACTCCAACCAATGACATGATCTGATTATATCATTGTTTGAATGTTACGTTAATTAACTATGAATGACTGCAATTATGACAAAGGTTCTTTCCACAAGGGATTTCATTTATTTTCCTTTTTTTTATGTACAGTTTTAACCCTTGCAAGCAGGATATAGTATTTAGAGTACATTTAAGCAACAATCTGCTTAGATTTACTTGGTAAACTCATCTAACCCACCATTTCACAGAATTTAATAGACCTCTGAATACCTGCATACAATAAAACTAACTTTACAGCAATTCAGCATCAGAAGATGGAGGAAGAAACAAGCGATCTTCATTCCTCAGTGAGAAGTTAGGTAGAAAGTTAGTGCTTTATGTTTAAACCTATGAACACTGAAGTTAAAGTGTCTAAGTAATTTCTGGGAATGGGGACTTTGGATTTTTGTAAAATGTTAACTAAGTAAAACAATATTCAAGGATATATTTTTATCTGATATTCATCTAAGGAGAATGCAAATGTTATATAAAACACCTACGTTATGATAAAATATTATAGAATAAGGATAGAGGTTTGTTTAAAAGTCTGCAGAAAATATGTTTATGGTGATAGCATTCTTATGTAGCTGTTTGAATGTCACATGAAAAAAGTCCTTAAATACTTTAAAAATTTAGTTCATTCATTTTTATTCAATTAAGTAGTTGTATAAAGAAACTGTTTCGTATTTTCTCTTTCAAAAAGAATATACAATGCTTTGTGGAGTCTTAAAAGACAGAACCACAGAATCCTGTTTTCCAAAGAATGCAGCTGAACTTCTAGAAGGATGAGTAATAAAAGCCTGGTATTTCTGCATTTGCTCTGATAGCCATGAGAGACACACACAGAGGAAGAGACACAGTAACACAAAGCGTTCAGACTGCTCTGTTCCCCGTAGGATACCCCTGGCTGCCGTACTCTGCTGTCTCTGAGGACCATGTGCTCTCTCCTCTAGCCCCTCACCCCTTCATTGATTTCTCCTTTTGCTCTCAGCATGCTTATTCTCTGTTGCCCTGAGTCTCTACGGTGTTTACAGAAGGCAGCAACTGATGCAAGACTTTTTTTAAAAGCAAAATTTTCGAACTGATTTGTCAGTTCAGGCACAAATTCTTCACAAACCCTTCTTATCAGAAAGCAGAGCCGATTCAAGGCAGAGTACATTGACTAATCTTTCAAATCAGGACAGAACGGGACTTTTTTCTATGCTTACTTTTAGAGATTGGTTTTAAAACTTAGAATGTTTAATTGGGAGATTAAATTCCTATTCATTAATGTTTCTGAGTAACAAACCCAAACATTTTGTAACTGGAAGAGAATTGGAATTCTAAGATGAAAATGTTAAGGACTCTAATATTTCATCTCTAATTCTTAATTAGAATTTTTAATTGCCCAATGAAATAAGACTAAGTTTAGAAGTTGCAGCTACCTAAATGATCATAAAAAAAGAACTAAAAAAATCCAGTAGACACTCCAAGAATATTGCTCCTCCCATTGTTTAGCTGCTACCTTTTGGTCCTATAAAAATTATCATGTATGCTATTGTCTATCATTACTTTTGGTGTAAAAACCTGAGAATCGTGGACTACCCTCTAATACTTATGGTGCTGTAATCTGAAATTGTGACTGCTGGAGAAAACCAGAAAGCATGGTGTATCTCTTACATTGCCATTGCCACTGCCCAGCTGGATCCTTACTGCTTACCCAGGTAACTATGAAAACTTTTCCTAGGATTTAGTCCTTCCTAGTTCAACATATGTCTTCATAACCCCAAATTCCACATCAAGTCTTCATAGCCTAATTGAGAAAGGTAAAATGGAGGTAAAGTGTGACTCAAACTGAGGCCCCAGAGGTTGTCAAAGGTTGGTGACACATACTGGCCACCTGTTTGTTTCCAAGTCTAGTACAAGGTATTTTTCTCAACTTTGTACTAGTGACTAAATGCAGCAGACCTACTGGCTGGAAAGCATCTTTCCCTTTAAGATAAACCACCACAGCCTCAATGCCTCAGTAAGCAAAGAATTGAAGCAAAGCATCCTTTATTATTATTCATTTCAAATAAGCCTGTTAACCTGTATCCTTTTGTGAACTTCTTAGGAATTCTTTACCTCTCATGTCAGAAACACAGCAAATAGCTGATTAGAGCACACTTTTAACACCTGTCCAAACAGCTCTCATAAAAAGCCTTTGCTACTCATTTTTCTTCAATATGGTCATTCCTAGAATGCTCAGACCTCAGTCACCTATGTTTTAGCATCAATAGAACCTGCAGTGGAGGGCACTTTCCCTACTGCACACAATTTTCCCACAGGCAATAGATTTTCCCTGATGCACAACTGTGTGAAAAATAGTTTTCAAAGTTCTCTTTGCAACTCCACCTGCCCTCAGGTAGCTGGTTATTTAAAAGTGCTCTTCTGTTTCATGAATCACACATGGACTTTTGTACAATCCCAACTGATAAAATCTTGAGTTCCATCTCCTTTTCAAGACTAAAGGGTGTGCTTTTCAAAAATCACATTGCTGTGAAAAAGTCCTCTCACACTGTACTCTTGTCCCATAGGGGATTTCATGTTCTTTTACATGCTCGTTTACTTTTTCTTTTTTCTGCTAACAGGGAAAATTGAAAACTACCACATTTATTTTCCATCAAGGTACAAATTCATTCAGAAGCAAATTATAGCAAAAAAAATAAATCTTCTGTTTTATGTAAGTAGCTCTATAATTATTTTACCCCTATGATTCAGGGTAATGTTCAAATGTGATGTTTCATTGAATATGTTTGTTCAGTAGGCAAAGAACACAAAAAGAAATGCAGTTCAGACTCATTATGGAAAAGCGGCTGTTGCTGAGAGCCTATAAATGCTGTATTGCATTAATATAGTTAACTCCACAAACAGCAACCCCTTGGCATGTCCTCCCCCTCTCACCACCAGTACGCAAGGCCACGTTACTGTCCAGCGTCTTACACAGCACTGCAACAGTGAGATGACAGGCAGACACAGGTGTGCAGAGAGGGACCAACTTAATCATAAATGCAAGGAAGCTTCCAATAACAAAACTTTGTAGGTACACATAATCCTTCATTAGCATTTATACCCTCTATTTCCTAGTACAATCAATGAACACATGCTTTACAGGAGAATTATGCTTCAGATACCTTCTCTTGTTTATTTAAATTCTGGCTGTGTCCTTTTACCTAGCATCTGTATGGCAAAATGTTGTCTGGATATATCTATCTATCTATCTATCTATATTTATTTCTAACCAAAAATAGTTTATATGAGAATAGCTTTATTAAGGTCAGAAAATAAACCTACATACATAAACCAAACACTCCAATTCTATGTGAAGTGCTCAGTGGTCATTTTTGCTGATGCTAACCTGAACTGTTATTCTAAGCTTCTGAGTCAGAAATGCAGAGGAACGATGCTGATGTTAAAAAAATGACTGAGAAATTTTTCCTAAGTGCTAGACTCAGAGGCTTAAGAATTAATTCCTCATCACTGAGATTTTGCAATGTACTTTGAAAGACATAGATGAAAACAATAAAAAATATAAGTCACACCATTTGCCTTGTATGCAATAACATCAAAATATGATACGTTAAAATTCCTATACATGGTGGATCTCTAAGAATGTGAGGATTTAGGATTACATAAATCACAACACTCTGTGCTATCATTACACGACAGAATAGACCTGCAAAGCTTATTATACTGCATAACCAGATGGTAAACAACAGTTGTCGTTGTACTAAGAATTACATCTCTGTAATCAATAATAGGAAGGAGGAACAGTTGGACAACTTGTTTCCTATTATGTTCACTTAGGCAACGTCTAGATCAATAAAGAGCATTAAGCCTCATACCAACTGTAGACAATGCCTGCTCAACATGCCTATCATATGGCAGCAATGGGTCCAGCTGCACTTCAAAATACTTGTAAATGGATAACAATTTTAATCTAACATTAAAAAGAAGCAATGATTCAAACAGCAGAGAGAGGTGCAGGACTTCTCTAGTATATGAGAGAAGACAGACCTATGATGCCAGTTTCAGTATAAGTCAATCAGCTTATTTTGTTAACCCACTCCATAAGTACATTTCACTACAGCCTATCTGAAGGATGTTACACGTTTTATATGGATGAAAGAAAAAAAGCAACCAAGCGTGATATCACTGGCTTACATATAGACTCAGTAATTGTGTGGGTGTAGTAAGCTGTTCGCAAAAATTGAAAACTAAACTTGTGTATCACTCTAGGCCAATATGGCAATTAATTACAAGCAAATTTTTAGTTCATCCATTTTTAACTATTTAAACAAACAATAAATCAACCCATTCAGCTACATTCACATCTTACTGAAGATCTATAATATAAATGTGAACATTTTAGTAACTGTCTTAAGGCCACTAGCTTTAGCTTCCTGATTTTAAAATTTTTCTTATATCCCATACTTCCACAATTCATCAAATTAAAGCTTTCTCCCATCATGCTATTAACAAAGATACAAGTTTCAGTTTATTCCTAGGCAGTCCTCCAATTTCAATATGACAAAACATGGGACCATGAGCTCTTACCTATTCCAATAAAAACTGCTTTATAGCCATCTTCTTTCAGGCTACGGAGTGTCATTCCATCCACTGCAAGGCCTTTCCTAAAAATTATCTGAAAGAATTAAAAATTGCTTGGTTTCAATGTGACAACTTGAAAATAATTTCTATTCTTCTTCTATTTCTATGTCTTGCATACAGACACCTCACAGGATCATCTAGTGAGCAAACAAAGCAAACTCTTTTTTTCCCCCCAAACCAGGCTTTAAAGGCCAGATTGACTTTGATTTAAGCAAGTGGCACAAACTACATATGGGTAAAAAGGTACCTTCAGATCATCTTCAGATGGGGACCACTACAGGCTAGCTTGGTTTCTGCTGTAAGCTAAAAGGTCTAAAGCAAGCTAAATAAACAGACAAAGCCTTTCTATGGAACAAAATAATGAAGTAGAGCTGAAAACGGCAGTTTTCTACCGTGAATAAATATCCGTATTCTGTGCTGACTACAAAAGGTTGTAGTTTCACCCACGCGAAAATCTGAATATAAGAAACATGATGTGGAAGCAAGAACCTCCTTTAGGGAATATGCACTGAACAGATCAACCAGCACTCCAACCAAAACCCAATCGGTTTAGGTTACTGCACAAACATTAGTGAAACTATGACATGACACTATTCTGTCTTAACAAGGGCTCTGAAGAGAAAACGAAGCACTGCTCTCTGCACAGTATCAGGTACTTGGTAGGCCTCTAGCTGTGCAGAACGCAACGCCAGTCCCCAAAGAAGGATTGTATTGCTTTTTGCTGCACACTCGGAGCTGACAGCCCAACTTTTGAGACCACTAGCTAGAACTTCTCTATGCCAAAAAAACCTTCAGTGAAGCCAATGGTGCTTTTGTGAATTCAGAAAACCTGCCTGCAAAAGACAAGGCCAGAGATGACAGTAAGTCTGAAGAATACTCTGCAAATTACAGCGTGCCCTGCTCAATTGTAATGAAGCAGCACATCCTGCGTGGTAAACTAACAGAGGTTTTCAACATTATGAATGACATAAGTTTTGATTTAGACTTGCAATTGTTAATTCTAATTTAGACAAGCAACAATGTCCACAGCGCAATGATTGGTGTTCATTTATTGAAAGAAATAACTCACAGCAATCAAGACACTACTTATAATCTATACTTGTTTCTGTTCAATTAGTTTTTACTTCCAGAAGCAAAAGCTGAATTTTTTTTTGCAGAGCCATGCTCCACGACCAATCCTGCTCTGAGCAGCCACTGCACAGGCTGAGCACCTAAGGTAGTGGTAAGAGTGTAAGGGACAGGGAACAGTGTTTGCTGGGTGTTCAGGCAACCAGCAATGGCAGTCCCTGTGCAGGGGTCATGCAACTGGAGATACACACACACCTTCTGTTCATCACTCCTAACCCCAAGGCCTTTGAGCACATAAAGTGTGTGTGATTCCTCCTCTGATATTTCATACTTCTTGACATAGGTATGTGTGTTTTTATCTCCGCATCTTAGACTCTCTGAACTTGAATGCTTCCCCCCAGGTTTTTTATAGCATTTATGATTTTACTTTACAAAATGCAGTGCTGTTGTGTAAGCTCTCTACTTTGTGATCTTAACAGTTTAGCCTTCAAGTCACTGTGTATCTTATTTTTTATTCAATCAGCATATATTTCATTTAATATCCTTTTCAGGTTGGTGGGGTGAAAAAAAGGCAGAGGAAAATGACAATTTACACTACTTAAAACACTGACTTTCTTCGTCTTTATATATTTAGTACAAATTTTATCTGAGGTGAAAAAGCCTCTACTGCAATCCTTAAAACAATATCTGAGGTGAAAAAGGTACTACTGCAATCCTTAAAACAATACAGACTCCATCCTCACTTGCAACAAAAGACATTCCATAAATTGCCATTACATTTTTTTATCCTGTTGTGTACATATGTTATGAAAACCTAATGAAGGAATTTAAATAGTAATACTGTTTTATGTGAGGATTCATAATACTTCTAGGGCCTAGCTCTGTAATCCTTATTCAGTTGACTAATTCTTACTAATTTCAGTGGAATTACTTGAATAAACAGCACTACTGAGCATTTACACAACACAGCACCTTCCACCACAGATTTGAAATGCTTTAAGTAAACAGCAGAAAATATTTCCAGCTTAGAGAGGTATAAAGCCAAGGTACTTATTTAACCAGCTTGCCAAAGGGTCAATTGCAAACCAATGGCAGAGCTTTGAAGCAAATTTACATTGAGATTCTGTGCTGCACTCCAGAACCGCAGAGGACTTGCAGGTCAAGATGACATCGTGGCTCCATCAGTCCATTCTGGAGACCTTGTCATAACACAGAGCCCTGGGAACTGAGCTTGGCAGAGGATTCTCAAGAGTCTGTGCCCGGCAATTTTGTCTAAAGTTGTCTCAGTGCTCTGTTTAACTCCATCCCTAACTAAACCTCCATTCTGTCAGTCTTTTCAAGAGTTTCAAAGGAAACTTTAAAGTAGAAAAACAGACCTGTAGCACTTAAAACCTTATCTTGCATTTTACTGGCATTTTTATAAAACCTGGGCAGAACAATGTTCTCACTCAGGTCTTGTGACAACTGTCTGCTGCTTTTATAATACGAATCAACTTGAAAGATTCCAAGAAGAATTTCTTGCTTCCCTGAAGGCTTCAGTAACGTGTTAAAAATAAAGTATCCCTCCTGGTACTCAAAAATTTGATCCAGCGATACATTCTAAGTTTGTAACTTCTATTAAATGTGCAGCAATTGTAAATACTATCTGAATCTTCAGCTCAAGTTCTAAATTAACAATAAATTGCTGTTCCCATTATCTATAAACAACACACATATTTAACAGAATAATGCATAACTATTGCTTTCCAAGAAGTTGAATAGACTGTTATTGTTTATAACAGATGATGATGTTAACACTTTAATTTGACGCATTTTATTATAAAATTAACTTGGATGCAAGACTGTATGATAAACCATTAAGAAAAAAAAATCAGGGAGAAGGAACAAAAGAAGTATCAAATATGAATGGTTTAAGTAGTGCCAAACTTGCATGAAATAAAACTTGATTAAAAAAAAATCAAATCATTCCAATAGCTACATTGAACCCCTAAAGCAATTTAGGAATTTGTTTCTTACAGACAATTAATCACATGCAGGCATGCCAGATGAGAACTATTGATTGCCCTTTTCTAAACTAGTGGCATTCAGACAGGAGACAGACAAATGCCCTGAGCAAGAGGAAGCATCTTCCTGCCTCTGTCTAGCATAGCTTTTAATCGCTCTTTACTAATGTGCATGACATTTTGCTGTTAATCTTTGGCAGAGTTCTTGTTCTGTTTTTTTCTTTGAGCTATACATAGGCAGGATATATTTTTCATTACCTTCACTCCAAGATCCTTCATAAGCTCGGCTTCAAAATTCACTACATCATATGGCAATCGGAACTGGGGGATTTCAGACATGCTAAAATAAATAAAAATGTTTGTGAAATACTTGTAACTATTAGGAAAAGAGAATTTTTAAATTTGTTTTTTATTATTATCATTATTAGATAAAATACTTACAGCACACCTTAGTTAATTTTGACATATGTGAATGGAAATGTTTTGAAAGGTGACTCTGGACTTTTTTTTAATTCTTAGAGTTACAAAAAAGCATTATTCATCCAATGCTAAAAATATAGGCCAGGAAGGCAGTACCTTGAGGCCAACACTGCCCACACTTGTAGGTAACTATTAAACATAAATTATTTTTGTATTCTAAAGGATTTCAGCTCCATTCCTTTTGTTCACCAGAATATGTAACACTAAACTTAAGATACCCATTTAAAAAAAAACCTCATGGCTACTAAAAGCAAAGTGACACAGCAATCTTTCATTAAGCTATCCAATAAAAATCAAATTTCCCATACAATTTTTTTAAAAGTGTTACAAATGCTATTTAAAACTGTACCCACCTCCATTTCTACTTCATAAATTTTTTATGATTTTTCAGGATGGACAAACACTCTATCAGCTGTTGATTTCATGTCTGCTTTTTGACTTAATGTGTATAAACTGCCATTTTCTCCTCCTGGGGAAGATTAGGAATGACATCTTCAAGTTCCCAGAATCACAGAAGGGGAAAACTGCAGTGCCAGTATAGAATCTCAGTTTATATCTACTGATACAGATCTAATAAACACATATTTATCTCCAATGAAATGGCATCTATATATGCCAGTTCAAAATGTCTACTGTAAAACACATTGCAGATAAATACAGTGAAGTTATATTTTAGATACTTTTGTTCAGTGAAGATAAAAACCTAAATATGCAGAAAAGTAAAGGCTTCTCCCCAGATACTTTTAAGCTTCAAACGGTCTAATCTGTTTTCAAATTAATGAATCTGTAATATCCATAACAAAGCACTGGCACAAGAGATTCACTGCAGCTTAATTTACATATTGATATTGACCACACCACTTTTAGCATCTAACTTTGACAGGCCAGAAGAGTTTTACTTATTTGAAGTTGCATCAACTTTAATTGTATTGGTAAGAAACTGGTGTTCTTCCTTATTTCTAATACTGCCCTTCTAACATCTTTCTTGACCAATGTGCAATGAGAAGTGTTGTAAATATCAGATATAATGAATGTGTCAATACAACTTCCATAGGTCATGCTAAATAAAGGTGTCTGAGGCAGAAACTAATGTATCGATATGATTCTGCAACACAGATTCAATAAAGAAATCTAATCAAAAAAAAGGAAAGTGCTATTTTCCAAGCCACCTACGTATTTGTTGGAGGCCTGTCATTTCCACAACATGCTCCCAGAACAGTACTGGTTGTGTTACACCACTGTCAGAATTTGTAAACACTTTTTTGCTGTTATTAAACATTTACTTAGTTTTATGCTGTGAGGTATACACACATGCATTCACATCAACTATGAAAAGAGGCTTTTTACGAAAGTCAACTGATACATCAATAATTCTGATCCAATTTCTTTCAGCAGCAGAAGATGCTCTCTGACTCTGCAATGAAGAGACAGAGGGGGGAAAAGGAAACAGGGCAGAGATGGAGGAGGGATGCAGTGGATGCAAAGTGTCTGACCAATTCACCTCTACCTCAAATCTGACCCAAGTCAGAGGTGCTTGGACAGGTGCTTGGTGTTTCTCAGCAACCTCAAATTCCTGTTGCTCTAGGAACAACTCTTTGGCCTAGTGAGAGAAGTATTTTGGTCCATTGTAAAGCAGTGGCAGAGGCAGGAGTGCAAGTAGTAAAGCTTGTTCATGGTCCCTGAGCAAGAGCATGGTGTGCTCATGCCTACTCTACTATAAAGCATAAATTTTACACAACTGGTGAAATGTAGGAAAACTTGCCCATAAATATGAAAAATCCAGACACGTTCAGGGAAGCACGGATTTATGTCACGTTTAAATATCCCACCACAGGAACTGCGATCACTAGACACCTTACTAGTGTCGCAATATTACGAAAATTAGCTATGATGCAAGAAACATCCTAACTAAAAACAACTGGAAAGAACCTTAAGAAGGCACAAACATGGCCATTATAAACAGCTGATTCCAAATACAAAATTGATTTGGTCTTCTTAGCAATTTGCAAGAGTTTATGAAGCCTTGAAAACACACTCATCAATAACCTATATTTGTTAAAAGATGTGCTGCAAAGACTTAGAAATGCAATAATGGATGATTGCTGCCACAGGCCAGCCCCCCTTCTGTTTCAAGATTAAAATAAGGACAAAGGGAATTGATGCCCTTAAACCACACATGAACATTTCTACAGTGAATGGAAGTAAAATTTGACCTTGACTAAGATGTCTTCTTTAAGACTCAAAAGAAAGAAATACATTTTAAAATATACTCCTTGACCATTAAGGATACTAACAGAACTGGCAAAACTCCGTGTAAGGCTTTTTGCAGTAGGAGAAGCAGACAAAACGTTATTTTAAATTCAACTTAAACCATTAAGAACTTAAGATCACACTGCTTCAGATACACAAGCACATACTAAGCAACTGTAGAATTGTACTATAAGCACTGAAGCAGCCGCAGAAGTCCTGCATTGTATTGCCAAGTCCAATCTGAGTCCAACCTGTTACCAAAAGCCTTTTTGTTAAAAACCTCTATTAATTCTGACTGCTTTACAGCAACAAAACTGATTTTAATCTGGTATTTATGATAGAATGTGCTACTCAACAGGTGAATAGGCATTTCACATACTAAATTTGCAATCCTCTATGGTAACTAGTTCAAGTGAAACAGCTTCACAGTTAAATGCCTATGGATTAACACCTTGGTAATTAGGTAGAATAATTCTGAACCTCACTGGGAAAAATGCAAGTAATCAGTTCAACTTCTCCAGAATTGATTCTCTTTCTTGCAGAGCACTGAATAAGTATTTGACATTATGACATTATGGATCAAATTCATTAACCGTGTCAACTCTATTGATTTCAGTGATGCTGCATTGAGAAATATAAGTGCATCACCCTTCTTTCTCTGTTTCATTACATTTTTTATTTCTTAAACACACAATGTGTGAATACATTTTGTACTCTTGCACATCTTACATTGTAAAATTTAATTTTGATTTTGAATGGCTTGGTATCCACTAGTCAGTGTCTGAATTATCTTATACACAGGCGTTCCAACAAACCTACTAGATTTGATCACAGCCATTGCTGCAGTGGCAAAAATTCATTTTCTAGTGTAGAGGCTGACACCATGCAAATATCAGCCAAGGGTTTACCATACAGGAAAACTGCAAAGGTATCTTTCTTTATGTATTTGTAACTTTTTGAAGGCTGAGAACTGCAGGGGTTTATGTCACCCATATTGTATGGTCTGCTAAAGCTGCAACCATGATTGTCACTGTCACCTTTATTTGAACAAAGTAGTCCATGAAAGCATTCTAAATCTAAAACTCTCTATGAAATTAGAATCTGTCTAAAGAATTTTAAACATTCTTTCACCAGGGCTAAAAGTACTTCATCTTGTTTTAAAAGTTTTGGATAAGGGAAAGTGGTTCCTGACACAATTTTCTAATATGCTAATTTGATAATAACAACTGCACCCTGGAATTTACCAGGTCATATGAAGAGAATACAGGAGATAGCCACCAGATTTTCAGTTAAAGCTTTCCTCTAACTGTACCTCTTTTAATGTCAACGATCAATTATATAAATAAAAAGTTTCTTCTACAGATCTGAAATTTTCTACTCTCTTCCTTTGCTGAAAGTAGAGGGATCACATATAATATATGTATGTACAGCGGTTCTTGCTATGTTTTCTACAATAACTTGAACCAGTGCTTTAGTGTCACTGTTTTATTACCTTAAGCCCCCAAGGTACTCCTGCTTTTCAAATATGGTGATGTTCGAATAGCCCAATCGAGCCAAAAAGGAAGCACAACTTAAACTTGCAGGTCCTGCACCAAGAAGAGCTATCTTCACCTGATATGCTTCAGGCATACTTTCTGGAGGAGGTAAGGACGGGTTTCTGATCTGAGGAATATTCATGGCTTTGAAGACCTGAAAAGCAACACAATCAACAGGTTAAATACTTTACATACCCTCCTTAAATTTTATTACTAATGACATGATGGAAGCTTCTGCTAATACTGTCACATAGGTGATATATTACAGCAGATTGCATCACATTATAGGGGTTTCCAGATGACATGATGTGTGCATTTGTGAGGGATGTTGTATTTGCAGGGTTTGGTCCTTTCACAAGTCTTTTTGTGTTAAAAATCTCTGAAGTCAGATCTTTCACTCCTGTAAATTTTACAGAGAATACAGAGCCAGACTAGCAGTAACAGAATAGGAATGCAAAGTCAGCCAGATGGCAGAGAATCTCTGCAATGCCAAAAAATTTCCCTGCAAACAAATTATTCTTACTAGTAGAAAAATACGTCTGCAAATAATTCAAAGGATTATAGTGCCAGTAAAGGGGCTTTCCTTCTTCAAGAGATAGCCTGTGTGATGCTGGAAAAATCACTTATAGCTTGAATTTTTAGAGATGGTAGGTAACAAACTTTAGGTGGGTTGGAAATGTTTTTTAGGAACCACCCTTAATCTTCAGTGCTGTATTTTCATTGGTAATCCATGCTTTAGATGATCTTAGATATCCATGCTCTTAGATAATATTTATAGGACTTTATTTTAGTTTCTTACCTATTTCATACGTTGTCCACTTTTTAATTGAGTTTCCAAAAACTGTAGACACACCTGAAAATTACACTGTTCTCCCTATGCCCCAATTATTCACTCACCACCCTAATAGTGATGAGCTGCTCCAATCTGTCCTGACTATTAAAAATACTTTGGAACAGTCTCTGCCCACTGTTGTGCATTTCTACAGAACCCAACACAACGGGCTGCAAACCTAGTTGTAATGTCACATAGTTTTTCAGATTTGCATGAAATAATTTCTTTACTCAGGTATACAGGTAAGAGGTGAAGGCAGAAATATTCTGCATTCCCCAAGCTAGACTTCACTGTCCTCTGCACTTATATACATTGTAGGGAAGTGAATTGAGTCTCTATATTGTATGATCTACAAAAGGAAAAAGAATAGACTTACAGCCTTAGAGGCTACTAAACATTAGAAGCATGGAAGAGCACAGTTATATCTTCTTTTTACTTAGACATTAGGGGGGAAAAATGTTTAACCCAAGCAGTATATAATTGTAGCAGACAAAAGGATTCAAGAGTGCATTGCATGGGGATTCTCAGTCGTATCACAAACAGCCTCAATGCAGCATCTCAAAAACTACCAGGAGACCACATTGCTCCCCACCTATTTCAATGCGGAGCTGTGTTCCCTAAGTTCTAACTAGTCCTCTAAAATACATACACTATCATTCGTCTTAATAAACATCATATTTAAACTATTTAACAAGCTTACCAACAGATTTTACTTTCCTTAGAACTCAAGAAGCAAAGGGTTTTCAGGTTTAACTTTGGCAATTCCACTCATGATCAGAATTTTTCATTTATATTTTGAATCAGTGTTCATTTTCTTCATGTGCACTTGAGCACTCATGCTAGGTAAACCAATGATTAGTTCCTTCCCTCTCTAAAATTTCTGTGTCAAACTCCCCCAGTCTTTGTAAATTGACACAGCGGTTTAACAAACTGCATGAAGCAAGAGACAGATAATTGTTTTAAAGAAAGAATCATTTAAACCTGACAATTCATACAATATGGGAAAGTTTAATGCAGTTATTAATGGATTTCACAGGCTGAAAAGCTCATATTGTACTGTGAAACTAGACTGTGATAACCAAAATGCAATGATATTTCTAAAATGTCTGCTTTGTTAGATTCATAAGAAATTGCTTCAATTATACCAAATTTTCATTAGTCTCATGTAGCTGTTTAAGAAGGCTATTCAGTAACAAAAATTATATAACTTGCATATTTAATGTGAATATTGAACGCTCTGAATATGCACATGCTTAACAAATTTACTACTAAATTTACTTCATTGTTAACATAACTATTTTTATATGTATTATTGAATAGTCGTACCCATCAAATAAATGTTACACTGAAGCTCCACACTACTGTAATGTAGTGTTAAGCTTCAGAAACCAAGCACTCATGCAGAAAATCCTAGGAGTTCAGGCTGAATGGTCAACTTTAATTCTGCCTATTTGCAAACAGGGTGAAACTGTCTTTATGCAGCACAGCCAGCTTGTGTGGCAATATCTTGCCATCTGGAATTCAGTGGCAGTTTTGCATATTAAGGCTGGCAGGGTAACTGTGTGAAAATAGCAAACTGCTTTAATGTATTTAAAAGGATTTTTACTCACCTAATCGTGAAGTTTCCCTATACTGTAATTCACTTAATTAAATATCACTGAATTCCTCTGTATAAATCCTTTGGTGGCCAGAGATGAGTAACAGGCAAGCAAGTACTCAGTGGCACATTACATGCAACTGTCCTTTCTGCTTCTAATCTCTTCAGACTGTGTTCAGGATGCAGGTAAAATTTAATACTATCACCCTTCTTTCCACTTTTCCTTCAAAAACATGATTTCTATTTTGTTTGGATGGAGTTTTTCCTTTGTTTTTCAGGGCTTTTTAACCAAGGCCCATTCAGGAAAATGAGACCAAATGATGAATTTTAAAGCAGGCTCTCTCAGTGAAAAGACTCAATCATCACCCTCATGTCTGCCTTTCCTTCTGGCTCTCTCTCATACACAGTCAAAAGAGATTAGATAGATTAATAATAGACATTAACAACATTAGGCATTTATTCTTCAACTTTTTATCAAGTACGACACAATTATCATTACTTCACTGTCCAGGGCCTATTCAAATTAAACCCACATTGATTCTGTCCACTTCTTACGCCTCACGTCCATTAGGGTCCTCCAACAGGATATCCCAGCTTATAGAACTTGGTCCTCAAGTGAGATCCAATTCAACCAAACTAAAACAGCCAATCAATTCTGCTAAGTTCCAACAACTGAAAAAAATTCTCTCTTGATTCACACATCTATAATAAATTACAGTTTTCCTATTTGCATTACTTCAACGTGTAAAGGTGTGAGAGCACTTGCTCAATGCTCTCTGCAGCATGGTTCTCTATAGTAAGAAATCTAAGAGTTTGTTGTATTCTCTGATGTAAATAAGACATCCTTTCACTGCAAAGGGGTTGCTTCATGTTCCAAGGCATTCAACAAAGAGCATAATCCAAAATATACAAAAATAACTCATAACACAAGTTTGTACTCAGGTTCCACAACATGTCCCACCTAAGCAAACTACAGTGGTTTCAATTGCTGAGCAAATGATTCCAGTTTAAATTTCCTGGAAAGTTTTAGCCAAGTCATTTTAGCTGCTTTTCAAAATGCAGATAGGGAAAAGCTTATTGTTACCCTCATGTAATAAAATTCTGGTTCTTTTCTTCACTACACCACTCTTGTATTAGCATGTTTTGATGAAAAGTTGTGACATTCGGCAAAGAGTAGCAGGTGACTCAGAGAAATGTATTTTGCTAATCAGATGAAAATAATTTTATGGCATAGTAAGCATGAATTCAACTAGTTTAAAACATTTAAAACCATTAAAAACAGGTTAGAAATTATATTTAGGATTTTTACGTCAAATTTTATACAAACTAAAATAAATTAAAGTAACTAATTTCAGTCAAAGTAGCACTTAATGCTATGGTTTAGTTGACAAGGTGGCCAGTCAAAGGTTGGACTTGATGATCTTGGAGATCTTTTCCAACATTTATGATTCTATGATCCCTAGCAGTGTTAGGGGCCAGGTTGGATGGGTCTTGGAGCAACCTGGTCTAATGGAAGGTGTCCTTGCCCATGGCAGGGGAGAGTGAACTGGGTGATCTTTAAGCTCCCTTCCAATACAAGCCATTCTACTCTTCCATGATTGCTTAAAATTCTTTTTGGACTATGACAAAAAATGTATTAAATAAAACAGTAAATAGATCTAAAGTTTAATCTCAGTGTTAAAATGTAAAAAACCTTTGTCTAATCCTACAAAACAAGACTATCAAAAGATACTTACTTTGTATACCCAAGATATACACAGAACGACACATTTCAGAAGGACAAACAGAAGGACAATTTAACCTTTTAGTAATACAAGTTTTGACTTCATAACTAAATCCCTTATATTCTTCAGGCATGGTGCTTGGTTCCACGCTTAAAAGGCTCTAGAAGTAAGTTTATCAGCCAGGTTTACAGTTAAATATCTTTCACTAAGGCGGTGTGATACCAAATGGCTCCTGACATAGACATTAGAATCTAGCTGGGATTCATTTTAGTGTGAAACATATCAGTGTACACCGAATTGTTATCAGATTTTACTAGTGCACAGACAGTAAAATACAGGCAATGAAATCAGAAACATTTAGGAAACGGCTTTATTAGTTTCACACTTTCCCACTGGTTTCCATGGATATTTATCTGTAGGCTGGTTTACATTAATATGGGGCAGTTGAATATTTAAAGAAGAAAATCATATTCTGCACATATTTTAATACAAAATGAAGCAAATTGCACGCACAGTAATCTTCTTGAAGTTGTCAAATTACATGATCACCCAATTAATTCCATTTAATTGCAGTAGATAGCATGTGATGTTACAAGAAGTGTTTTTTCCACAGACATGCTAGTTACGAAACCTTGATCTTCCCTCCCTTTAAGAGCTAAAGTTGCAATACTTCAAGCTTTTACGGCAGTAGGTGAGTGCTTACAAAACTAGGGCCTAAAATATCCATTATTCTAGGCCCAAGATATCCCACGGATCTAGCCCATTGCAGAGTCCAAATCTCAACATTTCATGAATCCCACCGCTAAACGGACATAGCAACATTCATGCAAATGACTTAAAAAATCAAAAAATATTTAACATCTGTAAAACATGCTGTAGAGAAGTTTATATAACTTGCCCAAATATCAGCAAATCTTTCAGCACTGGCCTGAGAAATCGGAAGTCCTGAGATTCATCCCCTGAACTATTGTCCAAAGGGGGTTGTGTAGCTTTCTACAAGCCTGAAATTTTATTATTATCATGGATTTCAACATGACTTAAAAGATAAAATCACCTAAAGACGTATTAAAATTAATACTGACAAATAAAGGGCTTTTTCTCTTTGTCCCTCTGCCTTAGCTCCCCAGAACAGCCCCCCTCTGCTGATGCAGCACATGTATCCATGCCGGTGATGATGCCCAGGCTGGTATCTCAAGGCCATCCAGTTGCAGGAGTGCAGCCCCATGAGAACCACCTTCTCCTCACACCTACACTACAGACTGATCAGAGCTGTCAATAAACTACTCAAAGAGGGACCCTAAGCCCAAGGGCACAGTGCACCACTCCATGGCAATCTCTCAGGGAAGACATTTCTTCCTTGACTGTGGTGGGCTGGGAGAGAAGGGAGGTTCAGCACTCAATTCCCTCAGCAGAGTGCTCCTTCCAGCACAGGTACTCTACCGAGATGTTCCTAGGTGAGCAGCAGGTAAGCTCATGCAATGCCTTTTTTAGGAAAAACACATATCAAATTTCCTTTTCCAATTTCTTTCTGCTGCAGCAGCAGTCAGAATGTATCTGCAAAGAGGAACAAATCACCAGAACTGGAGCTGGCACAAGAGCCACAGTACTAAATGATCTAGTGTTTATATCTAGTATGCAGAGATTAAAATAATACATTTTCCATTTAGCTTGTGCCGCACCATTCAGAATGATTAAATAGAAACAGAAGAGAACCTTTAGATTCAATAAAGTCTATCAAAAATGTAATAATTTGAGGGTTTCTTACTAATACTACAGCAGATAATGTAATAGATCTTGCTTCCTTTTTACGACAACCTTGCAAACTTGTACTTGAGTAACCAGTGATTTTAGTTCATTTTGGGACTGACAGCCATATACCTCATGCTTGTTTGTATTGTCACTGCAATCTCAGTATATTTTCACTGAACTTGTGTTCAAAAAAATGGATGTTTCCTGATTCTGAAGTAGTTGGGCAAAGGAGACAGATAAAGACATTAATATAATTTTGACCTGTGCAGTAGCAGGTGTAACCTGAGCTTGACACTCGTCATTTATAATAGTGAGCTTTTACTCCATGTTATTCTCTAGATGCAACAGTTACCATGGTAACTGCATCCCAGTATACACATTCTACATCACAAATACAAACGGACATTTCCTTTTTTCCACTTAAACATTTAATTGTCAAAATTCACATTTTTCCAGGCTGTATTATAATTCTCTTTGAGAACGAGCCAAACACAGTTACAAAACTATATGAAAGGGCAGAAGGAAAATGCAGGCGGCATAAGGTGCCATTTTTTTTTATTGTTCTACCGTATGCAAGACAAATATTTTACAATTAGGGAGCTTTATCTGCAGTATGAACAGACGATCAGTCATTGTTCAGAAGCACAAACGGGCATACGTCATACCCATATATTTTCCATTTTAAATCCACATTCCTGCTTTACTGCAATTTTATCTATTATCTCGGCTAGCAGTTGTGTCCTTTTATTATTGCTCACTCTCGTAATGCATCAAGTGTATGATCCTCAGACTAATTCCAAGGGAAAAAGAAAGCCTGAAACTGGCTTCATGCACAATGGAGTTTTCAGTAAATAAGCCCCTGTGGGACAAATATTACACCATGCATGAGAATCACCATGCAGCTCTCATTAAGACTAACACATGTTGCATGCCTAAATTACACAATTTGCTAAGTTACTTCTGTAGGTAGAGCTGTGAACACACTTCGTTTGCAGTATCTGGGCCAATTCTTGTATGAACAGTAGTACCTTACAATTTTCCTCAATATTATATTCTATATTTTTATAATTATTGTTACTTGGAAGCACTACCATTACATTTTTTCAACTACACCACTTTCACCGTAAAATTTAACTGAGAAGTAAGAAAGTACTAACTGCAAAAGTGACTGCCTATTATTACTAATTAAGAGTGCTACAATACATAAAAATTCTATGTTAAACAGCAGTAAACCTAAAGGTTATTAACAACAAATTTTTTTACATTCTTTTACATTTTTATATACTAGATGTATAGAAATATAGCTACTATAAAAATACTGAGGATAATAAAATTTATTGGAATGTTCTTTTTGTTGGAGTGCCATATAGAACTACATAACAATTTAATTTTTTTAGAACTCCTGAAACTAATACAATTTTAAACAAACTTCAAACATTAGGAGCAAAGCCATTCAAAACTATTCATCCTCTGCAGTTTTCATATCAATCATCATGTTAGCACTGAGCTTTTTTAACAGATTTCTAACGATTTTTGAAGAAAAATGGCAGATATTTAGCATTATCTATCAAGCCATAATTCCTCTCTATTAATCATAGCATAAGGGCTAAAAGAAGACACAAATCAAATTATAACAGATATTACTTGCATTTGCTTCCTAAACAGTAATATTTCACCATTGTATTTATGATTTACTTGACAACTGCTTAATATTTTTTGTTTGGTCGGTTAGTTTGGGGTTTTCATCTTTGGTTTTGTGGGGGGTTTTAAGGAAAAAAGAAGTCTTCTGCTTTGCAACAAATACGAGCTTTTTACATATATGGAATAAAGGCCATGAGAAGAAAAGCTAATAAAAGTGCCTCTTGACTGATAAAACCCAGCTATTGATCATACACACAGAACTAACACAGTCCAGCGTCTCTAGTCTCATCCTGTAAATGAGAACTTTGGTCTAAGCTGTACTGATTCTTACACTTGTGCATTCAAATCTCAAGAAAAATGAACAGGTTGGCTACTCCAATGGCAGAGAGTAGAGGAGATTCAGCAACAGCTAGAAGAAAAGTTTATCAGGTGCTCCAGAAGATATACAAGTCTCCTGGAAAGAGGAAAGGAGGGATACAAACAGATAAAAGGAGAACAGCAGCAGCAGGTAGCAATATTTGCTCATCAAATCATGAGCCACAGCCACAGAGAAGAGGTTGTGAAGTCTATGCATGACACCAGAGGAAAATACTGGTCTTACAGATATCATCTGTTACTTCCAAATTGATTTGCATCCCTATTTTGGTCTGTCCTACAAAGTTTTTTTTCCCCAGGCTTTGCAAAGTTGACTGAAACTTCATTGATGTCTGTAAACAAGACCAGCCAAATGGCTCATGGTACAGAACAGGAGCATGCATATTAATTAAGGACTGTATAGAAATGTGCAATCTTAACGCACGCATATGCTGCTTTTAATACAGTCACAACTCCCTCACTTTCACAGAGGCCAAAATCACAATTTCAGATAGATCAGATGAGGTATCATCTGAGACCTTGAGTTAGGTAAAAACTCTCCATGCCCTCAAAAGAAGTTAACAAATGAGCAGTTGCCTCTTTCTTCAGATGGAAATTGGAGCATTGAAACTACAAAATCAAAAGCAATGCACAAGAACCTCCACAAAAACCCATGAGAAGAATTCCTAACATGAAGCAGCAAGTAAAAACCTGTGTTCCAGTAGCCAACACATGCACCTAACTTTATGAACTAATAAATTTACACATACAGACGCGTGAATCTGTGTCTATATAAATAGATGCACATGGAAATATATTTTAGGTCAGCCTCAGACTACATATTTACTAAGGTTTGGCAAAACGGGACAATAAAAAGAAAAAATCATCTGAAGCTTATCTTTGTCTCAAGGCCAGTATAAACACACATTAATTCTGCTATAGAATCTGCCCTATGCCCAGAACAGTTCTACATCTCCTTAATATGCACTTAGAGATACAGGCACACTTGATCTTTTCTCTTATGCAGCCTACTTGAGTAACCTCCACAATTTCACCTGTCTGAGATAAATCTTTCATTATAAAAGAAATTGTCTCAACTACTAGTGTCTAAAGAATCATCCTGTTCACAAATAATGTTCCTTATGTTCCTATAATATACTGCATTACGAAAGCTTTTCTAAGCTTTTGAGAGTGCTGTAAGAAAAAGGGTAATTATTCTAGCTTTCTACGCCTTTATTTTATCAGTATCAACTGGTTTTTTGAAAAAACACATGAACAAAGGCAACCACAGGCAATACTCAATAGTACATACAAAGAATTTAAGACATTTCCAAGTCCTACCTACCTCCGTAGCAAACTGCTGCAATCCACCAATATTAATTGGTCCTTCCTCAGTGGCATACAAATTGCAGCCACCAACACAGAGATCTGATGTTGGACACACCATTCCACACGTCAGGCCAAGCGGATTGTCAGAAAGAATCATTTTGGCAGCTCCATAATAGTTCTGAAGGAAAAAGATGAAGGAAGAAATAAAAGAGGCACTTACATACCAATGAAGCAAAAATTCAAACCTTCAAGAGAGAATAACTTTGTAGCAGAATAACACACAAATATATTTGTTAAATAACACTGATATTACTTAAATGTACTAACATGTTATGCAAAGTTCCGTCAAAGACACTGAGAATAAAGTCAGCAAAAACTGTGGATTATGCAAAGATAAACTTCAGCTTTTTAGCTTGCAAAATGGTTAAAATCATCTTCAGTCTGAAGTGGTTGTAGGATTTCTAGCAGCTTAACAAATCTACCTTCAAAAACTACAATTGCTGCATTATGTACTTGAAAATATTTTCTCCATTTCTAGGTCAACTGGACAGTAGCTGAGCTGCAACCCTTGTTAGAGGTCTGACCAGAAAGTGCCAGTTACATTATCAGTTCTTTATGACACAGGAATGAAAGGCTTATTTTATTCATCTATGCACACCATCTCTGGATATTCCTGCCCTTCACACCAGAGCAGTAGTGCCAATTTTCCCAGACACATGGTGAGAAGACTTTCCATGTAGCCACCTGCAGATATTGCACTACTGAATTCTTTTTTGAACTCTTTTTCCTCAGCACACACTGATCAGGGCAAACACTTATTCTCCAGTTTCCTTAAATACCAAATCAGGAAACTGATTAAAGATGTTACGTACAATTCACAACTTCAAAGATTTTCAGAATTCAGTGGACTTCTTCAGAAAAGGAATAGCCACCTGATGAACGAGAACTAGCAAGATTTCTTTCCATAATGAAACTCTAAGGAATGGCCATTAGCAAGTTCCCAGCATCTGAGGCCATGAGAAGACAATCCCTCGTGGCTTTTTCAGCTGGATAATTGTCTTAAGAGGGAGCATCAGAGGAAATGCCAGGAGTGACCTTAAGTGTCATTTAAAGGGAGGGAACTACTGATGGCAGTTCTGCATCTATGTTAATGAAATCATGGTGAAATTAAAGCAAACCTTCTACATACTGTGTTTTCTGGTGTATAGTCAATATAGAAGTGTAGTTAATAGTATAGTGCAGTTCTTTCATTTTACCACTTTTCCCACCCCCTCCAGAAGTCCCACCAAGGGAAGTCCAGGAAGATGGTTAAATCTAGAGTTACCTTTTAAGACCAGAAGACAATACAGTACCCTTTAGAACCAGCACATGGCTGAGGTTCCATGGAAGTTTCTTCAGCGAGAAATTAATGCTGGGATGTCATTCCAGCTTTCTCCACACTAGAAGTAACTGAGAGGCTGAAAATCAGTTTATCTCCTTCCTTTTCCACCACCTCTTCCATATTCCAATCTTCAGTAACCATCACCAGTAAGAAACTGTTTTCTGTAACAAACACCTTCACGTGTCCTGTCCTGTCCCAGGACAGCTGACCCAGAACACAGAGATGATGCAGTGGTCAAGCACTGCAAAGTACTCGGTCACAGCAGACCCTGTGCAATGCCTGGGACTTTCTGTCAAGTAGGTTAGTGCACACAGAAGTGTTTATTCAAAGCAAGTGCTTTGCCACACAGAGTAAGAATCTACTGAAGAATAAAAAGAGCAGTGTCAAGATCTGACAATGTAACCAACAATGGGTAACAAGAATTTGGTTTGGGAGGTTCAAATTCACTGCAGGCATATTATAAGACTGAGCATACAATTCTCTAAAGTTAAACCAGATGATACAGACACATACAGAGATTACCAAGAAAATGCCAACATACAGTAAATGTATTTGCAAATGTAACTAGACTTCTTGCTTACAGTTGCTGGTCTCCTGGACATCATGAGCCTCTGTCCATCACCTGGAAATACAAACCAGCTGCCTAGGAGTACTTTCATGGGATTTCCTTAGACATTATTAAACCCCACTGAAATTCTAATCCTGGCTGAGCAGGAAATCCCTTCATACAACTGCTCTGAGAGAACCTTCAACCATTTCCTCTGTGGTGACTAGTGAAACATTTTATTATCTGCAATTCTCATTTATTCCAAAGCAAAGGAGTATTAGTTAAACTGAAATTGTATGTATTAGCAAATATTTTTGCACTTCCAGATGCATTATACTGTTTTGATATCAGAGATTATTGGGGATGCTAAAAAAAACCTGTAAAGACACTGCAAGCTCAATTTGGCACCAAAACACGGAAGTCCAGTTAAATTGGAGATGTCACAGACACATAAATTTGCAGACAGCAGAAGTGACAGTCAAAGCAGGAGACCCACGTCCTTCTGAAGCAGCACTGAGAGACCACCCTAGATATCCTGCAGCATCTTAAGTGGCACTAGAGGCCTGTTCCTCTGGCAATTACATCTAGCCATTTCTTTTTTCCACTCTAAAGGAATAATTACAAAGTAGTACTTGTGATTTTTCTCACTAACTCAAAGACAAAATAGTTTTCAATGAACTTTTGTTCTCTTTTATGTTTCATACATATTAGACTTATAGTTTTCCTTCCTGTGTTGTCCAGGATTATCACATTCATTATCTTCAACTCTGGTTCAGTGGAAACAAAGTGCATTTCCATTTAAGCAACTTCATTAAGGATTTTCTACATTTTTCAGCTTTGTAATTAAAATCAATATACAGACCTAGTTATTATGCCTAGAAAGCAAAGCTGTTAAATATTCCCTTTTTAAAATTAATTTTCTTACATATATAAAGTATATTCTCACACTTGAGCTGTGCCAATACAAGTAACATCAACAAAGCTGGCACATCTTACTTCTTTTGCAAGCTCAAACCAAACTTTGAGCACAGCTATGCTACAGAAAGACAGGGTATATTGAAGTACAAGTGACTTCAGAGAGACAGGTCCAGGGTCACTGTGGGTACAGGACCAAGATCACAGTTAAGGGGATATCTAAGGAAATCTGTCTCTGAACACTATACCAGAGTTTGGTAAAAAGGAGGCTGGAACTGAAGACCCAATGGGGGCAAGGCCAGGTGCTGCTAAACTCTTCTTTGGTGGAAACATGGTGGAGTACATGAAGGCACAGACCTGATTTGGGAAGTTTTGAGATATTGCTGGCATGATCATCAGCTCTTGCAGTGCTACTAGTAGTGGTGGCACCTGAGAAAAAAGGAACTGCATCCTCTTCAAATAAGAGTATCAAAAAGTAGATAGTACATATTACCATACTAAATATTAAGACCTTAAATGAACTGTATCAAACAGTATATATCTTCTAATCTTAGCTCCTAAAATATTTTTAATTATAAATTAAAAGACAGTCACATTTGAGAACAGCAGGGCGAGGTTTCTGCACTGCTTCACTAGTGTGTTCCAGCTGTGCTAACATGGGCACTTCTAGAGATGAAAGGGAAGCACAGGCTCAGAGTGGACTCGGTTTCCTGGTCTGCCAAAAAGTAGTTACTCTATGCTAATTTTACCAGAGGTAAACTTACAGCATTCTCTCAGAAGAGCTGCAGTTAGTTCCCTTATTCTCCTCTCCTACCTTCCTGAAGACCAGTGTAAGCTCTGCTCCCTTTGCCACTGTTCCTGCTCACTGCCAGTGAAAGGACATTGCCATGTGCTGCTACCACGACTGTGCAGTGGCTCGAGAGCAAGTCCATCTGCAAACCTCCTGCCTGCCAGGGCACAGTGCAGCGTGGAGGCTGGGCTCTGGGCAGGACTTCACGTGCCCAGCTCTGAGTTGCTTCTTCTCTTTGTCCTTCTATTCCATTTCATAATTCATCCTGTCTTTACTGTGTAATTATCTAACATATCAAACAATTAGAAAAATGTTTTACAATACTTGACAAAAACTGGCAGACAAATACAGTTAGTCTAGTAAGTTACAAGGAGTGGTGTTATACAAACTGTGTTACAAAATTGCAAAGCATTGTGTTACTACAGTAATAAATGAGTTTATAGTATGTGTATAGTGTCTTAAATGTTTAGTTACACAAACACATTGTGCTTATGCAGCTTTATCCTTTTTAAACTGAAAACATGTATTTGTGATCATTATATTTACCAGTGACATTAAAAGTACAATATTCATAGAATATTCACATTTTTAAAAAATATATCGATCACTTCACAAAATTAGGGTGTAGTAGGCTGCATATAAAATAGACATGCCGAGATGCAGACCTGGCAGGCTGGTAACTACGCACATGTTGTACATGAGAAAGGATCATAATTAAAGGGAGGCTGGCTTCATTAAAATGACACAGCTACTTCAGTGCATGGAATAATGCAAGCTACCTTAACAGTCTGGAGTAATTTTTGTAGATGTTTAAATAATAAGATGACTCAGTTGGCCAGTTACTTACAGACGTCACAGAGGAAGCCAGTCTAAAACTAGAATGTTTCTGAATTTTTTAATGAGATAAATGTCTGCTCCTGCCTTTGTTCATAGAGTCTTTTTTTCCTGTGCACTTCCACAGAAAAAAATTAATCTGACTGGATAAGATTTTTTGTGGTTTCCTACATCAAAATGTCAATAAATACTACATTGCTAACACAGGGAACAAAAACAAGCATTAAACAGATATCAATAATCAGAGGAAAACAGGCAGAGGAGGATCTCCACATGTATCATTTGGAAGCATTATATAATTTGCATGCAAATTAGACTGTTTTTTACTTGAAAAAAACCTATTAAAACACATAGGATCAATACTGAGAGACCAGAAGAAATTGCATTTACTATCAGGAAATGCTTATAGCATCCTTTCTTTCAATTCAATTCAAGAGCTTTTTAAATAAATTCATTATGCATCAGGGTGTTTTGATATTGCAGTTTTCTCAAAAACAATGAAGAATAGGCATTATTATGCTTCATGTAATAAAAATTAATACACTGACTTTATCAGAATTTGGAGACAGCGTGAATACTTTAAAAGGAAAGAAGAAAAAAGACATTAATTTCTTTTTCATCTGGATTTCAGTTTAAAAAAGGGAGACATAGCAAAATACATGGAAAAATAACACCACCTCCTATTCTAGTTCATGTTCCGCAATGGTTTTAAAATTTACTCAAGATGTATTGGATTAAAATATTTCCACAGACTGAAGAGTCACTATTTAAAGTACGCTGTTATATAAGGAGCATTTTTCACGCTGACACACACCAGTTCAAATATAACAAGAAACGCCCTCAGTCTGTCAGCCCCCCCAAATATCTTCTGAAGAAGAATGAACAAAACATAACAGCAACTTATCAAATCATACATATTCTATATTATAATGCTGATGATTTTTAATCAATCCAGAAATCTTTCACATCATTTGACTTGTGTCATCATAACAGGACTGTAATTTCACACAGTGTCACTATCTTTTTATGAAAAAGAACGGAAGAAATATCTTGTACTGTCATTTTGTCCTTTGTAGTCTAGAATGTGAGAGATTCCTTAATTGACATAGTGTCATCGCAAAAGTCTATTCTACATAATTACACTATGGCAACTGAAACCAGCTGTCAGCCATTCCATTACACTAAGTACAAACAGACATCTCAAGAAAAGTCACTGTTTCATGTGCATCAATTTAACATCATTCCTACTTTTTCTTTTAAATATTTTTTTTCTTTTCTTACTATTTTATTTAGTGACCTGAAATATACTAAGATTAACAGAGAAAGCTGAATAAAACAGCACTTTCAAAAAACCTGGGGCCTCAAAGTAGTACTTAAAGATTAATTGTGATGCATATCTGTATGTAATTATTACCAGTCACCTAGCAGCTTTCTGACTTCCACAATCCTTCACTGTATTAACAGTATCCCACCTACAGTATTTTACATATGAACTGTGACTCGTCATTTTCTACAGTCTTTGCAATGGCATATAGATGTCTTTTGTTAATTTAGTCAGAGTTCCTTTGGCCCAGAAAAAACCCCATCATTCTGTTTCTCTCACCTGTCATAATCCTATGTCTCTCAACACCCTTTCTCTGTGGCAATCTTCTCTTCATTTATTTTCTCTTAGCAATTCCACAACTTTTTGTATCTTGTTTTCCTCTGTCTACACACTTTTCATTTTTCTTATTTCTAATGTATTACCACAAACACATTTTCCTTTACTCCCTCTATCTCCCAAACTTCAGATTCACCCTTATCCCTTGGTATCCATTTCTATCTTCCAGTTTGCTCCCTCTCTTATTTCTCCTTTAAAAAAGCAGAATTCACTCTTGAAAATCCCACATAAATTTCCCTTGGTTTCATTTAAACCTAAAGATTCCTCTGAAATCCTAAAACTTACCTTTGTGTTCCACAAGTTTCTCTCTACTGTTCCTGGCATTCATTTCTCCCTCCTCCACCTCCCTGCCAGTGTTCTGCACAGCCCAGGGACAACCTTTTGCCTTTTACCCAGAGGGCAGCATGGCTTTGCTGATTTTGGGGGTTGGATTGTTTTTTGAGTTTGTTTTCCAGTGTGTGGTCTTTATTTGGTTTGGGGATTTTTTGAGGGGCACTGCTTTCTTTTTCTTGCTGTTGTTCTTTTTTTTAATTCTGGCCTCTGGGTAGTCTCTTAAAAAGAGTAGACGTGTCAGTGCAAACCAGCTTATCTTTGCTATTAAGGGATATGGGAGAAGATGGTCTTTCTGAACATAGAAATAACTGTTGAGTCAATGTCAGGAATCATTGTAATAATGCATAGCATGAAATAAACATATGAGAGCCAGTAACAGAGGGCTACAGTGACAAAGTGAGTTCTACGAGCACAGATAACACAAAAGATACTTCTGCACCCCCAGTTCTTCATTACAGACTGAGACTATAAAGGCTGAGTCACTCACTCCTTATGCCTGTGCTGTGTGACAACAGTTAATATCCCCATGTGCACTAACAGTTGTTTTTCAATGCTACTACTCAACCACAAAGGTGTCTGATAACAAAAAGCTCCAAGACTCTCTCACTGAGCAGTTCAAAGATAGAGCATGTGAGGAGCTATTGCTTTCTAAAGGGCCACTTCTCTGGCACGGTTTTGCTGAACAGGAGAAAAGCCGGACACCCTACAAGTGTTCAGGCTGAGAGATGATTCTGGGAAATCGTAGGATTTTCTGCTGCTGTAAAATGTTTGCTTGTGCCAGTCCTAAAGGATGACAAGTGCTAAAGCTCCATTTTGCAAATTCCTTCTTGCTTTGACATATCAACACAGGGAAAGGAGGGAGACGTATCCTAAAATCATTCCTGGTACTCCTTCAGGGCTAGCGCAAGGCTTCCTCTGCAGCAGCTGAACACATTTGGATTCTTTCAGTGTATTTTTTTCTTTTTAGAGAAATAAATAACTAAGACAGCAGTAGTTCATTATAAAACAAGGAATGTATGTTTTGCAGCGTGGTGGTATTTAAAGAGGACAGCTGGAAGTCAGAATACTTGTTTGCCATCTTCTGATGCTTAGAAACAAAAATAGTAACGTGTGCCTGGTGAATCTGAAGTCTGGTCTCTGCGAGACACAATTGCAAGCGGTCTTTATGAACCGAGAAACATGAACTAGGAAGACACAATAGAATAGATTGTACCTTTATAAAGTGGAGCTGTAATCCAGTTTGTATGGAAAAAGAGAATGGAAGTTGTGGCCTAAACTCTACTGAGTCACAGCAGCTAACACAATACAGCGTAAGTGACATCCTTTCTCTCAAAGAGGCTCAAGGCTCATTGAGTCTGGCAATTCAATTACCCTCTCAACCCAGGAACAACCCTCCTCCCCTGTCCCTCTTCTACTCCAGAGCTCAGGTCTAATGGCAGAACAGCCAGAACAGCTACATTGTACATGGCCTGTAAATATCTAAAAAGCCTCAGGCTTAAGAGAACAAGAATCCCTGACCCTTTATGATTGCTATTGCCATTTCCCAACAAAACAAACCGCATACAATAGAGGTTTTAAATACCTGACAAAGTAATTCATTTTCAGTATACTGGTGTCTAAATAGTCTACATTAATAATGAATCATGTTTAAATAAATACCTGAGTACAATACTGCTTACACAAGGATAAGGACAGGGAATTTATTGAACACAATCTTCTCTAAACAAGTAGAAGGGTAACCAGCTGAAGTGAGTTTCTCAAGTGGGTGATGAGAGATTCAGAAGCAGGACACAGACTTCAGAAAATCTAGAAAAACATACCCTAATTCCCTGAATTTATTGACCTCAAACACCTGAATGTTCTATGTTTCACCTATTAATTTTTTCTAGAAGTTACCATACATATTTATAAGCTTTTGGATTAAAAATGGAAGTTTATTTATAAGATGAAAACAGCAAAAACAAATTTATCATATTGAAAATGATTTTCAGTGACATGCAAAATACCCTTGATCATCTTAAGCAAGAACATCAGTGACAATAATACAAAAATTTTCATCGAGCTGGGTATTCAGACTGCTGAACAATAATATCTAACTTATTATTTCAATAGAAGTTTAGCAAAACACATAACAAAGTGAAACCATTTTCACATAATTACTTACCAGTCCCATTAAAAACTTTCCAGATTATAAATGATACGTTTTAGTGTTCAAAAGCACACCATTCTTGTCTCCTATCTGCTCTAAAAGTGTATGGTGCAGGTACCATCACAGCAGCAGAATGAAAGATGGCAGAGACACCACAGGAGCAGCCATGGTAGTGGGCCCTCACACAGATTCTGCCAGGTCATGACTTCAGCTTCATTTCAACTTTTGGTACCCAGCTCTCAACTTCTACCTTGTACCTATCGCTCGCTTGACAGAAAGCAAGGAGTTTCAAAATGCAGTACTGTAAAAACAGCAGTACATACCTATAACTATAAAACAATTCCACTAATAAAGTAAACCAGAAAAATTTCCTGGTTTTTTCTGAAAAACAGAATTTGTTATAAGAGATATCTTCTAGCAAAGGCATCAGAAACTAATACATCAAAAGGAAAATTCAGCCCAGCAGATTGCAGCCATCAAGTCAAGGCCAGGTTCCCTGCATGCACTCTTAGTTTCCTTAAGTTGCTTGGGACATGAATTACAGGAGGCATAGCCGCTGACGTGGACGCTACAGATACGGAATCATAGAAAGGTTTGGGTTGGAAGTTGACCTTGAAGATCATCTAGTTCCAAACCCCCTGCCATGGGCATGTAGGACTCTCTAGCCTTGCTTCTCAGCCCAGGAATTCAGCTACTTGCAAAGCTTATCCCACTGGGGTTTTACCAACTTCTAATTTTGGGGTGTTTGTTCTTTTGGTTTGGTTTTCTGGCTTTGAGTTTTAAAGTCAGCATTAGAGCTGTTGCAGAGAAATGCTTCCACAACCATGCTATGTAAGATTTCTTCTGATAGGGTAACAAGAGAAGAAGAGCGTAAGACTGTATGTAAACTCACACTTGAAACCTGACTTAACAGAAGCAGTGCTGATTTAGGCATGCAATTTTCCATCCTAACATCTTGAACAGCAAAAATCAAATATCTGACTTTTCAGAACTTCCTATGTGTGAATGTTTCCTGCTGCCTAGACAACAACCAGACATCAACATGAGGTAAAAGCAGTTACCAAAGCTGTGGTATACCTTTTATAAAAGGTTTCAGAGTGGATACAGAAGATACCAGTAGGTAGGGATAGGGTCCAAAAAGACATGCTATGATTACATTTCAGTAATTTAAGATACTTTGGTTCTCCACAAAAAAAAAAAAAAAAAGTTATATCTCCTCAGAGAATAGTAATAAGCTGCAATTCTTTTCTCTAGCAGGATTTTCTGATAAAACACCGAGTGATCAGGTCACCTGCTCAGGGCAAAACCAGTGCCTTACCAAGCATCTGCAGCTTCCAAGAGGATTCAAAAGCCATCATCAAACAACCCAAATTCTATAGGGTTGATCCACCTCACTGACCATCTGACAGGTTAAATCGGGCCCTATTAGAATCAGTAAGAGTGTACCCATTGCCTTCAGCAAGGCAAAGGCTTTACTTCAAACCTTCAAGGCAGTTTACTAATATTATTACTAATATAGCATTGCCAAAACAAAACTCTCAAAGCTCTGCAGTCACCCCACCTTTATTGTCTCTGCTTTGTAACAGAAGCACAGAATTCAAAATGAATCAGCCATTAAAACAACTTACCCTTTCTGTCAAGTTACAAAGGGGCATCATATTTTGGAGGCTCTCAGAATCTACGAGATTCACCAAATTTACTGTACCAGGATGCTGCTGGTGTTAGTTCTTTTTCTGACATCTTCTGTTACAGTCTTCAATCCATCTTCCCTGGTTGCTTATTCCCACCTTTATGTTTTGATAACTAGGCCCCTTTTCTTTCCTCAACAACATATCACCCTATCCTACCCAAAGCAGTACCATAGTGAATCCTCCATAAGAAAAGACCATCCTGGTAAAATACTTCCATAAAATTTGCTTTAGTTTTCCTAAACAAATACAGCACAATGATGAGACAGAGAGTAGCAATTTCATGACTGCCTCATACCTTCTCTGCTCAGTTTGCCTGCTTCACGGTGCCTGAAGAGGCAATAAGCAGCAATATGCCACGAACTATACTGTGGTTGCAAACAGATGCCTACATTCATGAAAATAAATGCAGCAGTGACAGGATACAGATTATATAAGAGAACAGTCTATATGCATATACTGGGCATAATGCCAATTACTGCAAACCACATCAACACGCAGTTACGTGATAATTGATACACACATTTTAATATCTCCTCTTATCCTAATGTTTCTCGTTAAGGTGCAGAATTTACTGGTGCCTTCTCCGTACCACACACAGTTTAGTAAAAGCCATGTGGCTGCTCACCTGCACATGGAAGTGCTGCTGTTCCCCACCCACTTCACTCAGCGTTACCTGTGTTGGCCCTTTCAACTGCATGTAACAGCGAGAAATGTTAGAGCATGAAAAGCACACAGATAATCTTTATAGCACCCTCAGTAGATTATGAGTCTAGTTGGGCTCATAGAGACATAAGTCCCATGGCAGCTAATGATTCCACTGATGGGAAGTAAGCTTTAAAAGGTATGGGGCAACCAATATCCAGTCATCTCTAGGCTATCCCAGACAGCCTAATTAATCTTGTCACATCAACTTTGCAGCAACCTTTATTTGTTTCTGTTTATGACCATTAAAAGTCTTCGTAAATCACAATTCAGAATAATGTTTTTAAGATTTCATTATGATCATCGTATAGTAGCCTATTAGGAAAAGAAAAGGTCCAGTACCTCCAAAGAAGGGGGCCCATTTATTCCTGTAGTATGTTATTAACAGTCCTAGCGAGTGACTACACTTGCATTAAACAGAGTCTCTTACTATACAGGACAACATAATATTCCTTGAGCTGATCATCTTTATACCAAATTTCTGCCCATAGGAAATTTACACTATAATCACTTCCAAAGAAAACCAATAGAAAACCACCAATGCCCCCACCTTTAATGAAAGGAGAGGTTTGTAAATGTCACACTTCAGGTAGCAGAAAGGTTAAACAATGACATTATAATGCTCAGGTTTTTGAATAGCATTGTATTTGAAAACCATTAAAGCCAAAAACTTTACAGAAAAAGTGACATGAAGAAATAGATCTTCACTATACATTACCCATACGGGCACAGAACATAAGTAAAAATAATCAAAAATTAGCTAACTCAAACTTTAAAATGTCTGTTCTAAACACTTTATTTTGAAGACTTTACAAAGATAAGCCTTGAAATGCAATCTCACCCACAAAACTGCAAGTAACTGGTGTTTTCTCCTGCCATGTACAACTGCCCAACTTTACCTTGTTTGCAATGCTTGTGATGAATGACTTGATGTCCAGATTAGTTGGGCAACTCTTCTGACAGGGGGCATCTGCGCACTTTAAGCATCTACAGGAATAAAAGAAAATGTGTCAAAGAGACATGGAATACAAGCACTGCCAATAGCATAAGGTTTTCAAGTTAGCATGCTAAAATATAAGTCACAAAGCAATAATGCATAACACTTTCACAGAATTTCTATTTAAAACCTCAAAGCACTACATTATCATTATTGACTGTTATCAACACAGATTAGTTAGGTTTTGTTGTCTGCACTTTACATAGGAAGGCAGAGGGTACCATTTACAAACACACAGAGTCCACCTGTCGAAGTACTAGGAAACTGTCAAATTACATACAGGTAACTTTTTCCCTGGAATCCATGACTGTTAAACTTCTGACCAGTTCATTTTTCTATTTGAAAAACATCCATGCTGTGAATCTAAATTTATTAAGTAAGCTCTGGAAGTCTCTCTATGGATTAAATTCTGAATGTTAGACAATCAGACCTAGAAAAGCAACAGCATTTCCACAGAAGAAGGAATTACTTTTTACTGTATGTCCAAAGAATAAGAATAGCTGATGAATTTTCAAGTCACTTTTCTATGAACTTCCTGTGATAAGCCTGTGACTTCTGAAAACAATTCAGTAGTCTTATACATACTCCCAACCAAAATCCCTAAGACCCTCTTCCTGTCATTTCTAATGACAAAACCTAACTGTATATTAAAACATTCTAAGTAATAAAGATTGATTTTCTGTTTCTGCATAGTCATACATGGGGGTGTACTGATCTGGTTGCTTGCACAAGTCCCATCTAAGGATTAAGTCCTCAGGACAGTCTACACAATTTGCATTAACCAACTAGCAAAAAAAATATAAAAGTCATCTGAGGAAGTAAAATGGTTCTCTATTAAGCACAAAGGTATTAGTACAGCCTTGGTTTTATAGATCAATAATTATCATAGGTCAAATGCCTAACTAATTATCTCAAAATGTGCTAGGTTATTCCAGATGCTCTTTTGATACTGCTTTAGTAACATACAGAATTAATGCAAACTGTGGGTTTAACAACCTAAGGAAAATAAAAAAAAATTTGGGTTTTGCATATTATTTGAGCCCAGATACTTACATAAGTTCCACAAGTCTACCTTAATTATTGTTATTCAGTGCTAGGTAACAACATTGTGGAACTGGCTGGGACCAAGTATTTTAAAACACAGAAAAGCTGCAAAAGGCCAGTGGACTCCATACAAAGACATGAAGAGCACATTAAAAGGAAGGAAATGACTGGAATACCTGCAGCAAAACACTGGTCTGACCTTGTCAATCACACATATCAGGGGTTATTTGTTGTCATTTTTTCAATTAAGGGCGGAATACGAGAGAAGGGAAAGCTAGTTAAGTAAAAAATTAATTATCCTTTCACCTTATTTTTCATTATCATCTAGCTGGGTATCGCAGACAATATGGCACCAGCAAGATTTGAAGGCACACGTGTCTGTTCAGATTTCCTCACAAGACTAGTCATGGACAAAAGGCTCCAGAGAATATACTTAAAGTAAACCGGTCTCACAGGCTGCAAAAGATGGGAAATCTGCAAAAGCCAAACCCAGGTTCAACACCACAGTGGGTTACTAGTTCAACTAGCTGGGATGTCAGAAAAGGATCAGCAGGTTTAGCTGTGGCAGGTGAACATAACACTGCTCAGCACTACCTGTGACAGGTACATGTTAGAAGGGCCTTAACAAGCAAAGGTGGGACAAGGGGACCTCAAAAGGTTGTGGCCAGAACACTGAGTCAAGAGGATGCTTTTAGCATTCTAAGCAGACAAGAATTTCTCTTCTCTGAAAGAAAATAAAGTTCTAGTACTAGAAGCCAGCAAAAAAGGAGATGCACTAGACAAAATAATACCACTATGAGGGCTCAGATGAGCAGTTTGCCTGTGTAGGCAGTAAGGAAATAACAGAACTCAAAAATCATGCAATTAAAAAAGACATCAATTCCATTACAACTTTTTACTCTTCACTTTCCTCAGTGTGGTTTTCTTTAAAATACAACAGTCCTGTATTCAAAATCAAAGGAAGCACACTGAACATAAAATACATTCTGTGGATCATATATAGAACAATCTCATGTCAAAACTGACTAGAATGGCACCTGGCAGGATAAACTCTGTACAGATTACTCGTTGAGACTAGCAAGCATCTTTACCAAATTATTTCTCTTTTGATTTTTGAGCTGCTTCACAAATAACAGCTGTTGAAAATGTCAGCTACTGGGAGGGGCAGGTAATGCAAACTTGAATGTGAGCTTTGGGGAGGAGGGGAGGGTGCCATGAATATGCCAGTCCAGACTCTCTCTTATAATAATACCATCTTCCAGGCACTCTGCAGACTAAAGTGCACCAGGCTGCCATTAATCCCACTTATCACCATGACAGCTCCATAATTACACTCCTGCTATAGCTAGGTACTGTAAGGTACTGTAGTCCTAATAAAACATCAAGCACTGTGCTGAATGCATGCTGGTGAGGTGTTTTATTAAACTTGGGGGGTTGATCATCAAGTGACATTAGTCTTGACCTATTTTTCTATCTGAAAATAAATTATCCTTTGACCATACCATAATAGATATTACAGAGTGCATTTACTGTACAAAGGAGCAAAGGTATTGCATTCTGGTGAACCGGGCAAAAAGCATAAATAAAGTAGTAGAGTCACACACCAGAAAGTTATTACATAAATTGCTGCAAGTGATTGATCCTTTCAAAAATCACAGGCAAAATAACTTCCTTAAGGGAATACACCAACAATTACCAGTTCCACATGCATATATCCCAATGGAGAAACATTAAGTATTACACTTCCATCCTTCTTCTTCAACAGTCTACCCACCCTGTAAAATCTCACCTTTCATTTTACAAGGTTATTTTATTACTATGATTTTGGTTCAAAATATTGTAAATAACAAATTAGAAATTGAGATTAAATGTTTCTAATTCACCTGTTAACTCCTAGCAAATTAAATGAAGAGGTGCATGCTCACTACCAAAAAAACCGTGAACATACAACAATCTGGACTACATATGGACCTGCGCTAATCAGAGAATATAAACCTCAACACTTACTAAAAATACAAGAAAAACCCTACCAACTATCAGAAAACACCTTATATTATGAATTTTTCTCCCATTTGTTTATGGAACAGCATCTCCTTTAGAAACATAAGCTGTGTCGAATCTTAAAAAACACCACATTCACTTGACATGCATATTAATTTCCATAGAAAAGGCAACACCATAGTCTTTGCACTGCAAAAGAGAAAAGGAAGCCATAGCCAAGACTAATTTTCAGTTAACAGCTTTTGTTGTACAGTTGTTGAAATATTACCCAATATTTTATTTTGAAGTTAAAATATCTGACCAACAGTCCCATTTCCAGGTATAGACCTGCTCTTAACGCACTTTTGCTTCTAAACAAAGAAGGGCAATTTAGTTGTACTGTTACTTAAAAACGCAGTGAACAATTCCCTATATAACCGGCAATAACATCACCTGAAGTGCAATCACATGAATGCTGAAAGGCCAGGGTGAAACAGATAATCCGGAGTAATATTCCACAACGAATTGTAGCTGATAACCCATCAAATCTTTGTGTATCACAAAACAGACCAAATAACTTTCATTATGGTTACTGTTGGCAGAGGTTTAGAAGCAAATTGAATCCTAATTCATGCCGGTTTCTGCACGACACGGTCATTTTGAAAAAAGGCTTCCAGCTCTACTACTTGTAGAAATTCTAAAACTTTATCCTCTGCTCAGAGAAATAGCCCAGATGATGCTCTGTATGTACTTCCTGAGGCTTTGGTCAATTACCTTTAAGAAAATGGTAGAGCTAATTGCACCCAATAAATAAGAGGCCAGTTTGAACAGGAGACCCAACCAAGGCTCTTCTTGGTTCCAAGTCTCTTGAACCACTCTAAACCGTGAATTGAGGACAGTAAGCACTGAAATAAGAATGCTGCATGTCAGGAAGAAATTAATCTGTTATTCCCAAATAAATCTAAACCCCAAGTTGAATGCCCATTGCCTTTGACGGCAGAAGTGAAGAGCATTACATAGATTTTTCTCTTGAGGTTCAATCTGTTAATTATTTATGGCTAATCCTGTAGAATTTAGGCTTTCTTCTCTCCATTTGGTCTTGTTCCTTGCTGTACTGAAACAGGGTCAAGAACAAACTGAAACAGAGATTTCGACATATATTGACTCATTTCAGAAAGGTAAGAGATGTCAGGATAAAGATCCAAGAAAGATCCACTACTTAAATGGTAAGCCATTGGTGAAAACCTGCTGTTGGCAGCTGTAAAAAACAAACAAACAAACAAACCCAACCCACTGCCATTATTTTCCTAATTAAAAACAAACACCAACAACATTCACAGAGAAAAATCCCACATCCTTTTGTCTTCGTATTCATTGCATTTCACAATGGATAGAAGAGGAGAAACGGATTATAAAGCAACAGGGAGATGTTTTGCCAGGTGTAAATACCAAAACACCATAACAGTTGATATAAGGGTTTGATGAGTACCAAAGACATATGATACTTACAGGAATATTCAAAGTCAAGAAACAGAAAAAGGAATTCTCACATGCAAGGCCAAGAACTCTGTTGTGTATGTGCAGTGTGGCAAAGATGACAAAACCTTAAATTAGAATCGTCTATGAAAACAATTTTGGGCTATAGGAGAAAGAGATCTAATTGCCAAGAAACACCTCTGAACACAAAGGGCACCAGAAACTGTACAAAAAACAGCAATACAGACAAGTAGATACCCTGGTCTTGGATATGTAATACTGAGTGAAAGGCAGCAGTCTTTTAGGCTATATTGCAAAATGACATGTGAAAAATTCTATTTGTGAGAAATGCCCTGCCTGTTAGCAATGCACAGGAGCCATAAGAAACAAAACATTAAGTATCATGCAAATTGGCAATGCTAGTTCATATCTAAAGAAAGAAGGAAGGACTCCCACATTGTCACTGTTGCCTCTTCAGTCACCTGAAGTCCCTTAAGCCTTCTGCAGATCCATAATAAAATGGCACTACTTCTCTGTCAGTAAGTTCACATGACCAGAAGAAGCAAATTTTAAATAGAGGCACTCTACAGGATTGGAGACAGACATGACATTGCTGCTGGCAGTTACAGGACGTGTATGGGAGGTGCTTTTTATCGAAAGAAGAAATGATCAGAGTTGAAAGTTAGTCTTCAGACACAAAAACCACCTACCCTAGTGCAGAATAATGGCACTTACAGACAAGGTTATTTTTGGACACTTAAGAGGTAGTGAATCATATGGACATAGGCTCCAAATCATTCTATTCATCAATGCCTCATCTTTCTCTTTTCTTCTTTGGCTCTCCACACAGCCGTAATTCTTTTCTCATCTTTCTGAATCCCCTTTGAGTGCAGGAACTCTCCTCTCCTCTTTGCTTCTGCTTGGCTGTCTTCCTGTTTTCTGTAGTCTTTTTCCCCCATTCATCTGAAACTTTTCCACTTCTCTGTCCTATAACTTTTTATCATCTTTCATCATAACTTCATTTTAATGGACAAAGTTGCTAACATAAAAAAAGAAGCTACTGTCTGCCATCAGGTAGGTATGACAGTGGTGTAGGAGAGTGTGCACTAGTCACTTTACAGTCCATTTTCTGAGTTTTTGCCAACTACTATCCAGCCCTTCAGAAACCTCAATTTCTGCACTAAAACTGCCATTGCCTAACGCCACGTCTTCTGCATACTCTGGACAGCGCTATCTCGGTCTGTGATCAGACACACCAATGGAGGCTAGCAGAGGAAAAGTAGGTTGGTGGGATCTCCCCTGAAGCCCTTGCTGAGCAGTGGGAACACAGCCCGGCTCTGTCCACACTGCACCGTAGGGAGCAGCCTGCTCCAAGTCAGTTCATGGGAAATGATGTTCTCCTTCAACTCCTCCTGTCATTTTACTGGGACACAGAATTTTTCACCAGTCATTTTGCAGTACGACCTAAAAGAGTGCTGCCTTTCACCCACTTCATTTGTATAACTTGTGTATCATTACTTTAATCGTATTTCTCCAATTTATAATGTTGCTGAATAAAGCTGTTATATAAATTAGAGGGATTAAAAATAGAAAACACAGTTCAGCTGACAGAATACTGTAGCACAAAGCATGCATATCAGCTGATGCCAAATCAGAAAAACTGTATCATCCTTCTGACATATTAGAAATCAAAACTTTTTTATATATGATGAAAATAATTTCAACCATCCATTACAACCATATTAATTCTAAGCATGGTCCTCTTTTTCTTGTTTCATAGTAAGCATTTTGAAATTGAAGTGTTTTCAACAGTATTAACCAACATTCAATATTCATTAAACTGCCCCAGAAAAACTATGTCTAGTTAAAGATTTTATTGTTAGCAACAACATGTTTTTATTTAAATATTAGAGTTTTTAGACTTACAAAAACCAAATACTTAAAAGTAAATCTGAAACTTCTCTGTTAACACTGATTAAATTTCACACTAAATATTACTTAGTATTTTCTCAACTTCATAGGAACACAATATAGTTTCTTGCTTATGATAATAAACTTGATAGTACCCATATTATTCCAGTAGTGCGAAAGACACACAAGAAACCCACTTGTTGATAAAACACTGATAGTACCCATTTAGACCTCAGACTGCGCTCTTCAAGTCCTTGAAAGCAGCACTTTACCTGCCAAACCAGCCACTTGTGGCCTAGCCACACCTCGCCTTACGGAGCTTTTTAAACGGGTACATTTATGTTCACCACAACGGTGATCCCTTTCACATAAGAGACAGCTGTTACACGATGTTCAATATCCTTTTAATCCTCTATAGACCGTAGACAGAAAGGTTGACAGAACTGACAGTTTTTATTATGGCTTGTCCTGTACACAATAATCTTCTTTCTCCTGGACTATTCTCCCAGAAGTGTTACAGATTTTTTGACTTATATCAAGGATCATTTCTAGGGTTTTTAGGAGATGAGAAATTATTTTTATGTGGCATGACTCTTGTCCTGTGTAAATTACCTTTCCAAAAGATGAAACACCTGTTGTCTGTTTATCTCAACGTCAATAAAACTCCTCTGGGTTCACTTCAGGAAAGATACACTTTACAAGTTTAGTCACAGACATTTTTTTCTCCCAAAATGCCTTCATCATCTATGTGCACATCTTACAAATGCCACTCTGTTCAATACATCATTAATATCAGGAGCACACACCTACCATGTATTTGCACTGAAAACATTGATTAAATTTAAGAATAACATAGATAAACAACCTATGATACAGCGGAACCTAACTAAAATGCATTAGTCAAAAATTTAAGAAAATGTTCTCAATTAAAAGCTACAAACCCAGAAGAAATGGATTTACTCACTACAGCACCACAATCTGTCTAGCAATTTAAGCATGCCAGCAATTCTACCACAATTAACAGAAGAGTGATTTAAACAAAGAACTTCTGTGGAGAATTAGTCTTGGGAAAGGTAGTAACAGTATAATAAGCTAAAGCTTCCCGTTTTAGGATCTGAGTACCAAAAAAATTCCCCTTCTGTCTCTTTTCCATCACCCTGCAATTATCCACAGATCTGATCGAATGCTGATCTAGAACCCTGCCACTCACAAGTCAGGCTGCACTGCTCTCTGCACACAGTGCATTCCCACCATTTCTGAACTCACGATGCTATTAGCACGGGGTAGAAATGTGTGAGAAAGGGAGAAAAGAGGGCAAAAGACCAGGAGGTTTTTTAGCTTTGCTGTTGGTGTCACCTGAACATTTGACCCTACACAGGGCATACTGTGGAAGCAGGCAAAAGCACAAACTAAGTCACTGAATTTTGGAATTTAAAAAAAAAAAAAAAAAAAATTAAAAACAAACTTCAAAGGTTCCAATTGCTCTTGTTTTCAGATTTGCAGAAACAAAAAAGAATTGTCAGTTTTGGCTGCAACTACAGTTTGGAAGTCTGGAGAAAATTAAGAGGTCAGTCACCTTTCTACTGTGAACATGGTAAACATGCTTTTCGAGTGGAGGAGATAAGTCATTGACCCCAGATGACCACCTTTTTCCAAGTTTTAAAACTTGGAAAGAAAGCCAGAGTTTCCTTAGTAAATAAAGCTCAGTCCTTCCAGACAGTGAACACTCCAGTTCATTATCAAACTGCTTAACTGTGCTTTATTTTAATATACCAAGTCCCCACTGGGACTCAGTCAGATCATTCAATTGCTTGTAATGAAAATGCTTAAGCAATTTCTTAAGCCAGCCTCATGCAAGTCTTCCAGAAGTGAGCTGCCAGCATTCCAGGGTCCTCACTCTTCCTCACCTTAAAATTGCTGCAGCTACACATTTGAGAACCATGTGCTACTACTCCTGTCTTTTCCCTGAGAGGAAATAACGGTTTGGAAACTGCAAGAATTCAGCAGAGGATCCTAAGATTTAATATTTTGTCTAGAAATTGCATGTGTACAAGGACTGTCTTTCATCCTCTTTCTCAAATGAAGAGGTTTGTCTAAGATACCTTAATAAGTTATACTGCAACTTGTTAATATGCTCACTCATCAAGACCCAGAAAAATGGAAATCTGCAATTTTGCTTCTGATTTTCTATGCTGCAAATAATTTATACCTTTTTTTTGTCATAATAATGTAGCCCTGTTTATAAAAAAAGGTGGCATTTTCTTGCACGCTTTGATGTTTAAGATAGTTATTTGGCTTTGCTTTTCTACCTTAAATTTACCCAAAAAGTAAATATTCAAAACCAGTATCCCTTCAGCAAATGAAAAGTGACACAATTACAGAAATCACAGAGGGAAACTAGAGAGGTCAGCACAGAGTGAAGACAAACCTTGAACAAATTACACTAAGAATCAATGCTGCATTTTTTATATCTTGAGTTTAAAGATATAAGCAACATTTCAATAGTAAGTAGTTGAAAATTCAGTCTTAATTGTTTGCAAGAGGGAAATACACTAGCTCATTAAGAATAAATGCTAGGTCTTGAATGTGCTATATCTAGATTTTGCTATAACCACCTTCAGTGAGAAAAATTTTATAACATTCACACATTCACAGTATGATAATATGAATAAATGACATAGCTGACATAGTCTGGTCCAGACTTCACATTATGTGAAACCAATACACCATTTAAATACAAAAGGCTTCCCCCCAACTAAAAAAAAAAACAAACCAAAACCAAACCAAAGCAATAAAAAAATCCCCACCAAACAAACTAAACAAAACAACAAAAAAACCCCATGTGGACAGAGCCTTTCTGTAGATCACCAAATAAATTTAACACCTGACCCCCTTGGTAGCAAGGCTGCCTCACAGAAGCACCCCACTGTATATTTGTACTTTATCACAGTTTGATTCACGCAGTGTAGAAATCTCCTCCATGCAAATCTCCTCCACGCAAAGCACTTAATCGGAGAGAGCTGCTCAAGCTTTGCAGTTTCACCCAGGCTACGTGGCCAGAAGGCTGGACAAGATGACCCAACAGGTTTACACTATCCTTGCAATTTCTCCTAGTATGCTGAATTACAGCCTTTTTAAATGGCAAATTTATGTCTGCTTATCTATCTACAGTTGAGGTTTCCCACAGAGACAAGCAGGCTCTAAAAATTTAAGAGTTCATGTCTGTCTCAAGTTATTTAGGACTAGAGGAATTACATGAGTACTCATTTTCCTTATAAATTAAATCCTTATTTTTAGCACCTTACCAGGCACCCCAAAATTAGGATAAATAAAAAGGACTGTACTTAAAATAACAGTACCCAAAGAATCTAAAATATGAAAAACATACAAGGATTTTTCAAATATAACCACATGAAATTCTTTTAAAAACAGTTTGATTTCTAAGTACGACAGCATGGCCTTCTGGGTCAATGTATACTGGCAAAGAAAACTCCATCTACTAGCAAAACATAGAAAAGACTCTGGACTCTCAATGTCAAGAAGGCTTAGGGGGAGCAACTAGAGAATAATCAGTGTTTCCAAAAATGGGACAAATATTTGTTGCTAAAAGGAAGGCACAAAAATCTTGCATTTTAGATTTTACCTTTACAAGTTAAGCAGGAAGAATTTTCACATCCTTTTAAGAAGATTATATAAAAGACAAAGTATTTGTCACATATCCTCTCATACTGAAGTTAATGGCATAAGAATGAATACATTTTCTGTGATGGCTCAGCAGTTAAGTGCTGTCTGGAAAATATTAAAAGAAATGGGTTTTTTTCAGAGAAACACAGCTTTAAGAAATTCTAGGATGCATAAAAAAAATCATTAATCTATTGGTCCACCATAGTTTGATAGATCACTTGTTCTTGAATTTGTGGCATTGTTCTTCTTTGTACATGCTCAAATGGTTAGACCTACATCAAATACAGCAATCTCAGGACTGTAAATGTAGTGTGGCTGTAAAAGCAACCTTTTCCCATTTCCCAAAGGCACTGCATTTTCAAAAACCTGCTGGAAGGATTTAAATATTCTCTTTTGGTAGATAGTTTCGCTTGCTACAAATGAGCAGATGTCTGCCTTTTGGCAATTCTTTTTTATGCAGTTATTTGACAACAATTACAGAAAAATATTAAAATTTATATATAAAAAATACTCCACAAAGATCTGCATTTCTCAGACTAGCCACACAGACATTTCAGAAAGCCTAGGAATCAGTACAAAACGCTTCTTCTCTTCTACCCTCCATTAGTACCTCCCCCACACAAAATCACACAGAGTATACACATTAGCAACTTCCCAACAGTTCCTGCATCCCAGACTCAGATGCTTTGGTTTCAGCATTGCTCTTTCTAACCCAGAAGCGTTAGGGCTTAATGAATGCATCCGATAACTTCCAGAGTTTCACACCTCAGGATTTATAGGATACTACCATGCAGCCCATGATATCAACACAATCACAAGTATTGCTTACTTACCAGTGTCTCTCTTCCTTAACAGTGAGGGCTGCCAGTTGTTTTCTTTACTCCAGCCGAATGCCCAAGCCTGCTGTCTGCAAACTCAGACAGCTCTTATTAAATTTGTCGGCAGTAAGAATCCTGAAGTTCTGTTCCCATGCCCACAAATTAGGCCTACAAGAAAACCTCCTTGACAGCTACTACTGTCAGGCCGCTCCATCCCTGGCTCCAGGAAGTCAGCAGGCAAGCCTAGCTATTGTTCCCTCCGTCCCTGGCCAGGATCTGATCATAGCAGAATATATTCCAATTTGGGGTTACTGTAGACCAGCAAGACTTTTGATGGTGAATGATGCTGCTGCTTTATCAGATTCTTTTCTGTCAGGAAAATTAGCAATTACCTGGCTAGCAATTTTAAAAGCAGTTAGCTCCCTTGCATAAAGGTATCTTGATATTGGCTTCCAAATTCTAACCAGAAGGAAAGACACTTTGTGTTAGAACCCCACTCTAACACCATTTCAGGTATATTCAGGGGCTGTATTTTCTGTGATGGGCTGGATGGTGTTAAACATTGTTCAGTCAAGAAAGGCTCCTAAAGATACTAGAACTACATAGGTTTCATCTTCAGCCTCTGACTGAAATTAGTCATTTCAACAAAGAATATCAATATAAATTCAAACTAACACTTGGGTGTTCGTTGTGCTGCCAGTATGTGTTCCAGCACATAACATGAAGCGATGAAACAGAAGACAACAAATGCAACTAAAGGGTGTTTAGTCACTTCTAATTTAGTCAATGCAATTTGTTTTTCTTTTGCAAGCCTAGAATAGCAGAAAGATAGAATTATCCACTCTTTAATTTCCCATTTCACTAAGGATGTGAAATGTACTACTAGTCACTTTATGACTGGGAACAATTTCTTGGAAATAGCCTCTACTCATTGTTTCCTACAGTGAAGCAATTTTTTGCATAACCAGACGGGATGTTTTTCCAGTCATAAGAGGAAAAGCGGTTTGTGTTTCTGGAAATTAAGACAGGAATGAATTATAGTAAGAGTTCTACCTTTTCTTCATCCCTTCACTTCCTTATCTATGACCAACCTCTTCAGCCCCTTCAAATCGCAGGAGCTATTCAGAGAGACAGGAGTTTGACAGTTACCACTCAAAGAGAAAAATAAAATAAAAAAAAAATATAATTCCCAAAATGCAATTCAAAACAAAGTAATTAAGAGCAGAGCTTCTAACAGTATTTTGGAAGATCTCTCTACAAATCTATTTTGGTGCTTTACACATGCTAACATTCAGCAACCTAAGTTATACTCTTTCGTGCTTACAAAACATGACCACACAAAACTCTGTCCTCAATTCAAAACAAAAGCAATAGATATATGCACAATACATTATGTAAGGCAATATAATCCTCTCAGTTTTCAACAAAGAGGAAGGAGAGACACTGCTCTGGAAAAGTGCTCTACCGATAGCTCAGCATGATCTTTGCTAAAATAAACTTGAATATGTTTACTAGCGCTGTACAAGATTATGTTCTAGCATAAACAGTTAACACTGAACCACAAATGTCAAAACAGACTAAGAACATTATGTGATACATTATTCTTTTTTTATTGTGTTTGTTCACTTGCTAATTTGCACGATTCAGTAATTCATAAAAGAGTCTCTCTATCATTAGCGCAGATTAGTAATTTTCTAGCACATAGTTAAAAATACACATTAAATTTATACTATACACTGCATGTTTGTTGCCTTTGAGAAGATAAAAAAATATTACATAGTCAAATGAAATTCTTGGGTGATTATTTTGAACCTGCAAACAGCTCTACACAACCTTCTGACATATTTCTCAACATCAGCCTGGTGGGAGTATATCGCTCACCGGCATTTTTCTGCTTAGCATGAAAATATAAAGCTATTTTTTCTGAATAGCTCCTGATAGCACTACCTATTCACATATTTTAAACTGAAGTCATTTCTTCACTGGATGAATCCTATTACTGCCACACCAGTAACATTATACCTGTCCTAATCCTTCTCTAACACACACTTTTCCCTTAGTATAAGCCTAAGTCACTGTGTAGAGATAAATCTCAAATAGATGCAGGTTCCATGAAAAAATTTAAACATCGTATTTTGGTTTTAGATTCAGCCAAATAATCATTCAACTATAGTTCACAGTATCACTTTGCACCATCATTTTTGGAGGAATAAGGGTTCTTCTTAATGCATCTACCTCATTACTGTGGTATGTGTACTATTTACACAATACACACACTACAAATAATGTTATGAATGCTTTACCTAACTTTTATGTTCCAAAAGAACAAACAAACCAGAGTTATTTTCAGATGTTGTGATTTAGTGTTACCTTTCTATTAAGACAAAAAATTAATGAGTTCCAGCATTTTCAATATTCTTACAATATATGCAACATAAGGTGTGGGACACAACCCAACTCAACCAGAAGAGCTGAAATTAGTTTAGTCGTCAGCCATGAATTATGTGTGACAAATGCCCTCAAGTACTCCATCTTTTTACACAGTCAGTTCATAATGGCTCTTGCTAGTATCTATTAAATATTTTATGAATTTATCATGAATATAAAGTATGACATTACTACCTTATTCTTGGAGAAATAAGAGATTAAATTACTGACACACTGCATCCAAGGGTGAGGAAATACAAGTGGGAAAAATGTCGACTAAGAAAAAGGAAAAGAAAACAAAAACCCAACAGTAGCGAGTATTAACTAAACACAAACACCTTGCTAGGCCAAGTTTTTCATGCCAAACCTATTCCAAGCGGCCAAGCATTTCAGAATGCTACAGACACCAATTCTGGGACCAGTACTTACAGCAGAGAAACCTACAGTTCTGCTGCAAACATACTACTATTAATTTGCTGATTTTTCAGAATGTCACATTTTCCTTCTAAATGAAACAGGTATTTGAGTCATATTCCAAAATGCAAATACTAAATTTGCAACGTGTTTTATGAACATTTATGCTGTATTGTACTAAATCATTATATTGGCACATCTTGGGTTATGACAAACTTACTTCTAAATACTGTTTTAACACAACTGCTCTGAACTTTTCTGCCCAGCTACAAATTGCTATTCCTTTAATAGAGATGAGCAGCATTTCTTGTGCAGGCTCAGAACCCAGCCTTACACCATAACCCAAAAATAAGTGACACAACTTTTGCATCACAAACTGAGAGACAAAAGCACAGATACCTGAACCAAGTACCATGAATCAATGAGCCAGTTTTCAAAAATATTACTTTTTAAACCATGACTTCTTGCTAACGTAAAACTTAGCTGCACTGTGACTCCTGCGATTAGTGTTCAACCTGGAAATGGTCTGTTACAGTTCTGAAGGCAGAAATGCAGTTCCTTAAAGTATAAAGATCTTTGACTTGTTTTGAGACATCCAAGCAGCCCTAAGAATATAACTGACTCTCACAGTGTGTTGCCCAACCCTCCGCATTGTTCAGCTCTGCCATCCTTGAGGAAGTGGACCAGGTGAAAGCAAAGTCATAACCCTTCACTTTGCATTTGGAAGTGGTATTACTAGGTCAGTGCCCATAACCACATATGAAAGAATTAGCTCTGTCCATTTCTTATTCTGCCAGTAAACTGAGGCTTGGCATAATGTTGAGACATTTTCTGTTTGCCCACAGAGGCTGTAAAGTGTCCATCCTTGGAGGGATTCAAAACCTGGCTGGACACAGCTCAGAGCAACCTGCTCTAGTCAACACTGTTCTGAGTAAGAGGACTGGACTAGACAACCTCTCTGTGTCCTTTCCAAATCCCAGTCAGTGACTCTGGGATACTACTAGAGATAAGTAAACCATCTGCTTGAAGGTCATTTATCCCTGCCTGCCCTCCCTGGGTCCCCAGAGCTATGCTAACCCCCGTCAACACTGAACTCAGGCAAGGCAAGTTCACACCTATATGTGAGACTGTGTTTATCTGCCCACATTCACCAAGGCAGTCACCGCCAACAAAGCACCCGAGCATCTCTCAGTCTTGATTTGTACTCCTCTCCCCATCAAAGACATAAGGCAAAGAAATATTATTTCAGTTTTGACAACAAAGGACTAAGGTACAGAGTATTTTAGCAGTTTTCAGCAACCTGCGGCATAGAAACCGCTTGCATCCCAGCTGCCAAGGCAATACCAGAACCACCAAGTTATCCCGCATTCCTGGGTGCCTCACTGCACCATCAAGTTACATGATAATGTCTCTCTTAAGTTAACAAAAGCTTTCTGAAAATTTTAATTTAAAAGCTACAGCGATCAAGAGAATAAGTCTTAATCTGCTGCTCCAAGCAAATAAAATCATGATCCCAGGAAATCAATGAGAAGTCTGTCTTTAACTCCAGTGTACCCCAAGGTGAAGCTATAGCAACATTTTTGCTACTTGTACTTGTATTTGTTCTGAAGAGTGAAGGCAATTCAGAAGTTACCTGGAATTTAGGCTGTCACTGAACACCAGCAAGACTGTTGAGCGACAGATGAAGAATTCCTGTCACAGACATTAATATGACAGTAAAAAAGAAAAGTTTTATTTTTAGACTGCTGCTGAAGTCGGAGGGCTATTGATTAGGCAATTTTAAAGGAAAAATAACCTGTAAACAGAACCAGTATATTTAGAAGTCAAGAGATTCACTTCCTTAATGACATTTTTAAAATCTCCTTTGACAAAAGAAAATGCCTTAATAAATAACGTCATGTTACATCACCTTTTTTTTATATCATACATTTGTGAATGAACACTGACTAGAGCATCAAGGTAATTGTATGGATTTTAACATTTGCATGAGAATGAACTGAATACAATTATTCAAAAACCCTATATTTATGCGTGTCAAAAGAAACAGTTGTTTTCTAGTATAAGATCTCATAGTATAGAATTTATCTTTTTTCACATTCTGTTAGATACAGATGAAGTCTCAAAAGCAAAGATCAGCATAATGCCACATAGTAAAATATTTCTTCTATTTAGGGTGACAGAGGTGTAACTTGTCAGGCATTTCAAGTCTCTAAATTTTGCTTTTTTTACTGCTCAGAGAGGTTTTACAACCAGTACTGTTACAATTCCCTGAAAACTTTTAAAGACATGCCAAATTCCTGTTAGTATTAAACTAAATTCATATTCAGTATTTTATACTTTCAGAAAACTAAGTAGTTTTATTTGTATAGTTCTTTAAACAAAAAGCACAAAGTATGTTTGAAATTACTGGTAATGAGGAAAGACTAGGTATCTTTACACATTCACAACATTCAGTTCACTTTATGTTGTTCTCCACTACGTCTAAGTACAGCAGTAATTACTGCAATAAAGAATATACTCACACACTAATGAGAAATTCTACAGAAGACTTTAAAAAGTGTCTCTCCCTTAATGATTCTCTGATCAACTTGCAATAGCAATCACACAGGGAGTATCTAGTAGGTTCTGCATTAGTTTCACAAAAAAAAATAAGGTGTAATTTAGCAAGTGTACATACTGCATCATAACATTAAATAACGGTTTTATTTTACATCTAAGTTCTGGGGCTGAGTGTTTCGGGATTGTTTTTAAAGAAAAAAAAAACCCTGAAGACTAATGCATGTTAACAGACTATACTCAAAATATACTGAACAAAACAGTGATCTGTACACTGTGATTATGACATGGAATAAAATTATTTAACCCGCTCAAGTATGTCACCAAATGTATCAGAAATGGTATTAAAATGAAGCTGTCATCTTTTTCAGTTAAATAGGAATCCAAACAATATTCAAAATTCACAATACTCACAATATTCGCTTTTTTCTAGAGAGTAACACAAATGAAATGTTTTCCAGCTGTATGAAGCACTTTGAAGACATATTCTGAATGGTAGACTCTCACTTCTTGTCTGAATTTAATGTCAGGAAACTTTCTTACTACACTGCTGTCTCTTGGTAGTCACTACACACTGTAATAAAAGAAATAAGTATCCCACGTGTTGATAAAATACAGTATGTCTGAAGAGAGCAAGCATGTGCACATGTGTTTAAAATAGAATGCACAAATCAAATGTTTTCTTCGTATTGGGGCTGGCACAAATCATTACCTAACAAAAGCATTTGTGCTATCCCGAGGCTGCAGCCTGTAAATAAACAACTTTGAAAAGAAACTATTCTGAAGGAAACCTGCACTCTCACCTGTCATATAAAGCATCCATCTGTCTGATGCACACCTAGTGAAACTGAAGTTAGGCTATAGTATCTAACAGTTCTATTGAATGCCTCCAAAGGCATTCAATAAAAGGGAACTCATTAGAAGGAAACAAGACCCTTCCACCTAATCAGACTTTTAAATTCTTTCAAACACTTTAGCAATCTCTAAATTAAACCATCTGTAGTATAGAGGCTCAGGGATGACAGACCTCAGGGTTCCCCTATTTTTAGCCAGCATGTTAAACAAATCTTCCTGACAGAGCCACACTGCCAAAAAGCAACTGTACTCTGGGGAAGAAGCCCTCCTGTCTCTGACTATCAGTCCCTTCTTGAAAGGTGCCTTTTAGTGCTGCAATTTCCAAAGTACTTCCAGCCTACAGGCAGCCAAGCTAGGTGTCAAGGAGTTTTTTAAACCTGCAGTACCAAGTGAGCTGCAAAGTCTGTGTTTTAATGAAACTTTGCACTAAGAGAGGGTAAACTGTCCGAGAATGCCCTTAGGAGGAGTAGTGTGAGGCTTGTACAGTAGGGAAGCCTCAAATTACAAGACATTATATGTAGTCCAAAAGAAATGCAAGCAGCTAAATTTTCTGCACTTTTTGAACTGTTCCTAACATCAGCAGCTACATTATAAACTAAAACTTTGACTCATATCCTGGTTGAAAAAAAAACCAAAAACAAACTAACACATTCTTTTGATCTATAATTCATAATATAAGCCTACCTTCTCTTTATACTTTTTTGTCACCTTTTAACATATCAATCCTAGTGTAAACAAAAAATTATAAGAATGAACACAACAGAAAGTTCTTGCCAGCTTCCCCGTGCTGCAGAAAAAGTCTGGTGATGCAGAGGATGTTTATAGGATGCTCTGAAGGTCACCAAATCCAAGCCATGGCAGACTCAGGAATTACATGAGCTGCTTTTCACTTGAACGATGGTCCCTTACCTTGACTGCCCAGCACAACAGCAGTGCTGTACTGCCACATTCAGAAGAGCAGCATCACCCTACCAGCTAATTAAAAATCACTGGTGCTTATAAATCTCTCTAAAATAGGTACATGCACATCTTAAATGCTGTCCAAAACCAGGCAAATACTTATATTGGTAAGTGGCATGCAGGCAGATCCTGCATGAGTTTCTAACAAGCTTGCAGGAGACCGATGCAGTTATTCACCCCCTTCCACAAATGAGTAGGTAATACACAGATTTCACCACTAAGCATTCATCAAGAACCACTATCAAGAACAAAAAACAAGGAAATATAAAAACCAGGATATTCAGATGTATAAGTCACAGCTAGAAGTATGAAATAAAAGCTGTTGCCAATTAACAGAAGACACAGACAGGGTAGGACACTGTAACCCTCAGTACCAAAAATACATGAACTGACTTAAGAAAAGTTCCTCCCAAAAGAAGTTCTCTTAAAACCTAAAACTAGGCTTGCCTGGAAATACGTCTACCACAAAATGCTGCCAGGAAGAATTTAGAAGCTGGACAGCCATCTACCTCCAACTGTACATACCTTTCATATCCTTAGTACCTCTTAGATGGGGAAGGAATTGCCAGCATGCAGTTCTCACACAGCCAGTCCTCACAGACCTCACCTGCATCCTACCCTACCATAGCTAGACTTGCATTTCTAGGTCAGTTACACATAAGGCTCATCCTTCTTTGGTTTTCCAGAAACAAATTTTGGTGCTTCAGCCTCTACTACACAAAGAAGTGTATGAAATTTTGTCCCAGAGTACAGAAAATACACATCACTTACAACACTGAGTAGAGACGCTTTCCAGATCTTCTAAAGCAAGGACTGTGTTTATTGCTCACAGAGGAGTGGAGCAGACCATGCATCCACTGTTAACATCCATCCAGCAGGCAAGTTACAGCCTACAGGTTCATTTACTCTATGTAGTATTAAATTACATGTATCTGGATTGTAAAGTGAATGCTGTAGTCCTCAAATGTATATCTAATGCTAGTGTATAATAGTTTAATCCTAATATTTTTATTTTTCAAAGTATGACTGCATTCAATAGTTTGACTATATGCAAAAAAACCCAAGTCAAGGGTTCCTACCAGTAGAGGAAACAGATTATTTATTTTAAAACACAGAGGGAGGAGGAGGAGGAGGAGGAGGAAAGAAGCTATCAGTAACATGAAATGTCATTTGCATAGTGCACAAGTACTTTGGGTTAACTACTGCTAAGGTGGTTAGACTATTCAAGTTTTAATCAACGGAGCCCTGCTTTGGTGCAGATGCTAACATCTGTAAAAGTTTTACCTCCTTCAGGCATTGTAGCACCTGGAGAAGCCATAGGGAAGGTAACATGGAGTCTTCTTCACATTACTGCAGCAGCTGTCAACTCAGGAGGAGGCATACTCTGACTTGCACCAGACAGCAGCATTGTACAAACCCACACTCTCTCTTCTTAAATACAGTCTATAAGAACACCAGGAAATCTGTACTGAGAACAGACTTACCATATGATAAAAATACCAGAATTCATTGGTGAGATGTACTTAAAGCTTTTAATTTTGTCACACAGGTACAGACCTTGATTTGGCCAATTGTTTCATGTGACAGATACACCACTAACAAAATCATACCATTCGTGGTGACATTGTAACTTCTGTCGAACAGTGCAATATCTTTGATTCAAACACATAAATTTTAACAGGACTGCTGTTTAAAACCACAACCAAAAACTTGAAAAATATTTATTACCTGAACTTACTTTCATGACTTCTCTTTTCAGTGGGTCTGCTAACTGTAAGCAAAAAGGTAGGCACTAATGAGAAAACATCAGTACCAGAACCCACTGAAGATATACAAGACACTACAGAAGATTGTTCATCCCTCACCAGTCCAATCCTGGAACAAAGGACTAACATTTTATTCCTGTTTGAAAGCACATCCCAGTTGCAAGATGAGCATCACAAACTTCCCCAAAGTGAGCTATAGAGCTCTAAATTCAGCAGGATCAGTACAAAGAAAGCACTATAGCCCTTCCAGTGTGAAAGCCATACCATGCTACGCCACGCCACAATCACAAAAAATAACAAGCAAAAGTTTAAAATATTAGACAATGTATTCATTCGTATTTCCTTTGCAATGGTATACTAATAATGATCATTTTTCCAGGTTAAATTCCCATTCAATTTGTCTGCATGGAAATAAACATGGCAGAAAAGGTACAAAGCAATATCATCACTCCTAGGTTTTCATTTGCTGTTTACTTAAATCCTTTCCAAAGCCCTAGCACCCCAGTACAGGTTCATGAGAGAGGTATTTTCATCAGCAACGTGCCCAGGAATATCTGAAGTAACAGAAAGTGAAGAAGTACTTATGCTTTCCTCAACTTCACAATACCAGAATGCTATGAAATAAACACAGAGTGCAAGCCATTGGTAACTTCAATGTGTCTCCCAGATCCACTGCAGTAACAGCATAGCCCTAGCACGTCTCATAGCATTTAATAATCTTGCTGCAAATCAGTGCAGCAAGAACAATCTTCCTTCTTGCAATAAATTGCTGTTAGGCTCTTCCTAACTCTACAGAAAATACTCTCTGAGCATTTCCACTGTCTTACAATAACTAATTTGAATACTAAAAACTGTAGTACTAATGTCATGTACTAACATAACAAAGATTTTCTAGAAGGAGAGAGTAGTCTTTCAGATGTAAAAGACTTACAAAACTTACTCTGCAGAGAAGATCAACTTCTTTGCTTTATCTCAGTCTGTAAACGCAATAGGTAAAGCTGACAACTGTCAATCTATAATAGTCAATCTCAATGGGGCAATCTACAAAACTAAAGCGAGACAGTAGATTTTACAGATTAGTGAATTTACAGACTACCACCATTATTTGTTCAGTAACACATTATGGTTCTCAGCTCACGTGGAAGGGACAGACATACCTCTCAGTTTCTGAACATTGCTTTACTGTACTATTTCCCTTTCACTCATGGCTCTGCAATGCAGAGTATTTCTGGATCTGTCTGCTACAGTTCTCACTCTTCAGTGCAGACTCCACTTCCAGTCTCTGTCCAGTAGATCCAGTGGGATGATCACTAACTAAACAAATCCATACACCACACATACTATAAACTAATAACACATACATCAAAAGCAATCGTTAGGCCTCACAGAGCCCCGTTCCAGGGATACCAGTGTGGGAAGCAGCATACACATCTCCCAGTCATTCCTTACACTGCTTCAAATCCTCACAGCAGTCTGAAACAGAGATGACATTGGGATGCCTCCTATCATAAAATCTCTCTCCCATGATCCAGGGCCAAGTAATGTATCCAGAGGAATTATTTTGGTGACTTAACGCTAATACTGAAATTATTACATAAAACCAGGTGTTAGAAGATGTGTGTATTCAAAACCCAGAGAATACAAAACTGCATCTCATTTTACTTCAAAGGAGACAAAGTAAATTACCCAGGCAGACACCCAGTTATTGATCCACACTCATTCGAAGATTTTGGATGAAATTATTAAATCAAGAGGAGTAAGAGCTCAAATATGCCCAAGGCAGGGAGAATTCTTGGGGGTTCCTGAAGAAGATGCAATTTCTAACACAGCTCCTGGACTCTCTGTGGTTATCCTCTCCCCCTTGCTTACACTTGTGAAAAACAGAGGCTTTTGTATACAAAACAGAGAGATGTGAATGGGTACACAAAAAAAACTTGTGGATGCAATCTAAAGGGCCTTGAAGTCTAAACTGAACCCAGCGTCCCAGACTATGTCCCCTTGAGCTGTTTCTAATTCACCTCAACACGAACAGGACTGGAATAACAGTTATCTTGAGAACTGCAATATACCTATTTGCATTGCTACACAAATCAGAATCACCTTTCCTCAAATCACCCAAGTGATTTTAATTACAGGGTCAGGCTTGAAGACACAGAAATAAGATTGGCTCTTCTCACAGTTCCAAAACTTTGGAGGGATTTTAAAATATCCTACCTTCTAAATCTTATATTCAGCAGTATAACTTCTCATTCAGAGAATTAGCTTTTATTTTGACTGCTTGATCTTTTGTGTCATTCAGGCACATGCTACTCCTTTTCCATGAATTCAAAACGCAAGTATTAAAGCAATATTTTTGACTGCTGCTTCATCTTCAAAGGCAAGATCTAAGCTTTGAAGACCCAAAGTTAACTAAAGCTGACTTCTTCAACCCAACTCGGATATTCAGGCTCCTAACACACTAAATGAATGGACAGAGTAGGCAGGGGTACACATAAGAGATTCTCAAAAATCAGCCAAGATGCTAGCTACAAATAGTTTAGTTCCTAAATATCTGACATGGTCAGAGACAAACCAGAGCCATGCCTTTCCCCTTCCAAAGGTTAACACTATGCACTTGCTCATGAGGGAGTAAATTTAAGCTCTGCTTTTCCACACGAAAAAAGGAAAAAAACCCCAAACAGTTTCATAGCAACCATTATCAGACAACCTGTGTTTGAGCCATAAGCTGCGAAAGTACTAAATTCAGGCATTTACTCAAAAATCAAGAAGAGTGGGGATTTAACTCACATATTTAACACGTGAAATACTTGTTAAACCTCTAACCTATTAGCTTTCAGTATCAGAGAGTTTTTAAGCTCCCTCTGTATATCTGGCTTGGTTAACCTGTAGGTACTGAATCAACGTGGAACACGAAGAGCCTATTTGGAAACCTACTGCAGAGTTCAGTGTTGAGAAGCTCTTTTATGGAAGTGCAGCCTAAGTACTCCAGGAGCCTTTAGGTGCTCTCGGGCTCTAGGAAAGTAAAGCAGCAACTCCTAAGTGACTTTAATAATTCCTCTACAGCGTCTCATAACTATCAGGTACTTTATCTGACCTGGTAATCTAAAAGTTATTCTCACATGTTCTCAGCCTTCTCAACATAAAAACTGATTAAATAATCAGTCAATTTCTTTGAAAAATACTATATACTGTTCAATAAACTTGAAAAATAGATATATTCTGTCAAACAGATGTGCAGCATTTCAAAAATCCCATTTCCAGAGAAAGAAAGTCCAAATGGATACTTCAGAGGATGCAAACTAGATGCTGTATTCAATAAACATATCTATTTCTGCTTAGCATGATACGAAGCACTATAGCCACTGTTTTGGTGCTATATATGGTACATTACTCATCCTGAGAAATAGTTAGCTGAATATTTTACAAATGGAAGAATATAGCTACTTGCACATACATTTGTGATTCAAAGTCTTCATTTAAGCAATGACACCCATCCATCTGAAGTATGCAATGGTGCATGCTTTTTTATAACAGTTCTTCACACACAATGAGAAAATCTAAATATACAACATGTGTATAGCGTATCAGGCAGTCCTTCTAGCACATCAGCCTGGTGCTGATGTTGGACAAGCTCATGACAGCACATCAACCATTCCATCATTCATTAATATATATCTCTGCAGGTTTCAGAAAGAGACAGATGATCTTCCCTTGGAGACCAGCACAGCTTGACTGTACTGATGGGTGCTCAGTTTGACCTCTAAATCTCTGGGGAGCATTTCATCGCAAAAAAAGATTAAGAATTGATTAAATATCTTGTTTCCTCAACAGCACTATAGAAGGCAGTTAAGGAATAAACCCCCCAACTTTTGTATGTTTATATTACCCATAATAGTAAAACTGATAAAAAATATTCTGACAGACTTTTTTTTAATAAGTTGCTACTATTGGTAGCAATTTGTTTTTCCTCTCAGCTGTTCACCTAGACAGGCACAACTGACAGGAAGTATTCAGACATTTTTACCATCACTATTATTACAACTTCTCAAAAATCCAGTGTATCCATGATCCAAAACTAGTAATAGAGTACAAGAAAGCCATGCAGGTTTTACACAGCTCTGTGTAAGCATCTTTTAGTTTTGAGGTACAGAAAAAACATGCTTAGTCTGATCTGAATTGCTGCAGTGTTCTTGTTAAAAACCACCATCTGTCAGAGATTATCCTATTTTACACAGAGGGAACATGCATTAATTATTAATCCTATTCCTCACAGAAATGTACTCACACAAGATCAGGACTATCCATGGTGTTACAGGAGTATTACTGTTCTTAGTAGGTAGTCTCTGGATGAAACTTGGGATTGATCCATTGAGAACTTCCAGAAAATGAGCTGCTTCAGGGCAGGTCACTGGCTATGTGGCAGGACATCATCTCAAAAGAAGCAACAGCTGAATTCCCAGGGCTTGATTCTGTTTCCACGAGCCAACATAAATACAACATACAGTACAGATATTACCTTTACAGACACAAGGACTGTGGCTCTATGCTGTGCACACACTGAAGTTCATGTTCACATTTAAGCATAAGAATTTGGCTTCATTTAAAATTAAATGCAAGAGTGAGTGCTTTCTCAGTGCTAGACAAAGTGCTCAGGACTTTGCTGAGTCTTCCATGTGTGCTGAGGGAAGGAATTCATAGCTGTAAAACAGCACACTGATGTGGCAGATCTAATTCATCCACCCTGAGATTCTGAAAATCAGCAAAATTAAGAAGATAAAGCAAGCTTGTCACAGATCTTAGTGAAATACAATGAAAAGGGTTCATTCTTCCCCAAGGAATTCCTTAATCACATATAATTTCCTAGAGAAGCTGGTATAGATCACAATTCTGCTCTAATACAGTTTTATCTATTTGGCACTGTTTGAGTATACAACGCCATATATCGCCTTCAGTTAAAACTTCATTACTACTGGGCTTATTTCCTTGGTCAGAGGTGAACTGACCAGGCAAATCAGTTCATCATGAACTAACTTCTTGCAGGCTTTAGTATTTCAATGAGAAAAAACTTTAAGAAAGACTACTGAGCAAAGTAATTGCAGGGAGGGAAGAGAAAGAGAGAGAGAAAGAAATGTACGTCATATAGAAGTAGCTGGTATGAGACAACTCATAGTACCAGGCTTTATTTGATGCAAAGGATGCCAGAACCTCTATCTTACAACAAAGAACAAAGCTGAAAGTTGATTCTCCAAACAAGAAATAAGACATGTTAGAACATGAAGGACTCTTATGGATAAACACAAAATATACTAATGTCCATAAATCTCCAAACTTTGATGCAGTTCTTAATTTTAAGGTAATCTCTTATGTTACAATGCCTGCACCTTTCTGAGCAAGGAAGAGGTTAAAAATCTTGCTTTCTGAAAAACAGAAAATTCTCCACTGAAAAGCTGCCTAAGCTGCCAAGCATGGAGGGATAGTACTCCAGTTGGAACTCATTACAGACAACATAGGAGAGCTGATCCAGCTTTTTATTTACTGTAGAGGCAGAAATGACATGAACATCTTTCTATCTAGACCTAGAAAAATATGTTGGCCCTGAAGCCAAGGATCAGAACATTATCAACCCTGCCAAAATGAAATACGTTATTTATTTTTTTAATTTAGTGAGATTTGGCACTGATTTATGTATTTTTCCCTGGAGGAACTATTTATATTCTTCAGAGCACAGATGATAACTGTTAATTTTCAGTGGCCCTGCATAAAGAAATAGTAGGTTTATTATTTTGAAACAAGAAGACCACAGTTTTCAATCTGGTAAATTTCAGTCAAGCCATTTTAAGTCTTTTCCAGAAGGTGGAACTTCCAAGGAAAGCTTTTTCAAGTAAGGACGTGCCCATGTCTCTCAGTGTCAGCACCTGTGACAAACAGGAAGGAGCATGCAAATTTCACATTAAAAGTTCACCTTCCATCAAGAGAAACGTAACTAAGGACTTCTCCTATTCTCACATGGTTCATTTTTCTTCCGGGATAAAGTCACAGCATGAAGCAAAAAGTGGTGTCAGTTGTGAGAACATAAAAACAACAGGTATCTTGTCCTCTGATGCCCTTTCCAGTGACACTCCTGAAAAAGGATTTTACTCACCTTTACACACCACCATTCCAATACCATATCCATTCATCTGGACTTACAGTGCATAATATAGCCCAGGTTATATTTCCAGTTCAGATTAGGCTGCCTGTATGTGACAGGGGTCATGAGAACCTGTCAAAGGACCTTCCCAGGACTCTGATTATAGACCTCACTTCAGAGGTTTAAACTGACCATGCAGCAGGAGAGTGACTCAGTCATCACACAGCATCTGACCCTTTGTAAACCACCAAATCCTAACCCACTTCCCTGGCAGTCAGGGCTGGACCTCAGTTTTCAGGCTGCTTCTGCTGAGAACTTTGACCACTCATCAGTCACACAGAGACTGAATAAGAAAATGTAAGATCAGCCTGGAAAGCTACAACCTTTCCTACAGCTATTCCATAAGCAAAGGAAGAAAGATGACCAGGGCTTGGCTTGGTTGATTTTCCCTAGTGAAGTGCTAGTAGGACACACAGGGAACTACTAAAAAGTATCCTGGAGACAAAAAAAAAAATCAAAAAGGGAACAAAAGGTGACAAAATTAGCTGCCTAACACCAAAAAAGGCCCACTCTTGTCTCCCTGTCAGGATATCTGAAACTGGTCATCACAGGTGAGGGGGAAGAAATCCACCAAAATAACCAGCTGAGATCATCCCCTTACTTGAAAACATGGGAAGAGATCTAAACTTCCTTGCTGTTTTAAAACAACAGACATCTCAACATGCAGCACAGAATTACCATTATTTGTCGAGTAAAGCTAAGAAATCATAAATAAATGACACCAAAAGCAATAAAATAATTGACGGTACTTATTTTGCAAGAAAATAATTCTTGATTTTTGCTCTGCAGCTTGCCAGAGATTTTTATGCAAGCAGTTTTGGTAGTAGTTACATTTTAACAAGATTCCATCACATAGTTCAAAACTACATTCCTTAAAAAAAAAAAAAAACAACAAAAAAAACCCTCGACAACTTTATTTTGTCTGCTTGTATTAAAAAACCTGTCAACACGTAACACTTATCCTAAGCAGTGTCTGAGTCATCAGGAATACGAAACACAGCATTTGATTTTTATGATGATTTTTCTGCTTCAGGGTAGCTACTGGCACCAGCAGAAGTTCCCCACAGTCCCACAGCTGCCCACCCTGATCCCACAGTCCTTCCAAAACCGGGACAATGAGCACCCCTGGTGGCTCTAAACCTTTATGACTTGCTTCCACAAGGCTGACTCCTAACAAAGCATGCAAGGATTGCACCACATTTTCCAAAGCTGTTTCTTTCAAATGTAACTTTTATGGATTAAAGATTACTGAACCTGCGCAATAATGTGGCATCAAATACTGACTTAGCTCTTCAATGCATAGAACCGAAAAAACTGAATGGGAGACAGAAAGAAAAGTTTCAAACAATCAGATTTTTCAGAGTATTCTCACAAAGCCTTACTAATATCCATATTAATCAGTGACCTCCTCATAGTGCAATAAATATACTTGTCAGCAAACCACTAAAAAGAGCAACAACCATATGATAAACAGGAGTCTTTCCATGAAGCTACTCCATTAATTACCACACACTTTTCCACCATTATTCATCACACAGATAATAAATGAGCCATAACATAAGGTTTATTTATCTTGTGATTAGCTCCCCCTAGATCATCAGTTGCAGAGGTTTTATGGTACTGCTATATTCCATCAGTGCAAAACCCAAGCAGATTTTGTCAACCTAGTGAAAAAAACTCAAAACAAGGAAGAAACAGAACTTTGCTTTTCTAGAGACAGACTTACAACTACCAAACTACTGAAAAATACCCCAGCTATTACAGCTCAAATCTTGGTGACACAGTACAGACAGACATTTTAGAAATGCTCATGGACACAGACAGCTCCTTCAGAATGTTGTTCGTATTTATTCCTTCACAGAAACAGGCTCATCAAGCTGTTCTGCATTTCTGCTCATGCAGTGAAACAAGAACTGAGGAAACAGATTCCTTTTGGAAGCTACTTGCAATTTGAAACAATACTTTGAATTCAATTTAAAACATACTTTTGCAAAAGAATATCTGAAAAGTCCTAACTAAAATGAGAAAATGCTTTCTTCAATTTCATCTTTTTATATACTATAAAATATAAATTAAGAATTTAAATTGGAAAAAAAAAATCAGAGGGTATCATGCCATTAGGATTATTTCTCAATGAAGTTTCACTAAACTCTAAAATAGAAAGAAACTTGCTCATCATCAGAATTTTGTCCTTCAGGGAAATTTATCTTGCTGTCAATTTTTATAATAGTGACCTATCTTACATATACAGATTTTCACTTGGTTATGGACTCAAGTTTCGTTTCCTCATTCTTCTCATGCAACAGTAGCCTTGATGTTTTTGTAAATGGCGCATCTCAAAAAAATATTCTTTCTTTAGCATTTAAACTTTAAAAGCTGTTGAATTCTCAGCAATTTTGAAAACCTGGTCATTAGACACTTACTTAGAATAAAAATTTTGAAAGGTTCTTACAGTGATCTATCCATACATAACTGCAAGTTGCACATCCAAGCTCTCTGTAGGAACTTTTGAAAATCCTAGCCTACAAATAGAACAATAAAACCAAAGCCGCCTCACAGACCTTACCTTTCTGAAAACATGTAAGCTGCCCTGCAGCCCCCAAAGCATGCTTACTTCTTGGTTCTAACCAAGCATTATAAGGAGCACCTGTGCCAACCCCACCACACAATCCGACCTGGTCCTCCCCCACCATTATGCCTCAGCAGATGTTTTGTTGTAACCAGGGTCCGATTTTCAGTGCCAAGGATACATCCCATCTTATATACTGGAAACAGGATCTTAACCTTGCTCCAGAATTTTTTTTCCTACATGACGATAAGAAAAAATGTAATCAAACATCTCTTCACCTGCCCCTTTTACCAAACCAAAACGGCAGCAAAGAAACCTGAAAATGTCCCATAATAAAAGTAACTAATTGAAAGCTCTCTTTTTGAAGGAAGGTTTGCACTTTCATGTTGGAAGTAATGAAAGAAAAACAGTTTGACTATTATTTTATTAAATTATCACATATTTGCAGACCTGATTCCAGGTGATAATGGACAGAATGCAAGGGATTTTGGTTTTTAGTCTCTTAAGTATTGCTTTTCTCCATTTCACCTTTTTTTTTTGCGAAGATATAACCATATTTAGCTTTTAATTCTAAGCAGAGCTCTAGTTTATAGCACATAAAGATGTCTCTGAAGCACAAAGTACTGAATCACAGAAAGGAAAGCACATCCCATCCTACAGTGGCGACATGAGTTATTTGCATAGTTGCCACAAAAGTAATAATTACACTGTAACTCAATAGGAACAATGGTAATTTCACAGTAGCTCATGTTGTTGTTATCACCCTATATCCTGATAACTGTGAAATTAATTTGTGGCACCACTGTATGTGTCAGCTTTAAGCTGTTCCCTAGGTAACATTACACTACCATAGAGAAGGAATGCTTGGCAGTAAAATGGGTAGCAGCAGATTGATTATACCAAAAGAATCTTTCCTCTACATACAAATAACTTGGCAATCAGAGACGATGACGAGAAAAAATCCTCCCCACTGCCTTTTTTAAATTTTTTTTTTTAATTAAAAAAAAAAAAAAAAAAAAAAAAAAAAAAAAAAAAAAAAGAGTTCCAGCTATTAACTGACGGTTATCCATCCACTGGAAGAAAGGTAAAATAAAATGAGCAAACTACCAGATTATATTTAGTGCTACTGACCCATTGTTCCGAATGCAGCCAAGATGCAGTATAAAAAACCTGAAAGTTTTCTTTTCCTTCCTGTAGTAATTTCCTACGTTAACCATCAAACAGTAATTTTAAATATAAAAGCAAATACAACACTACAACATATTTAAAACAGCAACAACAGTGTAGGTTATGCTTTCAGGAATAACCTTCACTTCATCTGAGTGGTACAGTCCTTTCACCTCTGAACACTCAATATTATTTTGCAATACTACTGTAAAAAAGGAGTTCCACACTAAATATAGAAGACGACACTGCCACACAATGCGTGGAAATAATTACAAATTTACTGGTGAAAATTCAGTGCCACAATAATTGAAGGTCTGGAAAACATTAAATGATGAAATTTAACAAGGGTATTTATGACTCATTCACAACCATAAACAAAACAGCAAGTTTAATCTTTCCAGTTATTCTGCTTTGTACAGCAGTAGGTACGAGGCTGTGGATTAAAGAAAGATGCTATTTATTTTCATAGAACTTGTATATTTTTTTTTTTTTACTTCTAATTCAGGCCTGCTTGTAGCATTAGAAATGCATACTGTAATGACTTGTTCTCTAACTGTACGTTTGTCTGCAAGGAAATAGGTGAAAAAAAATCACAGCATGTCACATATACTGACTCAGTGGTTCAGCTGGAGTTTTGTTACTGAAAAAGCAGCACCATCTCAGTGTCAGCACTAGTCATCAAAGCAAACCAAGGTGTTGAGCAGATACTCTGATCCAGGATATCCAGGGACAAGCATGTTTTGTTGCTCTGTGGTTTTGATCTTTATCTCTGACTGATCCTCTTTTTGTGACTGCTGTCCCCAAAACCTCTGACAGGTGATGTTCAAATGTGGGAGGGTTTTTGGTTTGGGTTTTTTTTTTTTTTTTACAATCCAAAATAGAGCTTTCAGAGCTCTGACAGCAGCTGTAAGAGCCTAAAACCAGCTTGGACAATTCCAAATGTGTATTCTCCATTAAATATTGGCTCATATTCTGCCAAATTATGTCACTACTGAGAGGAAAATTTTGACCACCCCATACTTAATATTTCATCAGAAAGGCACTCTGATCATTATCACTATTGACCCAGGAATTCATCCTATATCCTTTGCCAAATCAGCATGTACCCTCGTCCACTCAACACACTCTTCTTTCATTCCCCACTGTGTGAGGCAGTTCTCATGCACAAGGACCCTTAAATGCTGACAACATACACAACACACATTTGTAGTCAGCAAACTCACCACATGAACTGCATGGAGAATTTGCTGTTGCTCTCGATGCTAGTAAGAATTACTATGGGATATCAGTAGTGATTGATCCCCATTTTCAGTCCCATTAATAAGTGTCTGCAGTTGGCTTTGCTGGACCTGTGCAGAGTCTTGATGCTCAGCTAGCTCAGTAGTCTTCTTTTTTTCCCAAACCTGACACTACTTCTGCCTGCAGGAGCATGGGCCAAGGCTGATGGCTGGCTTATTAACCCCTGTGTATCTCCTCTGTTCTTTATTATCTCTCATACTTTTCAGATGTATAAAGTGAGAGTGCTGAAACAGCTCCAACCAGCTGGAACAAACACACCCTCTGGAACAACAAATACTGCCAATGACAACCAACCTTCCATTTGCTGGATCAATGCTGCCAAAGGCATTCAGAAATGCTTCAAGAAAGGTTTAAGTATGTATGTAACTAAAGACCTTTGGAAAGTTTTAAAGACTAGTAGTAATTATTACCTTTATTGTAAGCCCAAACTTACTACCACAGAGAAAATGTCTGTGAGCAAGAGGTGTCGGATACCCTTCTAAGAATACTGATTGAAAAATGAGCAGTGGGGGAAAAAAAAAGTTGTAAAGAATATCAATGTATCTTTAAGACAGTTGCAGTGGGTTGACTGCAACAGTACAACAGTGATGCCTCCTGACTTGGGGAACAGCTCTAAAGCAATGTAAAAACTAGTCAAGAATAAGACCAACTGCAAAAATTCTGATTCCTATCCAACCCCCAGGTCTCTACAGCAAAATGACTACCAAAAAAAGATGCCTTGACATTTCTGGTTTCTCCCAGCTGCCAAATGGCTGATATAGTATTACTTTCCACGCTTCAAAAAGAAAGACGTTCTGTTGATATCATACATATATTTTCAGTTAAGATTTTGGTTTAGATGTATTCTTCCTCAAAAAATAGGACATTTTTGGAGGAGCAATGTACATAATTTGATCTAATTAATGGAGTACTTCTTTCTGATTTCACAAGATACAGCAGGATTTTTGAAAAAGAGTGTACATGATCTCTAATCAGATAGAAATTGCATTTGATTACTAAAACTACAATGTCATAAATGTAGCACCTACAGAGAAACTTTTTCAAATACCCCTAGAATACCATAATATCTCAAAATTAAAATATAAAATCCTTGCAATGAAACGACATCAAATACATTTCACAAGACAATTGTCGCATACATTCAGCGAGAGTTATTAGCTGGCATGCGAAGTCTTGGAATAATTTCCATTGCGCTTCCATCCAACTGTAAGCTTGACGCATTACCTTGGAAGAATGCCACATTTCCTGCTGTGCTAAACTTACTGAAACAAATAGGAAAGCAGCATTGCTGTGTTACATCCCTGCTTTACTATTGTGTAATTGGACCACACTACAGGAACAGCACTTTATATTACAAACATTGAGTTACCATTATCAACTTGTGGCTTTGTGCTCCCAGCACAAAAGCAATGAATTCTTGTTTTACATCAAGAATTAAATGAGTATGATAGAAAATATTAAGAGAAGATGCATTTCAAGGGTCTGTTTGCAGTTTTAGTTTTAAAACAAAATAAATTTTGTATGTTATGACATTGTTATACTAGCAGGAGAAATGATGTTTAGCAATGTCAATAGCAAAAAGATTACTTAGGCCTTTCCAAATTAGAGGTAAAGTCTTCATTCACCCAGTGTACCCAAGTAGAATAAAAGAATAAAAATTGATCAAAGAAGCAGGGAGTTAGTTTTACACTTACTGAAACAGATCTATTTCAACTAAGAAAGAGGGAAAAAAATTCATTCTCTATAGTCCCTGCTGGTTAAATGCCTCGCTGTACTATAAAAGGAACATCCGGGATTTCATCTGCAATTGGGTGAAGAGTGGGTCTCTCCCCTCTCCTCTGAGATGTTAACCAGCCTTTCCCTATGATTCTGCCCACAGAAGAATTTGTGCCTAGAATTGCTACATCTCTAATAGCAGAAGATACCCTAAAATGACTGTGTGTGTGAGCAGTGTGGCCCAGAAGCAGAGAATCTCTACAACAAAACAGCTGGCATTAAGCCTGACATAACCCTTCCTGAAAAGTGCTTATTTCAGCTTACTTCTAACCTAGTCCTGTAGGCTTGAGCAACTGACATGGACATGAGTGTCCCTGCAGCTTCCCCATCACAGCTCCCTGTGCCAGCCATGCCAGGGACAGCATGGAAGTGCTCACCTAACACGAGAGGCACTTGGAGGAGCAGCGCATCCCCCGCCGGGCACGCACTGCCCTGCAGCCCCCGCACAGCTGTCCCCGGCGCCCGGCAGGTGACTCCGAGGCACCTTACAGGCAGGCCACGACTAAACGTGTGACTCCGCACAGGAGCCATTCATGCTCGTCTAACTACCCAAAGAGAGCAGTCACGCCAGATGCTAATTGTGCAGCTGCATCGCAGTGCAGGCTGACAGACGCACTCAAGAAACATCTTCTGTTTAGGCTACTGCAGCTACGCAGCCAGCGGTTCTCAGCCACGCTGCCACAGCTCTCTTCAGTGGGACACACCCAGAATCTCTTTTAAATATATAACCATTCCTGTTTAAGTATTTTTAAACAGCTCCATATAGCTCTTTAATTACAAGAAGAACAATTCCCACCCCAATTAAATATTTAATCTGAGAAGCCACAAGGGAATACCCCTGGGGACAGAAGAGGTTTAACAACACCAGCAGTTGCCATGCAAGCAAATTTGCGATGGGAAGAGTGAGGGGTGGATACTGTGAGGCACAGCCCAACATGTAACAGCCAGCCATGAGCCAAGCAAGTCACTGTAGCTCCCTGGGAACAGAAACTGTTTCACACGTGCTCAAGTGCATCTTCTCTTCGTTAGAAAAACACAGATAAGCAGGACGAGCCACTAGGAGAGCCACTTTTTGCTCAAACAGGAAGATATATCAGGTAGGAGAAAAGGAAATATTATTTTATAGATTTTTTTTTTCTATTTTAAAATGCTCCTCAAAGAGTGTTTTCTTGTCTTTCTGGTAATACTGTCAGATACCACTTTAAAAATATTTTTTTTCATTTAATACATAAGCAATTACAAAGCAAATGCTTGGTTAATACTAATTAATGACCAAAAATGTGGAAAAAATCTTCAGTAGGCAAAATAGCAGTAAGAAAAGTATTTGTAGCATTAATCAGTATCATTAAACACTACTGTTTGATAGTAGTAATAGAAGTAATAGTCTTTACAAAGATAGCAGCCATAATAACTTTATTAAATTAAAAAAATATTATATATAGTAACAGTAATCACTAGTTTTTAATGTGGTAACAGTAGAAATATTAAATACTATTAATAAATAGGAGTTTAAAAAGTAGTCATACTATTTTGAAATAACTTACTGGCTTTAACAGATGATTGTATTGTAACAGTATCAGATTATAAATCAAGTCTTTGGTAAGTATTCTGATGGAAATCACATTATAATTCTTTCCATGACATTCTGTTCTATATACAGATCAATAATTAAAACTCATTTGAATGGGTGCAATTCTATGGTGATATTTAGAACAGTTCAGGGTTTATTTTAGAGAAGAGACCATTTTTTTTTAGTTCCTGGGGGAAAAAGAACCAAACAGCAACAAAAAACCCAAAACCACAAAAAAACCCCAAAAAACAAACAAACAACGAATCACAAAAACCACAAATCACCTTGATTTTTGGTATTGGACCAAGCCAGAACTAAATGCTGAACAACCTAACTCCACTAAATACATACAAATTGATCTGCAAACACCTGCTCCACAAAGAACCTTGTCACTGCCAATACTCTGTGCACCGTACAAAGCCCGCCCCAGGCAAGCAGTGCTGGCCATTCAAGATGGCAGGAGACATCACCTGAGAACAGTTTGTTCCTTTAGTCTCCGTTACACCTCTTATCTTTGTCTCACCCTGTAAGCAGCTTCTTTGTACAAATTGTCGCCTGGGATCTTAACATTCCTCAGCCCTAGAGATGCTAAAATTTAGTAGCCTTGCCTTAGGCACTAGCAGCGAAAACCTCCGGGTAGTGTCCTGAAAGACCTAAAGCGGTCTAGGGCTTAACTGGCTGCCCATCAACTTTTCAACAGCAAGCTCCAACAAAACAGATTCCTATGTAAAGTATCTTGTTCTGAAGAAATAAGGATGGAAAACTGTTTCTGTGAAATTTTGTATCCAATTAGCTAAACTTATGGTACTGATTCCAGTGTATCTTAACCACTGTCTTACTGAAAAATGTCCAATACACTTTACAGTCTTACTTTCAATAAACAGGTTGATTCCATTAGAACATTAAATTTAGATAATCTTTTCTTGGTCTCCCAAATAGCCTCAAGTAAATAAACAGAATTTAAATTCAGAAGTCTACAGGGGAAGGACAGATTAATTTTGATGGAAGGTAAATATCTTAGGGCACAGCTGGACCCACAGTTCAATCTCTGAAACACCCTCACCCCAACATATGAAACATTACTAGGAAAATGGATGTTTGCTCTTACATCCAAAAACCACAACGGCCAGTATAATATAAAGTTAGAACTCTCGAGAGGCAGCAAAAAAATTAAGTATCAGTAGCTAACAATAGTCATCATAACCAAGGGCCTCTAAACACAAGTCATGGTTTAACCCCAGACAGCGTCTAAGCCTCACCAAGCCACTCATTCACACCCTCCTGATGGAATAAGGAAGAGAATCAGAAGAGTAAAAGTGACAAATCTCATGGTTGAGATAAAGATAGTTTAGCATGTAAAGCAAAAGCTACACATGCAAGCAAAGCAGACAAGGAACACATTCACTATGTCACACTGGCAGGCTAGTGTCTTGGGAAGACACAAAACACCATAACTCTGAATGTCCACCCCGCCCTTCTTCTTCCCACTCCTTACGGTCTGGGCTATCCATCCCTTGGGTCAGAGCTGGAGTCAGCTGTCCTGGCTGTGTCCCCTCCCAACTCCTCGTGCACCGCCAGCCTCCTTGCTAGGAGGAGGAACAGGCAAGGCCGTGACTCTGTGCAAGTGCTGCTCTGCAGTAACTGAAGTATCTCTTTGTTATCAACACTGTTTTCAGCACAAATCCAAAACACAGCCCCAGAGCAGCCACTGTGAAGCAAGCTAAGTCTATCCCACCCAAGTCAGCACACCACCATAATCAGAAAAGATAATAATTACCTGGCCACAATGAACATACAACACGAAGACACACTACCTAATAATGCAATTTTGAATGAAGATTGTATTTTTTCCTCAAACCCTTAGCTTTGCTTTGTATCCTGAACTCCAAAGAGAATGTACGCAAAGACACCCATGGCAACAGAAAGTCCAAGGACAACACAAAGGAGGAAGAAAAAATTACACTTTTTCAGGCTTTTGAGAAGTATAGTAAATGTCTGGAAAGAAACAAGTACAGATATATGTAAAACAGCATTTGTAAAGACAGACTGCTTTCTGACTGTAAACAAAACAGAAGGAAATGGGCTTTGTTAAATACGTGTGGAATGTGGTACTCTCAATAGGCTGGCTACAGATTAAACTAATGACTTCTAAATAAAACAGCATGAGCTTCAACATCTTCAACTAAAACATCTGACTTCTCTTCCAAAGCTGCAACACACCCAGCTTCTGTGTTCATCCCAGACTTTCATTATGGTTTAAAATGGTACAATACAACTTCTACCTAAACCATCCAAAGCCCTGAAACATAAAATCAAGCATCAATGATCTACAAAAAGCCATGGCTCATGGCAAAACCATCAGCAAATTTTCTTCACTTGTATCTGTACATTTTTCTTTTATTTATATATCTCAAACCCAAACCTTTCTTGAAGTGTATAGGCTGGTAGTCCATACTGTATTCATTGTCTCTCTGGCAGTCCAGAGTATTTTTTCCCGAATGCCAATGGTAGCAAAGAACAAAATTCAGAAATATTTTAAAACTTTGCATTTTAAAAAGTAACAAAGGGGAAACCCATGGAGTGAACTCCAAATTCTGTAGTGCAATTTTGTGCTCTGTTTGCACTCGAGTGGCTGTTAGTCGATGCACACGATGCCATAGTTAGTACGATGCCACACTCCCTGCACGCCACCTTCGGAGCCTTTGTGGTAATCCATCTGTCACAGTGGTTTTCAAGATCTCTTTCACCACCACCATCAGACATCATCTCCTGCAGTTTGTTAAAAAGCAAAATTTTGACTGATATCCAATTCTTTTCTTTAAATCATAAAACTAAATGGTTCAAAACCAAAACCAGGCTCTCCTCAGCTGAAGTGACAAAAAGTGGGGTTTTTTTTCTCCTCTGTCCTCCGAAGTATTCCTTGGGAATGCTACAAATACAGAAACGATGTATTTACCACACTCAGACCAGACCCAAAGCATATTTCAGTCACAGTAATGCATACAAAAGTGCATATAAGAAACATACAAGATTTTATCAAAAATGTTCATGTAAGATGTTGCCTAAAGCACATTTCAGTATATCAACAAAAGTAGCAATTATAATGCAGTTTCCAAATCTATGAATATTATTTATTTTGCTATTTTACTATATTGCTTGCTATTTTGCTCACAATGCTTTTTGTTCTGTATCCCTGTATGGGTTATATACACTACAAGGCATAATTCAATCCTCTGATGTAAAATAACTGCAAATCTACATTGCTGATTGGAACAGCAAAAAAAATTCAATATCCTTTCCCATTTGCCATTCAGGAACAACATCAATGCACTATTTTAGGTCAGTAAAAGTTGTATTTGTCAGTTTACCTCAGTTAGGTGACCAAAGGAACATTCAAACGAAAACAATCTAATTATCTTGATCTCCTCCCCTGTAACAGCTAAATGAACAAGATGATCACTGGACCAGAATGAAAACTACAACTCATAAATTAAAAATAAGAAATTATATACAGTATTTTGAACAATGTATGCACAGCAATCAGCTGACAAACTTGGAAACTTATTTCAGTTTTAAAATTTCTGGGGAAGGTATTATGAAGCTGATATTTAACAGAACAGGCCATCTCACAATCAAGCCCAAAAAACGGCACTTAATAATTTTCTTGATTTATATTTGAAAAATATATATAAGGCAATGCAGTTACATTCTGTAGTGCACAAGTTAAGCATTATCACTAGTTTCACAAAATTTTCCGTGTGAGTTATACCTGACACTTGAAACAATGGACTTGACATGTATCAGAACCTTCTTTTTCTTTTTAAATGCAAAATGAAATATGAAGTTCTATAATTCTCCATAGAAATGACAAAGACATCACAAGTTCTAATAATTATCACAAAAATAATTGTATTAATGTCACAGGTTCCTATACATGCTTAGTGTTACAGCTTCTGTCTAGAGACAGAAATTATTGCATCTTGGCCAGATCTGAGCAGCTCATCCCAGACACTGTTGGGCTCTCAGAGAGTGGCTCGTGGGTGACTCAGAACTTAGTTAGCCAACAAAGAGCATGGTAAAATTGCATGAACACAGCTTAACAGTGCCTTGTTAATGCCACTAAACAGCTTCTAGCACATAAGCAGCTTGTTAGTCATAGCTATCCCTATCCAGGGCAGCCTCGCACTGCGAAGGCACATGGCTAACGCTTGGTCAGTGCAAGTGATGTTGGCAATCTGTTTGATCTGTAATGCAAACTAAGAATGATAGTGAAGTTCTGATTTCAAAATGACACTCAAAATTAAATTCCTATTAGCCACGTGGGTCTTTACAATGGAAGTACTACTAAAAGTTCTCAAGTGCTCTAACATTCTGCATGCATTTCTATGCAACACCAAATGTGACTAGAAACACCAGCATTTTGCAGCATCTCCTCATCTCCATATGCTACTAATAATAAGGTAAATTTATAAAATTGTGAAGATGCATATATAGAAAATAAATTCCAAGGGGAGCAAGTTTAACATTCCCTAAACGCCACAGTTTTGTGGGATTTTTTGTTTTCAGTCTGAGAACACCTCTGCAGTTAATTTTTCTAAGGAATATCTCCAAGCCAAATGCAGTCTAAATAAGGGTCTAAATCAATAAGCCAATCAGCGGCTTACCTAATTAATATGTCCTCTGTGTCAGGGGGTGTTTGTTTCTTGGTGCTGAGATAGATACATCAAAGGAACACAAGCTGGTCACCCAAGAAGCAAAGTGTTGTTGCAGTTTGGAAGCTGCACAGCATTTTTGTTAAATACATAAGAAGCAATCACTTGCTTTTCCCCAAAAATCATGCCCCAAGCACCATTCTAGTGATTGCACTGGAGATAAATGTAAATATAGAAGAATGTAGAAGAGAAACTTGGACTTACTCCCTCAGTCCCAAATAAACACACTAACACAAGGCTAGTGGCTACTTTCACAGAATCATTAAGTTTGGAAAACATCTCAGAGATCAAGTCCAGCCTTTGACGAAACACCACCTTGTCAACTAAACCACAGCACTAAGTGCCGCATCCAGTTGGTTCCTTAAACACTTCCAGGGATTGTGACTCCACCACCTCCCTGAGCAGCCTGTTCCAATGCTTGAAAACACTTTCAGTGGAAAAAATTCTTATTGATGACGAGCCTGAACCTTCCCTGGCACAGCTTGAAGCCATGCACTGTTGTCCTGTCACTGTTTGCCTGGGAGAAGAGGCCAACCCCCATCTTGCTACGCCCTCCTTTCAGGCAGTTGTAGAGAATGGTAAATTCTCCCCTGAGCCTCTTCTCCAGGCTAAACCCCAGCTCCCTCTGATGCTCCTCACAGGACTCACTCTCCAGACCCTTCACCAGCCCTGCTGCCCTTCTCCAGACTCGCTCCAGCCCCTCAATGTCTTCCTTGAGGTGATGGGCCCAGAACTGGACACAGCCCTCGAGGTGTGGCCTCACCAGTGTCCAGTACAGGGGGACAATCCCTGCCCTGGTCCTGCTGGCCACGCTATTCCTGATACAGGCCAGGATGCCTCTGGCTTTCTTGGCCGCCTGGGCACACTCTGGCTCATGTTCAGCAGCTGTCCACCAGCACCCCCAGGCTTTTTCCCACTGGGCAGCTTTCCAGACACTCTTCCCCAATCCCACAGCACGGCAGGGGTTGTTGTGACCCAAGCGCAGGATCCGGCATTTCACCTTATCAAACCTTACACCACTGACCTCAGCTCATCAATCCGGCCTGGCCGCATTCCTCTGCAGAGCCTTCCTGTCCTCCAGCAGATCAATGCTCCTATCCAACTTAGGGTCTCTTGCAAACTTACTGTGGGTGCACTTTATCCCCCTCGACCAGATCATCTGTAAAGATAATGAACAGGACTGGCCCCAGCACTGATCCCTGGGGGACACCACTGGTGACCGGCCGCCTGCTGGATGCAGCAGCATTCCCCAACACTCTCCGGGCTCGGCTGTCCAGCAAGTTCTTAACCCAGCAAACGGTGCACCTGTCCAAGCTGTGGGCTGCCAGCTTCTCCAGGAGAATGCTGTGGGAGACAGTCTTGAAGGTTTTACTGAAGTACAGAACTTTGGAATACTGGAATTTGCTTCAAAGAATTTCACCTCCCCAGAACATGAAGGATTTCTTTGAACAGACAATCTGAGACCTGGATCAGGAACCCAGAAGCCTTTACTTCTCTTAATTCACCTTCCCTTTCAGTTTACCTGAGACTGGTCCCATCTCCCAGAACAATACAGGAAAGCAAAAATACATTTAACATGACGTTTTCATTGTCCTTATTTCCTTAAACTTCATGGCTGTGTTTCTCTAACTTTAGCGCTCTATGACGCATTTTAAAATGGGAAAACCAAGCTGCCTGACTTAGAACAAGAATATGAACCCGTATTTGCCATATCTCAGGCCAGAGCCCTAACAAGTTAGTAACTACGTATTTTGTAGTTTGCACTGCAGACTTGTTTTGTTTACGTGTTTAAAATCCCAGCTTTTACTCTGCAAACTAATGAGTACTTGTGAAACCTTGGAACTTCTTACACTGCAATTTTCTTGGGTTTTGCCCAGTCATAGAAACTATTTGTCAAATACATCTGAGAGTCTAGACCATATTAAAAGAAGCCTGATTATTACTAACCCCAGCTTGCACAGTTGTCAAGACAACAGTGAATATCATCATTAACAGAAACTGTTTCTAGCAAACTGGAAATCACAGTTGAAGCTTCACTCCCTTGTTCATATTATCCAAAACCACATGCAAATATATGAATGCAAAAGAAAATTCTAAATTAACTTTGGTATCTTTTATACTGGTTCAAACAGATAAGCAAACTTTCTCTTTCCTTTCCCATTTCAAAGTATGAATAAATATGTTTAAATTTTCCTTTAATAACAAGACGACTATACAAAAATACTCAGCTTTAATTTTCACTTGCAAAGCTTTCACACATACTCAGTCAGTGTTCACAAGACAGACCATATCCACATCCACCTACGAGTAGGACCCATTTACGTATTAACACCTCACCAGCCTAGCTGATTGCTCACTGCCTTAACCCACCACGGTGGCTTACCAACTCAGTTGATAAGTAAGCAATTCCAACATTAGATTCAGAAATTTTCATTTGAAACACTATGGCTCCGTTTGCCTGACACCAGGCTCCTGAAATGTACACTCGACACAGGTCTAAAATGCATAGTAACATATATACAGTGTTCAAAAGCAATCTACCACCTGCTGCGTGCTGACACTCCAAAGGGTTGGTCTGCTGCACAGAGGGACCTGGAGAGGCTGGAGGAACGGGCCTACAGGAACCACATTTAAGGGGGAAAAAAAAAAAGAGAGACTTTGGATTTCTGCCACACTTCTCATATAATATAATATGAGGGGGCAGGGGCTTCATTATTGTGTTTGCTTAATTTTAAGTCTCCTCAAGACTACTGTACCCTACTTTCCCAGAGGATGCTTACTGTAGCAGTCCACATGCTGGTTTCACCACCCATGAAAAGACTACCAGTGTCAGCACTCAGCTACGCCACTTCCTCCTCCTCAAATACTTACCTCCTCATAGCAGACAAACCAGTCTAAAAGCTCCTTTAAAATTTGAGATGAAGCTTTACTGATGATTTGAATCCACATTTTTCTCAGTGATTATATATTAAAAACAAATTGAGCTGTGTTTCACAAAAGATCAGTGCTCTTACTTATGCAACCTGACATTATAAGTACATAGCTATATTTTTCTGCCAAGTTACTACATAAAATACCCAATTAATTTATCATATACACATTCAAGGTAAGCAAAGCAATAGTCTGTCCATTTATAAACTCCAATTCAAAAAACTAATGGATTTTTATTGTTTACTTCAGCTTTGCAGCTGCATTAAAATATAGTAATAAATAAAACATTTGGAGTACATTAACAAAATAAGCAAAACATTAACTGAATTGAATGCTTTATGATTTTATGTGCAATCACAAGTAAATCAAATTCTTACAATATCATTCTTTATATACTGAATAATGGCAAACTACTATCAGCTCATTATCTCATTCAAAATCAAAAATAAATGTAAAGCAGAAGTTGAGAAAGTTCATAGGCTTTGTGATAATTTCAAAACCCTTCAGAAAGTTTATTTTGCATACATCTATATATATAAACAAGAACAATAATTTTCATGTAATCCTTAATTTGAACACTTAAGAGCTGGAAACAGAACAAGACCCTTCTTGGATATTAGTATTTGTTTATCCAGAGCACAGTCATACTCGTATACTAGAAGTGTACTGAAACCCATATTAAATTGACCATTTTTCTCAAGGATGAAGTTAAAATGGAAGGTCTCGTTCCAAACAGGAGCACTGGGGAAAAATGTTCATTGTATTTCTCATCTGGCAGACCAGTAGTACCACTCTGGGAAATCAGAGAGGGTTTGGGCAGACTGCCCACTCAACTTAAGGCTCATCTGAGATCCACATATATCCACTCAGCTATCTAGCTAGGATTTTTTGTTGTTTTTGCTTTCATGCCCACATGATTTTAGTGCCTTAGTGCAATGCGCAACCCTCTCCACAAGATTCCCTTACTAAAAGGAGGCAGGCACCTCATAATACTGAGGTCAGCAAATCTATGTCCTCCCATGCCTGGTCCAATGTCCACTCTTGTCATGGAAAGGAAAAGTGAACTTTAATCTATAAAAAGGTACCATTTGAATTGCATATGTACAGATCATCGTGAGATCCAAACAGAAAAATGCAGTCACCCAGTAACTGAGGTGACAATTTAGCAGTTGAAAGAACTGTACAACCTAAAATAACAAGTGTCTTTTACATACATTTAGAAAAATATGTACACCTACATATATATACCTCTCTAAATTAACATTTTGCACCTTTCATGTGCCACTCAAGTATGTTATAAAAACACACTACAGTATGAATTTAGTATTTTCTTTATCTTAAAACAAAAAAGCAGCTAAGGAAACAACCAACCATATAATACTGGGTGCAATTAAGAGAATTCCAGCACTGCACAATATCTGTCACACTTCACAATCAATAACTATTTCTCAGAATGGCTCGCAGAAATAGCCAGGATACAAATTTATGAGATAGTAAAGTGCTTTTGCACAGCAAAGAATCACGAGAATCTTCTAAACAGTCTTTGTAACAGAAACATGACCTTTGAAATGCCAAAGCTCCCCTTGCTATTCAATGCTGATCACCAAAGAGCTGTCAGCTCCCAAGTTTTTTAAATATTATCCCTGCCGCGTCATGTATCGCAAAACGTCACAAACCTGAACACTGTTACAGGACAGCAGCAACCTGAAATCCCATTTGTTGGAAATACTAAAGGTAGCTTCATGTGCCAAAACTTCCCCAAATCTTTACTTTAAATCACTTTCCATTTACTACATACATGATTTAGATACACAGATGACAAACCACACTGGGAGAAAACCCTAAATGTATGAAGTAAAACAAGCATAAAGCAAAAATCACATTAGTAAAGGTGAATGCCATTATTTTTACAGTTATTTGCAGCACTCGTAGTTGAAATGCTCAGCATACTTTTAGGTAAGAATACCTTTTCAAACAGTCAGTGTACATGAGACAAGAGCATCATGAGCATAAAGCCATAAAGTCAGAGTCATGCAAATCAAGTCATTCACACACATCCATAAATTTAAAGGGATTATGAACACAGTCAAAGAAAATAGGTGTATTTATTTTTTCAAGTAGATTCTTAGGGGAGGTTGTTGTTGTTTTTACTTTTTACTGCACTGTTTCAAGTGTAAGAAGTTATTCTCATATCAAGGCAAGTGAGACAAAGCAGTATGTTTGCATCATTACATTTTACTATCCAATTTCAAAACCTTTAAAAGTGCAGCTTACTATAATTTTCTGATTCACAGATAGTACTATAAATAACATCTTCCTGATTATTCGGTGAGTTACTTTAGAAAATCTGTCTTCAATTCCACCACCTTTCAGCATAGTAATCACTCCCTTTTCCAGACACTATAGCTGGCAAGTTTCTTTAGAGTCCTGTATCCAGATACTCTGCAGTGCAAGTAAGCATGGCAGATAATTCATCTTCTGACTAATTTAACCTCCTCTAATAAGTATTAAGTGCAACAATATGAGGATATTAAGCAAAATATACATCTCTACAACACATAAAGGACCAGACAGATTTTTACATTCCATTATCAAAACCAAAATCACGTAAATCTGGTGATAAAATCAGAGTACACAGGAACTATATACATAAAAATCTAATTCAATTTAAAGCAAATACAGGTTTGTTCAAACACCATTGTACAATTGCTTTAGCACTTACAGAATTTAGATGAACAATATTTTCATTCACTCACAGTTTAGTATAAATATAAAGCAAGGCACCCCTTAAGCATTTTAAATAACAAATTAAACATTTACATTTTTTACTGTGCAGTCAGGCTTAACATTTATGCAGCTTCAAAACCAAAGTACAGCCTCAAGGGAAGCCTCTCCACTGACAAATTAATACCTTAGAGAATAGAGCTGAATGGTGGCAATGAACTCATTTGTTCCCCCAATAATGAAGAATGACTCTTTCTTTACCACATCTGTGACTGTTGCTATGGTGACCCAGACTTACCTCATTGCTTCTCGAAGTGCTCCTCGCTCACTAAGAGTCGTGTGCTTGATGTCATCAAAATTATTTTCCAGTTTCTCACAGTTCTGCAACAAATGGACATATCCATGTAAGGCTCTTAAACAGTTCACTGTACATGTATTAACAGTATTCAACATCACGCAAACAAAATGATTTATATTGCGTTACCTCAAATTATGCATTCTGTTTTAATTACATGGGAGTCATTAAAAAGACATTGAGAACTCAGAATTAAAGTAAACATGAATCTTATTATATGGTTGTCATGGAAATCATCTTATAAATGTTCCATAATGAAATTTATAGAATTTTTACTTTTTCTTCTTTAAATTTTTTTTTTCATTTATCTCTATGAGAGGCGACAATGCTACTATACATGCAGACAGGAGAACAGAAACCTAAATGAGCATCTTAGAATTATAATAAAAATTATAAATTTTGCCCCAATAAAACAGTGTTGTTGGAACAAACCAGTCATATTTAACTCCTCTTTAATTTTTAAAACTTAACAGAAATTGAAAAGGTTAATTGTTTACAGACACCTCAACCACAATGTTTTTTCCAGATTAGCATTCACCAACATTTCTAAAATTAATATGAAATCAACAATTTTGTCACAATAAATGAAGAAAAACTTTGATATATTCTGTAAATTATTACTTAATGTGTGACTGGTTCCATTACTTCAGAGCACTGATCCTTTTCTTCTGCTGCCACAAAGACAGTAAAATTGATTCAGAAGATGCTGGGAAGTGCAGTAATTTGTGTCTGTGCAAAGTGAGTCTGAAATACCAGTGAACAAAAATTCTCTAATCATCTGCATCTTCCATAGGATTTTTATATTCTCTTGAGGCTTCATCAATACAGAAGGCTTTTAGGTTACCCCTGTTTTCCACAACAACTTTCTCCAATACCAAAAGTTACCTCTGGGAGGCATGATTTTGCCATATGGGTGTAAAAGAAACAAGTTGCAAGCAGAACAGTTCCTATTATTAACAACCTCAAAGGCAGGATTGTCAGGCTCTGTAAGTAGCCATAATTTTAAAGAAATTATGAGCACTATTATTTGGTCATATTGCTTTCATAGTATTTAATAAGTGAATTAATTTTTAAGACCACATCTTAAAACTAGTTATAATAAACACAATAAGAGTTACCTATTGTTTTTCTTTTTGCATTGATTCTTTATTTTTATAATTACATTCAATCTGAGGCTACAAAAGCATCACTGAAAAGGAAATTATTAGATTCTTGTAAATGACCTAGCAAGATATTTTAGCTTGTCCAGTTAACATTTAAAGTAACATTATTTTTAGATAAGATTATAGACAGTTTAATACAAAGTTTTAATGCCCTAACAATACATTTCTGAGCAGAAAAATTAACAGAGCTGCACATATTTGGATCTTAAGACATCTTTTTTCTCCTTTGTAAAAAACTACGTATGTCACAGTAAAGTTTGTCCCACGGTTAATGTGATTTTTTTGTTTGTTTGTTTATATCATAATCAGTTGTCCTTTGCATAGCAAAATCATACTCAACGAGTCAAAGGGATTGCAAAAGAAAGATATGGAAGCTTTACAATGAAGTATTCCATTATTCAAATCAGCATACACTGACCTTCAGCTCCAAGCACGTACAGGCAGGCCAGTCATTTAAAATATATAAAAGAAATCCAAATCAACAGTACTAATTAATGAAGGATTCTCAGTTCATCAATACTAAGCTGAAAGTACCTGTGCAAGCAAAATTAAACCTCCTATCCTCCAGGAAAATAGAAGCCAAAGGAAACATAACTTGGAATATTGCTCCAAGAGCCAATGTTTTAACAATCCTGTGTCACCAGCACCTCAGGACAGGTTCAGAAAACCTGAGCATCACACAATTCATTCTTGACCTTGTGATATAAAGCATGTAAAACTGACAGACAATCCAAAGCACACAGATTTTTATCAAATACAACTAACTTGTCTCAAGATTGTACAAGTTAAAATAACTGGTCCTGTCCATGTAGAAAATGCTGAAATGAGTAAATTCAGTTGTTATTTCTTTGTCTATATAGACCATACTGTGTTAATTGGCTGAAGGACAACAAAGGTGGCTCATATCTGAAGAAAATGCTGTGATCATTTAGCCTTAAGCACAAAATACTCCATCTCAACTACACACCCAATGCAAAAATGAACAGATAATCCAGAACAAAAAAAAAGAAAAAAAATTACAGACTCAAGAATAGATGATGTACCAATTCACTTGGCAAGAAGATGAATTTACTTCTACCATTTCTGAGAATTGTTTCTGGACAGAATCTTTCTCAACTACTTTCAGCCAAATAGCTCTCATGCAAGGTACAGTAGTTGGAGAGCAAACCACAGAGTCATTAGGAGAAAATGTGCTAAAAACTGAGCCAGAAGCAAACTTACGAAGGAAAATGACCTCACAGGACCATGTCCTCAGTCACTGCATACCTACTGAACAGGACAGTAAGCAAATGCTGATCATACCCACGGCTTTTCTACTCATCCAAGCATGCTTGATCCTCTGAGGAAGCAGAAAAGGGTGTCTGAAATACCAAATCCAGGCATAGCTGCAGGTGCATAGATGGCACTGCAAGTGTCTGAGTATCAGCTCACAAGTGATACTTGAAGATCACCCAAAAGAATACCAGTTTCTGAGAAAGGCTACCAATACCAGTGAAATAGTAAGCATGAGAATACTCTGAAAAATATGGCTGGGAAATGAGGAAACTTTGGTAGACCATGACCAGGATGAATTTTACATTCTGAAGTATTAAATCAGTAGCAAAAATTGAGCTCATTCTATTATCCATGCTATCAAGTAACTCATATGTATAAACATATTGCACAGGGCACTACATTGTGGCCCACAATACTTCACAGATTTAAGTATAAGGAGCAATTCAAGTCCAAGGTGTTTCATTATGAGCAGCAGCTAAAGTAAAAAATCAAAATGCAAGCAATGAAAAAATTGCTTTTGGTGGCTCACTGCCAAGTAATTTTTTTGTGGGTATAGATACAGTCTAGAAGTTTCAACTCTATGATTCAATAATTATATAGCAGTCTATATGTTATCCCTCTTGGTAGATCTATAGTTCTGCATGATACTAAATTAAATATCACCCTTGAGAAGTCTGGGAGGAAAAATAAGAACAGAGTTGCAATTAGGGACATGGTCATCATAAGTCAAAATACCATTATGTGTAAAAATGCCACAGAAGTATAAATGCTGCTTCTTACAGGATTCTAGGATAAATACTTGGAATTTTTTTAGTGTACCAAAAAGCAAGAGTGGGAAGCAAGTATTTATATTTTATATATGAATAAATGGCTTATTTATCACACGAGATATTATCTTAAGCTTCATGACTAGTTAAAAATGGAGATGTAGACTGGATATCCACAACTATCTGTGGCATCACACACAGCATACTGGTAAAATGTATAATCAGAAATGAGAAACATGAATAATGAGTGTATGAAGATGAGGAAGAAGGAAGATTAATGAACAAGTTGAAAAGCTTTTCCTCTCATAACCACAAAAATACGACTTTTTCCTGCTACAATTTATTTTTGTTAATAAGATAAACTGCAAGCTCTGGGAGCAAAGACTATTTGCTCACAATTCTGTATTTTCAGTTAAGTGACAATGCCAAAATACTCTGAGACAGATTGAAGTAACAATCTAGCTCAAGTAAGAATAGAAATAAAGAAACCCTCTAGTTTTAAATAAAAACCTAGGATAGTCTGGCAACAGTGAAGTTACACTTTTTAAAAACCATCTCTCAACACTCATCAGCTTAGCTTTCCTACATATGTTTTTGTCTTGGATTAAAAAGCTTTCTTTGTTGACTTATTGGAAAAGGAATTCTGCATTTGGCCCCTTGGGTCAAATGAAGAACTTTGCAGAAGTAGCTCAGAAACCAACAGCAGTCTATTGCCTGGTGTCACCACTGAGATCTCCGAAATCACAAAAGCACTGCTGCCTCTGCTCTGCCACAACAGGAGTAAAAGTCTCGAGAAGACCGTAGCTCAGCCTTGCCCATTCTGTGATACAGAAGGGCTAAATATGACCCCTCTTCCATTGAAATCAACCATAACTCTTCTAACCATCAAAACAAGAGTGGGATCACACGAAGCCATATCCTGCTACTTTAAATCTATCCTGAAATACTTCACAGCAGACTTTCAAAATTACAGATAACGTCTCTACACACATTTTGAGATAGTTGAGAAATAAAATCTTTTTATACTGACAACAGTGAAAGACCCATTCTAAGGCAGCCTGCACCACTGAAGTAGATCTCTCATCCTCGATGATAAATTGCCAAATTAAAAGCCCTACTTGAAATACCATCTCTCATCTGTGAAAGAGGTTTTTAAGGTAAGTACTAGGATTGCTGAATTCTTGGAATTTGTGGCTTCCACATGGATTTAGAAGATTTTCTTAGAAAGCTTGAGTAAACCTCACACTTTCAATGTCAAACATTCTGTGTATTAAACATAAGGAATGTACAGCAACTGAAAGACAGAACAGCTCTCACCTGTACAGTTTGCATTTACTATTACTGCTAATGCTGAAACAAATTAATTTTTTCGTTTTCTTTTTTATAATCCATGAGAAAGCTTCCTACAGAGTATGTTGTGTCAATTTCCTACCGTTTGTGCAGACAAATATAATTTATTAAGTGTATTTGTACCTAGATTTCTGAGTCCCTAGAATGAGACAACCTGGTCCAAATTCTGCAGTATTTAGTAGCTCACTCTGGTATTTTAACTCATTATCTTTAAGGAGGTAGGTTCCAACAACAGATTACCAAAACTGTTGGGGACCTACAGAATCTACTGTAAATACCTACATCCTGTACAGATTCAGCAAGCAGATTCTCAAATTTTGGTCCAAAAAGTCCTTAAAGCTTCAAGTTCCACCCATGCTACAAGGGTGACCACATTAGCTAGCTCTTTTGAAAATATTGGCCATACTGCAGAAGTGATCTCCCTTAACAAAATTGTAACAAAAAAGCTGGCTACTTCCAGGGGACTTTGTAAAAAAGTGTAGAAAGCTGATTTTCATATTCATCTTCTTATTGATATATATGAAATGTTAACACAAATAATCCCTTATTCTAGAAATGTGAATTATTACATCAGCAGAAAACTTCAGAAATAACTAACTTGTGTTTTATAAACCTAAAGCAACACTATAATAGTAAGCTAAACTGTAATATATTGCTGCAAGGATAATTATTAAGGGAAAACACAGCTGACATTTTCTGATTTATGCACACAATCAGAGATGGAGTCCAAGGACTGTGACATAATTATCTTCATGCTAACAATTTTTGTAAATCTCTTGACAGAATTTTAGCTAATTTTAAAATGCCTTCTGAAGATTAGCACTTAAAACTGTTGGGGAAAATAGCACAATTTATTAGCAAGGGTATAATTGTAAACCTTCCAAATACTCATTGTGAATATCATTTAGACAGTAACTCCTGCTTTAGCAGCTGGTATATAAGACTCCAGTTTATGGAATCTTGAAACAACAGAGAGAGTAGAATCTAATTAAACGGGATTACATGCCAAAGAAAAATATTAAAAACAGACTAATAGTCAATTGTTATAAATTTGAAATAGCACATCTACTTCTTTTGATGCGAACTGGGTTTTATTTCAATGAAACCTAAATATTCTTAGCAGACTCTTCTCTTGATTTGGAACAGACTGTCTTTCTACACTGAAACAACACAAAAAGCTAAATGGTTCCATTGATCTTCTCTCACAGACTTAAGCACCCATCTGCTATAGGGTAGAATGACTTACATATATTGCATTTATTTTAATGTTATTCAAGAGCCAATAGCCGCATTCCATACAGGAAGCCTCCTCAAACTGTCTTCATACTGAGCGACTAAACAAAACTGATGTCATTTGCCAGAGGGCCTTACCTTAAGAGCAGTCTTAAAAACTAAACACGTAAAAGGACTGTTTGACCCTATCTGTAACATATTATGATCTTTGCAATATCTGCTTGCTAAATTCCTTCTTCCTATTTGTTGTGACTCATTCTCAAGGGGTTCTTTTTCCAAAAAGGGGAAAATAGCAGCTTAAAACTGCTAACTGACCAGCTGTTCACAAAGGAAAAACAGATACTTTTAAAAAAATTTTTAAAATATGTACATATTCCTAATATCTGCAGAAAGTATATTGAGCCCTCAGGTATTTACACAACATTTGACAGCACGCCATTCATAATACATGAACATTTGTTATAACAATTTTTCCATTACATGATACAGCCATATTGGCCAGAAAAGCTCTTAGAAAAATATAGATATTAGTACATCAAAAAAAGCAGAATTCCAACAGAAAACCAGCCTAAGTGTTTGTAATCAAATAAAAATCAATGGAAAAATCATTAAATAGAATTGTGGGAGGCTTTAATCAATGCCTTATTAGCATAACCTCGTTCGTTTTCTCAGGGATTTTTAGAGGTATACTAATTTAAGGCACTTATAAAAAAATAGCACACATGCAAACTCAAGAACAAGTATCACATTTTCTCCACAAACAGGAATATATTGCTAATACAGGATTGACACCAGGAAATACTGATTCATGTGCTAGTTTCTGAAACTGCAAGTGTGGTGTTTTGTTAACAATTACCAGAAATACTGTTAATGCAACTGGAAATTCTGAAGTGAAAGCAGACAATTTTGGATTTTTTAAACTTTTCCCAGTATAAAATATGCCACATTTAATCCTCAAAGACAGGTAATCATATAGAAGTTTATTACTTGCTAAACATAGTTAACACTTTAGTTTGCAATTTTACTGGGGCTGTGAAAGATGTTCAGTTCTGAGATGGCATTCTGCTAACTTCCGTTTCATGCTGTTTCACGCACAAATTTCAAGTGCCAAATTTATCACAGCCTTCATGTTCACATAAGGGTATGGTATCTTGCTTGAATTCAACCTGCTGTTGTCAGAGCAGATGCAGACACCACGTGTTTTGGCAATGGGTAACACATCAGATAGTAGTGATACAGGGAGAGTGAGAAAAAACATTCTGAAAGGACCAAGCATGTACCACGAGGAACAGCAGAGCAAGGAACTCAAAAGAATAAAGAGCTACAAAAGATATGCAAGAAACCAGAGGCACAGCTGGAAATAATAATGGAGCAGAGAACACAGGTGATGCCACTAACTAGACAGGACAATTTATAATGCTCCTTCTCTTGTGACTCAGCTTTAAAAGACAGAGAAAACTTTCAGAGAGAAAAAAAATAGAAGGAAAACCTTTGCCTCTCTCATGTTTTTCTTTCTCTTCCTAAAACAAATGTTAAACTTAATCAGTAGATGAATGAGAAGACTTGGCAACAAGCTATTGGTCCCTCTGCATCTGAAGGGACACTTATAAGAGTGCTTCCCTTTATGGGATAGGGTTCTGTAGCAGGGAACAATACACATCATGTCATAGAATATCAAAAGCTTCATCTAAATATGGTTTCTTTTTTAATATGGCGGTAGTCCTGCCTTTTTCCTCTTGGAGACCCTGGTACTCTCAACACGAATTTACAATCTAATGCTTTAAGAGCATGAAGTTTAAATAAAGAGACACAGGCTCTTCACAGAATTTCTAAATATACTATTTCTACTTGATAGTGAAAATACAACTAATGACTAAGAAAAAAACATCCCAAATGCTGTACTCCCTTCCCCTCCTATTATTTTCACATACCTCAACCCTGCTTGCTTTTCCCCTGGGATTCTTTACTCTGCTTAGGCAAATATTCCCTTGACTCACTGAGATTAAATAAAATGAGAGTATGCAGGTAAAGACCAGACTCATATTGAGAATTAACATTTACAGAGCTCATAACCTGGGAAAAAAGGAAGAATCTTTAAAATGTAGGTAGAACTGTACTCCTAAAGAACAGATTATGTTCTTGACCTTCAACAAAGAGCATAAGGAAATACTCATACCCAAAAGCCCTTGCTCTTTAGAACCCAAATGACCAAGAATTTAAGGAATCAACCCCACATATTTGAGAGTATTAACTTACAGGATACCTCTTATTTTGCATGCATAGATAGAATAATTACATATAAAAGTTTTTTAAAAATTAAAGTTACAATTAAACGCTTAAACACCATCCTGAAACAGTATGGTCCTGCCTTATGTAGTGGAATAAAAGTAAATTATATGTAGCAGGCTTGCTTCTTCAGCCCAAGATGCCACCTCTCATCTCTTACATGTCATATTCTATTGTCCAACAGCAGTATTTTTCAGACAGGCCACAACAAAACATTTTCTTTCATCATACTCTTGTCTCAATTTAAAAAAAAAAAAAACCAAAAACAATTTTCCCAACCAGTTCTGCAGAAACTAAAAGCTGCTTTAGCTATTTCTCATGACTTTGCATAAGATTCTTGCCAAAAAAACTGTATTTGGGTGGGGTAGAGTTAATTTTCTTCATAGCAGCTGCTCTGGGGCTGTGTTTTGGATTTCTGCTGAAAACAGTGTTGATAACAACTGGGATGTTTTAGCTGTTGCTGAGCAGCACTTACACAGCATCAAGACCCCAAGCAAGGAGGCTGGGAGTGCACAAGGAGTCGGGAGGGGACACAGCCAGAACAGCTGACCCCAGCTGATCATAGGGATATCCCAGATGATATGGAGTCATGCTCAGCACATAAAGATGGGGGAAGAAGAAGAAGGAGGGAGGTTCAGAGTGGTTACTCTTTGCAATATGGTTTAGTGGGCATGGTGGTATTTAGTTAAAGGTGGGATTGGATCATCTGGGAGGTCTTTTCCAACTTTAATGATTCTTGTCTCCCCAAGTCACCATTATGTGCAGTAGAGCCTGGCTTTCCTGGACGTGGCTGAACACCTGCCTGCCATGGGAAGTACACAATGTATTCTTTGCTCTGCTTGCATGTGCAGCTTTTGCTTTACCTACTAAACTGTCTATGTCTCAGCCCAGAAGTTTTCTCACTTTTACCCTTCTGATTGTCTCCCCCATGCCACCAGGGGGGAGTGAGCAAGCAGCTGTGTGGTGCTTAGTCGCCAGCTGGGGTAAAACCACAACAGCGAGGTCATACCAAAGTCCTTCTCTCCTTATCTTACAGATCATGTCTTAGATTGTGTCTATTGACAGTTATAGAAACGTGCACCGCCCCCTTCCATGTGCTACCTACTCAATTGTGTGCTCCTAATTCTCTCCAACATCTAACAGACTTACATAAAATAGTGTTTCATTCCCCTGGAAAGAGCCTGAAAAGATGCTAAACACAATGCCAACAACTGAGGAACTGGTCATAGTACCAAGGGATTAGACTCATATAGAGTGAACACTGTAGGATTTATGACTTCTGGGCTCCAAGCAACCCAATGTTTCTGTCTGGCAGAAGGAGTGGGGGAAATCCCATTCTCTGCTTAGCTTAGAAGAAAACAGCAACATGTGAAATATGTCACTGCTGTGACTGAAATAATTCCACAAAAAATATTGCTAAGATACCACCAGGTATCTGACCAGGTGAGTTATCCAGAAGAGTATATACACTTCTATTCTGGCTTACTGCGTTATCTAAAATTAGTATCACAGCATCAGTTTCACATCGCCACTTAGGTAGCAATGAAACAAAGCAAAATATGAAATTGAGACTAAATTTCCTCAGAGGAATAATTGAAAATGTTCAGTTCACTTGAGAAGTGTCTATCCAAGTCAATGAAATAAGTATTAGAAAAAAGGCTGCAGACAGTAAACCACAACCCTTGCATCAAGACCTTGGTGCAGTTGTGTAACATGCTGGCATTTTGCTCCAGATTTTCCATCACTATCATTGCTCATGAGAGCCTGAAGAAGTATTTGACTTTAAATAATCTGAAGCTCATTCATGAACTATGGACACCAATATGCAAACATCCAACAAAATGTTACCTCAGCATTTATGTTTTTAACTGTATGTTGGCTCAGAAGTAACTGCAGATGACAGGAGACATGTCAGGAGAAGATACATAAGTGAGTTGACAAATCACATATCTTTGGGAAAAAAAATAGGCTGTAATTTCTGTTCTATTTCCATTTTCTTTGAGATTCAAAAGACATGTCCTTGTGCTGAGATGTCTACAAAAGCCAAGTATTTAAACACATTTTATATTAATTGCCTTCTAAAATACCTAAATATCAGAGGAACATTACCTTTTTCTTTCTGTTTTCCAATACCATATAGAAAAATAAATTGTGAAAAGACTACTATAATTATATGCATTCTTTACTGTGCTTAGCAGTGACTGCTATCTCATACCTTATTGCAAAAGATACAGTAAGACAGAGACCTCAGACACTGTAATATATACAGAGTCAGAAAAAACAAATGGAAGTGCAAACTAAAAAAAAAAGGAAAGCAAGAATAAGAATGCAGAAAGAATCACAAAGCTATTTAAGAGTCAACACAACTACCTATTTTTAAATATCATGCATCAAGCCAAGTTAGTCAAAACAAAAGCTTACACTCATTGCTAAGAAGGCGGAAAGTCAAGTCTCGGTGGGGAGGGTGTGGGAAAGGAACAACAAAATAGGACAGTACAAACACTTAAAATGCTTTTTCCCTCTCAAAAAATACTCAGAAAATCAGAGGTATGAGGCTATTACAATGGTTGCAGTTCCTATGAAGTTATCACCATCTGTTGTGCCATCTATTTACAGACACACAGGCATAATCAAAAATTAGGGAAAACTGCTCAAATAAGTGGAATCTTCTTTGAAGATACCATGCGTGTTTAACAAGCTTTGGAATCTTCCAATGGAAATTGAAGAAAATAAGTGGTATCGATTTATTTTCTATAAGAAATAACGTGAACAAGAACATTCCTATTCACAGAAATGAACAGGGCTTATGTGTAGCTACATCTTTCAGCAAGGCATCCAAAAGAGCATTAAGAGAATGCTGCTGTAATGCTTGTTTATCCACACGTAGCTTGAAAACAACATCCAGGATAAATATATTGCCTCAGGTCTCAGTTCCATTTACCATTTAGCAAAAAGAGCACTCACTACTCAGTATCACAGTATGGCACTATGCACTCTTCTAGTTCTGTGTCTCATTTACTATCTTCTTTGTAAGGCTTTTACTCCTTTGGAAGCTTCCATGTCTCAATCTGATTAGTTTTCTTCTCCCAAAACCTTACGGCCTGCCTACAGACAGCTCAGGTTGCTGTATTCCCCTTCTTGTCAGTCTCTTGAAAATTGCCATGTTCAAGCTGAGGTGAACAATGCAAGCATGCCCCAAAGCACTAGCCAAGCACCTTCCCAGCAATTCCCAAGCAATCAGGGCCATATGGAGCCAAGATACACCAGAAGAGAACTGCAACACAAGACTCCTTGATTTGAATTTGGCTTAGCACTCTTTGGAGCAGTCTAATTCAGGTCCCACAAACAGTGCTCAAGACATTTGGGCCAGGTAGCACAGCTCCTGAGCTAATTAAATGGGTCTCTCAGCCAGGCTGGCTGTGTCACAGAATTTTCCTCACATTGCTATGCTATTCAAGGCTATAAATGGCTCCAACTGTTGCAAGTGAAGGCCTTTTAGTTCCCTGAACACTACACCAGACAGACTGCCCCTGCTTATTGTGTGTAACTTGGAGAGTACGAACAACCCACTCCCTCTGTGCAGCCAGCACTTAACCTAGCACCCTTAGTATAATCACCCACATTTTTTCAATAAAATGCAATAACCTAGTTTTGAAAATGTTATTTCCAAACAGACAGACTGAAAAATTTCTAAATAACACTGAAACTCTTACTTTAAATCATTTTTCCTCTCTGGGAAACATATTGGACTTATTAATCAGTCCCCAGCTCCTGAGTGTCACTGCTACTATTGCATATGTGCAAACAGAGTAATAGGAATGAACAGGATGATGCAAATCAAAAAGAAACAAAAATCATCATTCTTTTAACATCATTACCGAATTTCTCCCTTTTCTTCTTGAAGTCATTTTAATCTGTGATTTTTAATTCTTATTCCTATGCAGCAGTTTCCCTGTTTCCCTTGTGTATACACTGTTTGAGCTTTCAATTTTTAATTTTTCTTCAATAGTGCCCTATCTTTTCTATTCTTTTTTTTTTTTTTTCATAACTTGGGTTTTTTCTCTCCTGCTCTTATTTCCTCATGCTTGTTTACTTTTTCTCCCCTAGTCCTTACTAATTATTTCATGTCTCTTGGTCGTTTTATTATGTGTCATGGCTTTTCCTTTCTTACATTTTTATATTGCATTCCTTTATTCCACTCCTGCAGCTTTCTGATTTCTATGTGCTTGCTTAACTATTACCCAAATGGCTCCAAGCAGGACACACTCAAACTGAAGAATAAATAAATTAAAAGAAAAATACTATCTGTGGCCATGTGGTGTTGCCTAGCAACGCCCTGTACCTCTCCACAGCTTTTCTAGAGCCCTGGTGGCAACACAGCTTTTCAGACTTATTCCTACAAATATATGCAAGATCCTTCTCACATTGTTTGTCCATTCACCGACAAATAAATGCAGAGGAAAACATAAATGAGAAAGAAAAACTCCAGAGAAAGCATCAGCAACAGCACAAGAAATGGCCACCTACTCTGATGCATGCTGCCCTCTTGTCTCTCATGTACTCTGTAAAACACGCGCAACTTTTACATTATTGCTGTTCATTAATACTACTACTGTTACAATCTCTGAGAAACAGAATGTAAAAAAGATTTCTTATGCGATTAAATGTGTTAAATTCAACCAACTATTAAATAGCTACTGTGGATGCATTACCGGCTGAGATTCATTGGCTTCTTCTGAAAAACACTAAAGAAAAGATAGTAGATAGCCTCCAGATTGTATAGGGTAGGAATAATGGTCCAAGCATGGTCAAAAATATAGTGGAATTATAAGGAAAGTGAAATTTGTCCCCAAAACTCATAGAGTCAATATTAAAGTATTGTCAATATTTATTATTTCAAATTACTTCAGATGTGACAGAAGTGAAAGCAAAATGAATCCTCTCCCTGTCGCAACATTCTTCTTTAAAATGCACGTTTATGGGCTCAGTCTTCAAAAGTTAGAACTAAATGCTCATTAAGTCCACACTTCTCAAAGTATTGATGATTCAGAATTAGCTAGACTGGCTTTCAAAGATACTAAACTAGTTTCACCAACAGTCCCTTTTTCTTGTTCCACAGCAGTGAAAGACTCCTTTCAACAACCAACTATCCCTGAGAAAGAAAGTGGATGAAATGATGCTTATTCAAGGCACTAAAACTCTAAGGATATTTGGAGTCTTAGAAGAGGAGTCAAAAACCAGAAATGCTAAAACAAAAGATAACTACATAATTTAGCTAAGGACAAACCTATGATGAAGACCCACAAAATGATGAAAATGTTAACATTGTATTTCTGAAGGGCATCAAAAATCGGTGTTGTTGCTTGGAAATTTTCTATATAGCTAAATCAGCCTCAAAGCAATTTGATGTCTGCATAGCAGAGCATCAGTAGCAAGTGAAAAGAAAGCAGATCAGAGAGCACATACCTTAAAAAGATATTTAACAGCATCAATCTACATCTATCAGCTACAACTTGTTACATAGTCAAGACAGGCTGCAAACCATCCATATAGACAAACATAGGACAGAAACTAATATTCAAGTACACAATTAACCTTGTTCCCAAAGTAATGTTTGTAAAAACAAAAGGCTGAAGTAAGGTACACAGAGCTGGCCAGAGAACACAGAAGAACCCATCGATCATATGGACCATAACACAAACATAGGCATTGCGAAGTCAAGCACTTAAACTTAAAACGCCTTGAAAAAGGTTTCAAAACTTTCTTTGCCTCCTGCACATACATGCAGCAAACCCAGTTTCAATTATACAATCAGATGCTGTTTTACAGAGAAGTGTTTCATGACTTAGAATTTGGAACAGAGAGGGCTCACCTAATCATTAGCCTTTCAACATTTGGGCTTAGTGTGCAGCCTTGTTTACTGGCCACTGTTCAGATCCTTACTTGAAGGCAGAACTATTTTTCCCCATGAACATTTCAATGACACTCATCACTATGTATCTGATGTGATTTAAAAGCAATTTATTCTACCTACTGTTAATTTTCCCTTTTAACAGGTAGCAATAGGTGTATTTGTGCTCAGGCACAAATACCTGAGCATGCTCAGACCCCCACAGTCCAAAACATTAAAGCATACAAGAGACTAGAAGTGACAGCTTGGACAATCCCAGTCAACCTCTTGCTTTCACATTCAGTTCACATTCAGATTTTCTTACCCAGTTGATGGAACCATCACCCTCTGATCAGCTGGTATTTCTAAATCCTCTTCTTGCTTAATTCCAGCCATTAGGCTCCTAGTCATTCTCATCCTCTGCCCTTGGCTGCACAGCCTCCTAATTGCAATATTAAATTTATTCTTATCTTTTTTATTCTAAACTTCAGTGTCACATGGTTCTTTACGATGTTCTAGTCCCTTCTGTATTGACAGTGCCTGTCAACTTTCTTGCAAGACACTCCTAATATTTATGTCAAGCTCATTAATGAAAATATTAAATGCTATGAATCTGAAGACTGATCCTTCAGCAAGCTCTGCTAAAAGCCCAGCAGATCTTTTTTAAGCACTTCTTACTCTCATTTCCTCTCTAGCCAATTTCTTCTCCATGCTACTATTCTAGCCTAAGCAGATAACACTTCATGATTAATTCGCAAAAATAAAAACCCAAAACCCTTGTCAGTGTGTCACAATTTAGTCCTAAGAATAAAGCCCAATATGGCTTATTCTATCTTCTATTTACCTTAATGCATTTAATAAATCTCTGCTTCAAAATTTGTTTTCAACGTTTTGCATGCTGCCAGTATGAGACCAATGGAGTGAGAGTTGCCCATCAATTCTCTGTCTTTTGACACACACAGACTGCACTGGCTGTTCTTTAATCAAGTACCATAACATCCTCGCTCTGCTACAAAGCTTGTAATTTCATATGTCAGTTTTTCCGTGATATTTTTATGGATGTTGTTCTGTCCCTTTGACTTCAAACACAAAACACTCCCAGTTTTCCTTCTGGCCTGTCTTGGGTAATTTCCACTTCTGCACTTGCCTGCCCATTAAGCCACCTCTTGCTTTACTCCCATTTTACTGAAACTAGGACAACAATTTACAAAGACTTAAGACAATACCTAGGATGTTTAATCCTGTCTTCACACTGACTTTGCTTATTATTTTAGTTCTTTTAGTTTAAACAGCTTAAGAATCTTCCACTATTTGTTTTATATAGCTGAATAACCTTTTACTGTTTGTTTTAATTTCTTTTACCCAGAGTGACTCAACTTGACTTTTGAAAGTTCTCATTTTTGCCTCTGTATTTCCTGCTTTGCCAATCAATCCCATTTCTTTTCAACTCCTTATGGGTAATCCTCATAGTCTTAATATTCTTTTTGAAATTGTTTTACATTTCAGTGTGAAACTATTCTTTACAACTTGGGATTCAAATTCCAAATAACTTTTGTATATTTCAACTAATAATAATATTCTCAAAAATAATGTCTTTGAACTGTTTAGTTCAGTTCAGAGATCTAAATAGTTTTCTTAACTTCTGACTTTGTCTAGAAAACAAATTTTGGCAATTCTTCTATTGAATTTACATTGAACTAACTAAAACAAAAAGATGAACATTACAGTCTGTGTTTATTCTATAACTTCATCCATTTGCCAAATTTAGGGATAAAGTCCATTCAGATCCATACCAGAATTAGTAAGAGCTGATACTGCTTAAAATTCTATATTAGTGTTTCTGATTAAATGATGTTACTAATGAAGTTTGTCAGTTATCACATCAAAGAACACCTGCACCTTACCATTATTAGGATCTGTGTTTTCCAGGCTGTATTTAAAAAGTCAAAGTGTCTTACAATCAATGACATATCTCTGAAATAGATTACAATCAATTCCAAGTACAGAAAGTGGTGAGGGTAAAAGAATCAGGATGGTGAGATGATGAGAACTTCAAAAATATAATTTCAGTAGAGCCAGGGATCATTCTGGTATGTCTCCTGAGAGTTATACTGATCAGTAAAGGAAAACAGGAGAAAGGGCAAATCCTACAGATATTCACAAAGGGGAACTATTCCTAAGCAAAGCAACCAAAAAGAGAAAAAAAAAAAACAAAATTCCACAAAACTACAAACAAACAAAACAAAACAAACAAAAAACAAACAAAACAAAAACTCACCCAAAAGAGTGTTCTTAAAACACCTTTGTGATCATACCATGCCTCCCCCCACAGCCTGGAAATCAAAATCATAAAAGCAGGGAATCTACGACATATACCTAGAGTAGATAAATTTCTAAGTATAAATGAACTGCATAAACACTGTGGGAATAAAATCAGAAAGTTATGCAAATTTAAGTTAAAAAGGAAGAGGGAAAAAAATGTAAAAAATAGTAAGAAACTGTTCTAGNCCTTTGTGATCATACCATGCCTCCCCCCACAGCCTGGAAATCAAAATCATAAAAGAAGAGAAGTACAGATTATGTACAACAGAGCAAATAAGTAATGCAGAATCAACAGCCCTCCCTGCTCTCTTTGTGAAGATAGCATGGTATAGCCAGAACTACAACTAAAAAACATTACTTTTAGCAAGAACATGGGATTGCAGACTTGAGCATGGAAAAA